>JAGFZM010001659.1:73604-120579 GCA_017657215.1 Limnothrissa miodon | reverse complement strand
CTAGAGACACAGCACAAACACACTAGAGACACAGCACAAACACACTATCTGCTACCAGTTAGCCATTTTGGTGGAATTTCTATTTGGTTTTCTTTTTGCTTGCCGTATTACTTAGCAGATGCTTTTGATCAGCAAAGGCCACGGTTTATTTAATTTAAGGGTCTAGAGAGAGAGGTAGCTTACCCGTGCTTTCAGTTTCACTGTTATGGTTTGGGGGGCATGGCTGCCCATTATTTTCAACTGTGAGAGGTGTTGAGAGGTATTCAATTAGTTGCTAATGAGCACCGCTTAAAAGGTGAAGTAAGTACAACACTGCTTTTCCTCAAATAGAAAACAAATGATTAGGGTCAGCCTTCCCCTCAATCAACATTGAGAACACAGACACATTCGTACCAACACTTTAGATGATGCACAGTAAACCAGTAGAATTCTGACAAAGTCTGTGTGAGGATTATGATTGAATTATGATTAAAAATGAATTGCATTACATTTGTTATTACTAAGAGGCAAGCCTCTTTCTATAGCTGTGTATAAAACTTATAAAACTGTATAAAACTTGCCATACAGATGGAGTCAGTTGCAGAGCCAACAATCAAGTAGCCTGGACAGTTTTGACAACGTTACCAGTCATGACAGGACAGATAACAAGTGTAATGCGTATTGTTTGCGTTGTTGGTTGTTTGGTTCATGCAATTCCATTAATTCATTTTTTGTTATTTTCAATCGTAATTGGTATACATTAAAAATATACCTGTTTGCATAATGTGTTTTATACATTAATATTGTGAACTGTCTCATGGGTTTAGCGCACCATAATCCCTAATGACTTTAACTAACTATTAACTGAATATACTACACCTGGTAGCAGCTGAACTCAAGCAATCGGCAGCCAATCTTTCCACCACTAACCCAACTCTTAAGCCTGTTTGAACTCGTGTCAAACATGAGGCTGAAACCATTTCACTAACTTGAGTTACCACAGCTTCTTTCCTACTTAAACAACTTAGACTTAAATGATCTGCAATTTATGGCTGTGCATGGTCTTAGCAGTGAAAATCTTATTTACTGTTGTAAAACTAAGAGAATTACAAGAGAGAAATTTTACATACGCCATCTGCTAGATTTTGATTGAAATAACAAAAATACAGATTTTGATTGAAATACAGAAAACACAAAGCACTGGTAATGCAGAAATTGTAACAACAATTGACAATACAATGACAATTGTTTAAAGTAACATTGTAATTTCATTTTTTACCTTTTTTTTGTATTCTGCTCGGTAATCACATTGAATTTACACACATATTGTAAAAGAGATTTGTATCCACAAGGCAATAAATCAATCATTCAATTAAGACACTAACAACTGACTCCCCCCGTTCCACACTGTGCCATCACTAAGTTGGCATGCAAAAACAATTAGACAGAATCACAAGCTGGCTTTCCATTGAACTTATTTGAACAGCGATAAAAAGGCCTGATTTAAAAGGAATGATGAAAGTCTTTCTTGATCAGTCCTAAAGTCATGAGTTATAGTCTACAATATTACTAAAGTTTCCTCTTTTCCCAACAGTGCCATGGAAAGCCATTCACTTCTCAATCCCCACCTGCATGATAATGAAGGGGTTCTCTCCAGCTTCCGCACCACTTGGCAGGAGTTTGTGGAAGACCTGGGATTCTGGAGGGTGCTGCTGCTGCTGCTAGTTATCGCCCTGTTGTCCCTCGGTATTGCATACTATGTCAGTGGTGTGCTGCCCTTCGCATCTAACCAGTTGGAGCTGGTGCGTTAAACCACACGAGGACAATTTCCACACACATCTGTTATTCTTATCCTTGTCATTGTGATCCCATGTCCATAGACTTATACCTTGGACCAACTGATATCTCATGTAATACTACAGTACTATAAGTTACACGACTATGAAGATAATAAAAAAATAATGACATCATAGACCTAGTGTGTGTGGTATAACTATTGGCTGTCGGCTAACTTATTGCACAGGTGACATTTCACAGATCTTTTTGTGATTTGTGAACAAATAGCATTTTTTTACATTTCATGTAAGAACTAGGATGAACATTGGTGTTTGTGATGTAAGATTTTTTTCCCTTTCTGTACATTTCATAATAATGTCTCATTTGTACTTGTCCATATGTCCAATGTCAAAATTCTATATACATAATAAAAGTGTTTGAATAATTATTTGATAATCTGCTTTTCTGTTCATCCTACGTCACTGCATAGCTTGGGGGAGAGACGACTTAACACAGCCAGTGATTCTGGCAAAACCTCAGTCTGGGCCAAACAAGAGCCCGTTTACGGAGAGCCGGCCCACTCTCTATTAACTGCCTGCAATCAGTTGAAATTCCGCTAGTTTTGCTGTTGAGCAAGTGAAAAATGAATTGTGGTCTATAGAGCTAAGCGGCTAAAAGTCGTTGTTGTCACAGTTGACAACTTAATTTCTTAATGTACGTTGTGGTAGCAGCTACCTGAGTATAGATTTTCCACTAGAAATTAAATAAAAAGTCACTCATGTCTTTTCTGCTTTTCATAGGATGGACCGCTTTTCACGTAACGTGCTAGCATTTAGCTAATTCACTTGCTCGGGAGCGCCCTCTCGTTGCAGTACCACCCGGAAGGATTCTGAGAGTGATCGTTCTCCCCATATTGAAAATTCTCTAGCCAAACCAATTGGGAACGCAAGTGTTTATGGGGCTGCATTTCATCTTGCTAACCTTAGCTGTCTGTCTTGTTGACTTGATTGACATTCCGCCGACGAAAGCAAACAATCACAACAACTGAAATGGTTTGATTAAACGTGCAATCATGAATCTCAGGGGTTTCTTTCAAGATTTCAACCCCAGGTAAGGTCTTGGGTATCTAGCATGAGCCTATTGCTAGGTAGCTAGGGTTCTATCAGTAACGTTGTGAGCAGGATAGTCTTAGCCCGATGTCAGTTAGCTTGCTAACTGTTAAGAATGATGTTTAGCCAGAGATAGAAAAGGATTAATCAAAACAATAAATTTAACCTCACTGTTACGTGCTGTATAAGTTAGCAAACGACCCCTACTCCTTGGTCTTTATAGCATTGATGAAGCAATTTGCTTATAATTGTCCTTACCGTTACAGTTGAAAGTGACTAAAAGGAAACCATTATAAGCTAGTTGTTAGCTTCTGCCTTTAAAGCGTGAACTTGGTCGTTAACATTTCCTCTTCGCTATTAGACAGTAATTTAGAACTAGAAATAACGTTGCCTCATTTCAGGGTTACACGATAATCTTGAGTTGTAGGCAATGTACCAGAAGGAAAACCAAGGTTTGTGTTCGTTAACTTTGGAGGGTGGTCATCTGATGTAGGCTAGGAAGGAATGCTAACTTGTGCTACTTTACTCAACCGGTTATTGTAAACAAATCATAGCATTCACTTGGTTTGGTAGTTAAAGCCATGACTATGTAGCCCAGTAGTTAACTTAGAACCACGAAGAGTTGAACTACGCTAAACGTGCGTTTATGATTGTTTTACACCAAGCACTTATTATGGTTGGCCCTGCAACGTTAAATTAGTTGAAACCTGAGGTGGAAGAGAGGGCTATACATGCCATGTCATGACATGAGTCGTAAGGTTGCCAGTGTCAGTTCCAGTGGTTCATCGGTGGAGATCGAAATGCGAAACATCAAGGAGATTTCTGCATACGAGGACTGATCAGCGTGCTTAGATCTATATCTATCTATCATTATGTAGCTTGACACTTGACTGAGCTGTTCTCTCATTTTTGCAGCAAGTTCCTCATCTATGCATGCCTGTTGCTGTTCTCGGTGCTGTTATCACTGCGCCTCGACGGTATTATTGAATGGAGCTACTGGGCTGTCTTTACACCAATCTGGCTATGGAAGTTCATGGTTATTATTGGTGCGTCAGTTGGCACCGGTGTGTGGGCCCACAACCCCCAGTACAGGTTTGTCTCTATGGGGCAAGCATGCCCATTTATAGTCCATCCTGCCTGCCCTTGAGATTGTCAGCAGTATTTGACATGTAAACAGAATTCAATCTGCTGCATTCATTTGACAATGCCACAGAAATGGATTAATTCCATCTTGTTTTTAGGGCTGAGGGGGAGACTTGCGTGGAGTTCAAGGCCATGCTGATAGCTGTGGGAATCCACTTGCTCCTGCTCACCTTTGAAGTGCTGGTGTGCGCCCGTGTTGAGAGGGGCACCCATTTCTGGCTCCTGGTCTTCATGCCACTCTTCTTTGTTTCGCCTGTGTCCGTGGCGGCGTGCGTGTGGGGCTTCAGGCACGACCGCTCCCTGGAGGTCAGTATGCTGTGTTCCCTTTTAGTAACAGTCCCCCAAGGCTTGTTAGTGAGCTGAGTCACAGGCTGTGCATGCGTGTGGTGTGTGGCCCTGTGGTGTGTTGTACCTACAATGACTCACTCGTTCATTCTAATTATTTGGTCACCAGCTGGAGATCCTTTGCTCTGTCAACATTCTCCAGTTCATTTTCATTGCCTTGAGGCTGGATAAGATCATCAGTTGGCCCTGGCTGGTAAGTGTGCCAAATTCATTGTGGTGAAATATTCCCTGAAGTCAGAATAATTATACTATTTGGGATTGTAACCATGGTCATATCTCAGGTTTGGATGTTTATTTCATAATTCTGTTTCCATTAGGTGGTGTGTGTCCCCCTCTGGATCCTCATGTCATTTCTCTGCCTTGTGGTTCTCTACTACATTGTGTGGTCTGTGCTATTCCTCCGCTCCATGGATGTTATCGCTGAGCAACGACGCACTCACATCACCATGGCAATCAGTTGGATGACCATTGTGGTGCCCCTTTTAACTTTTGAGGTGGGCCCTGCACCTGGCTTGGACAGCAGAATTGTTTTTGTTGTGACAATCGATACTAGTTATATTTGCTTATCACAGACTTAATTTGTCTATGCAACATCATGTTTGTTTCCTCCCCCACCCTTCCTACAGATTCTCTTGGTCCACAAGCTGGATGGTCACTACAACTCCAACTATGTCCCAGTGTTTGTGCCTCTGTGGGTCTCTCTAGTGACCCTAATGGCAACCACCTTTGGCCAAAAAGGAGGCAATCACTGTAAGTATAAAGCGTTCAGTTTACATGGCAAAGACTGACAATACTATAAAGCACAACAAGTTATTATAGTCAGTTTCATCATTCATTTCGGACCCTACTTGTCACTGATCTTGAAAGAGCATGAGTATTCAATTGTTACTGTTTTTGAACAGGGTGGTTTGGCATACGCAAGGACTTTTGTCAGTTCCTTTTGGAGTTGTTCCCGTTCCTTCGGGAGTATGGAAACATCTCCTACGACCTGCATCATGAGGACTCGGAGGTGTCGGAAGACATGCCTTCTCATGAGCCACCCAAAATCGCCCCCATGTTCCGCAAGAAGACAGGAGTGGTGATCACACAGAGCCCGGGGAAGTACTTTGTGCCACCACCCAAACTGTGTATTGACATGCCCGACTAAAGGAGGGCCACACACCCCTCCTAAGGGCACAATCCCCTCTCTGAGAGGGCAAAAGACACGCAGCTCTGATCTACCTGTTTGGTGGCGCACAATGAACTACATTGTGACCAGGCCTGGTCCTACACAGAAGCAGACAATCCAAAATAAGCAAGATGCACAGGTCCAGGCGGGGCAACTGTGTGCTCCTGGGACAAATACCCAGCCACACTCTGTCAAAGACGAGAGAGGGGATGGCTTTTTCTTTTTGCAGTCTTTTTTATTTTTTTTTGCTGTTGTTTCCACCCCCTTTATTTTTATATATTTTTTGGATATGCTAAAGTTTTGGAATCTGACTGAGGGTGCTCTGTGGTTTTGACTTTTGAAGAGGCTCTTCCCGACATATTTTTTGCATCTTTAAAACAAACCCTTTTCTTAGTTTGACTTTGAATATATACAATTCTACTGACCTTAACCTTGTATGACTATGCTACTGTTATGCACTTCTTGTTTTGTTTTTAATGTGCGTGTTTTAAGGTGTTCATTCTTTAAGAGAAGGAGGAGCAGTGAAAAGTTAACGGAAAGGTAGTAAAAAGCACTCAGTGTAGATGGATGTCAGGCTCATCCCAGTATTACCATTGCCTCTCAGACCACTTACTGAATCACTGTGCTCATGTCAACAAAGGAAAGCATTGTAGTCACCATGTAGCATCATCAGTGTATTTAATGACTTGACATTGCATACCTAATTCTGTTGCAATAACGTCTAATCAGTTTGTGTTCAAATTTATTTCATTGACAATGTTTCGGAAACTAAAATTTCAGTTGGATGCCTATCGGCTCTTAATTGGACAAGCTAACCAAGTTTTTGAGTTGTGACTACCTATAAGAAAAAATGCCTTTGATTCTAGTTGGTAACTAGTTGGTAACATTTTCCAACTTGGCCAGCCTTGCAGAAGACCAAATAGTAGCTGACGAAAGTGCATCACTACAAGTAGTTACAACGGGATCAGTTCTTGGTCACATCTCAACCGGTGTGTTGTTTTTCTTGATAATGCTCCCATCGAACTTTAACTGACAACCGAAAAAAATTAACTCTACAGAAACATGTGTGTGTGTGTGTGTGTGGTTCTGCTATAGAACACAGTTGAAATTTTTCATTTTTATATGTTGAGTACTGGAGGCAGGCCAGAGGGACTGTAACCTACTTGACATGCATGCATCTAAATATGTCCCATAGGTTCAGTAGAGCTGCCTGATTAAACTAAGGTGGCCCTCTAAAACCCTTATCTTGACCATTGTATGAGTAAAGAATGAGGGATCTATGTATCTCTTTCTCTCTCTATATATATACATATAATATTATCTTTTTTTTCTCCCTTTGGTCATTGTTCTTTTTTTTATTTGCTCTAGCGCTCAGAGGTTTATGACTGTCCATCTCCCTGCCAAAAATGCACTTCTGAAGTGTTCCATAGTGGTGTCTGTTTCTCAACAACCTGCTGCAGACGTGGCTGTAGCTCCAGCATGGGTCTTCATAAGCATCATGCAAATTATGGAACACCATCCATTCAAGCTCCATGCAAATGTGCGCAATATTGTCACATTCCAAGTTTGAATTAAAAAACAAACACGTCCTGGTGCACATTCTTCTCTCGCCGTCTTCTCTCATTCATTCTTCTGTTTTCTTTAGCCCATTTTCCCATTTTCATCCTCAGTCACCTTCCTGTCTCTGTTTCTCTCTCAATCTCTATTCCGCTTTTGAATTTTTAAAACGGATCCGTTTTCCATTTGGAACCTTACTGTTGTCTATGTTGTTTTGGTTTGTCGGCCCTTCAGCTGGTCTGAGGTGACGAATGACTGCCCTTTTTAATCTGTCCTGGACCAATAGTATTGCCCTCACGCTCCCCTAGTCCGGCCCTGCTGTCTCTCTCTATTACCCAAGCATACTCATTAAAATGTCAAACTCCCTACTTTCAGACTGAAACATTTGTGTCTGAATTATTTCATGTCTGTAGAGCTGGTGTAGAGATTAGATATTACATCACATTATATTAGAATGTTAGATCTTGATAATGTAGCTAAGCCAGTATGTATTGGTGCATTAGAAGTCTAACGCCCGGGGTAATTCTATCTTATGTCTTGCAGAAAGTGGAATATGGTTTTGGCTTTCTACTGATCCTAGCTTTCACCTAGGAAAAATAGGAAAGGGCAAAGGTCTTTATGCATACTCCTTGTGAGCATGTACCATAATAAAGTACAAGTTCACATTTTCAACAACAACTACATATGCTTACATAGGTTTAAAGGTCCTTTAAAGCATGAATTTTCTGTCGGGTACCTTGAATCAGTGTCTACAGTTCAGGGTGCATTGGGGGTTATCTGTGGTCACTAGGTGGCAGTAAGTTATAAGTAGACCGCAAAAAATCACAAGTGCCATAAACTGAATTTAGATAGTCAACAATTAAATTAATTAGATTCAAATGGTAACATAACCTCATTTCATTCAGCATTTTATTGTAAATTAGCTTAATTCAGAGTTTATTATAAAAAAAAATGTTGCAGTTTTAAGCCACTTATGCTGCATGTGAAGCTTTACATTCTGGCATCTTTCAAGGCCAACCCTCAGCTATTTGTTTTGATACAAAACTTTATTTCAGATGAACGTCATCATTTACACATGTTTAAGTGCACAGTGTATGAAACACTTGATTTGAAACACAATAGAAACACTAAGCTCAGTGTCACTCATAGCCTCAGGGTTTGCCAAAAGTCCTTTTGCACACCGTCCACCTCAGACATGAGGGGCAGCCCCATGTCCATGTTCAGGAGAAGATTTTCCAGCCATCCTTCCAAGGTAGTAAAATTTGGCCTTTGGATGCAGAGGTGGGAGATGCAAGACAAAGACATAAAATGGTGAGAGAATATTAAGGATGATTAAGTGATTCTATTGGATTGAGTTACAAATACAATTGATTTTTCAATAGCTCTCGTGCAGAGATGGATGTAACTAAGTACAAATACAAAAGTAGTGTACTTAAGTATGGACAAGTATCTTATGTATTTATTTTTTCTTACATTTTCATTTTCAACATTATCTCTACTTTATACTCCTTACTCTTTTAAAACATTCTACTTAATTCTGTCTTAATGCATTTGAGGAAATTTACCCAAAAGTTTATAGCAATATATATGTGAAGCAGTTGCTAATGCTACAGAGTTTAAAAGGTATGAGCCACAGCACTGGAACTTACTGTGGGGGTAAACTAGTGGTGGTGTGTGTGCTAATGTAGGGTGATGTATTCTTGCGTTTACAGGTAAAGGTTATGCGTTTGGATCATCCCAATGTGCTGAAATTTATTGGGATCTTGTACAAGGACAAGCATCTCAATTTAATATCTGAATTCATCCCAGGGGGGACTCTGAGAGAAACCATACAGAAAATGGTAAGGCGCAGATTGACGGCGTTCTTCATTGTGATTTCAAATACAAATACAAAAGTAGTGTACTTAAGTATGGACAAGTATCTTATGTATTTCTTTTTTCTTACATCTCTGACTTTTCATTTTCAACATTATCTCTACTTTATACTCCTTACTCTTTTAAAACATCCTACTTAATTCTGTCTTAATGCATTTGAGGAAATTTACTCAAAAGTTCATAGCAATATATATGTGGATTTATATCTATCTATCTATATATATATATATATGTGTGTGTGTGTGTGTGTGTGTGTGTGTCTATTATGGCCGATTCCATGGGTGGGATAATATCAGCATCTTCTGAAATATCATTAGTCGAGGAAAATACTGTATATAAAATATAGGTAAATGAGGTCTATATTGCATATTGTAGAGTGTAGACTTATTTGTGCACCAAAATCAAAATAACCCATTAAACAGGCTAAAGTATACTTTTTTACTTTGATACTTTAAAGGGATAGTGCGGTTTTTAACACATTAAGCCCCTTTCACAGGTTGTCTAAAATGCAAAAAAGTGGTTGACATCGAAATTTTGACGATTGCTTCTGTCTCGGCTATTTGGGAAATGTAGAATCGCCTCTGGCTGCCTTCAAAATGGCTAGCAATGGTCATGTGTTGTTTCTATCCTTAAAACACTGGTTTTAAAAAAGTGCTACTCACCAAGTGGTTAGTGGTGCTCAATGATGTTCAAAAACATGTATTGTAGCGAAATAAAGCTTCCATCATGTTTTATTTGGCACTTTGTTTATATGAAGGAGCAAATAGATCCCTATGGGACTTACAAAATGGCAAATAAAACATGACAGAACCTGTATTTTGCTACGATACTTGGGTTGGAACATCAGCAAACGCCACTAATCACTCCATGAGTAGCACTTTTTTAAAACCAGTGTTTAAAGGATAGAAACAACACATGCCCATTGCTAGCCATTTTAAAGGCAGGCAGAGGCGATTCTATATTTCCCAAATAGCCGAGACAGGAGCAATCAAGATTTTGGTGTCAACCACTTTATTTCATTTTAGACAATCTGTGAAAGGGGCTCAATGTGTTAAAAACCGAACTATCCCTTTAAGTTTACTTCAGAGCTTGTGCTTTCCACTTTTACTTGAGTAAGGATGTTGAGTCAGTACTGACACTTTTACTAGTCTTATTTTACACAAGTATATATACTTCCACTTGAGTATGAAAACTGTGTACTCTTGCCATCTCTGCTCTAGTGACTGTAAAGTGAAGTCCAGTTTTACCGTTTCTCAGCAACCAGGTCACAACAATGGACAGCCATGGGGAAGAAAGGAGAGGGGCAATCTTCTGGACAAAACTGTTTGACAAAGCCAGGCACATCTAGCCCATACTCCATGGTGCGAGGCAGGAAGTCTGGGTCAGCGTAGACCCTTCCTATTATCTGTTCCACAAGAAAAAAAGGTGTGTACGTGAGGGACATGCACGAGTCACAAGGTTTCCATTAAAAAACAAAAACAATGACTTCTCAGTAGGCAAAACATTCAGAGAGAATGCAAACAATGGCTTTCATGTATTCAGAGAAACTAATTTGTTAGTTTAAACAGTTCTCAGGGACTAGACGGCCATTACAGGACCTTACCTCACAAAGCATGATTCCAAAAGAGAAGATGTCCACCCTCTCATCATATCTTTCACCTTTACAGAATAGAATAGCAGTCATCAGTTACAATGAGAAAACCTACTAAATATCACTGCTTTGATATGTACAGTACTTTTTCTCTAAGCATTCACAACAAAGCATCTTTTTTACTACTTAAAATCTCAAGGCTAACCTACCCTACTACCTCCACTCAATAATTACTATAATACTTTGTCACAGTACAGCTTCAGTGTACTCTTCTGAAGCTAGATTATTTAGCAACCATTTAGCCAACACAAATTGAAGCCAGAGTGCTCATCCTTGTTTTAACGTATGCCTATGTAACAGGTGTCTAGACTCAGAGCATATAGTGTCTGTCAAACAGGCAGGCCAACATGAGTCTAAATCGTCCCTGTGATAATACCATGGATCATCTCCGGAGCCATCCAGTATGGGTTCCCCACCACTGTGTATTTCCTGCGACGGTCGGGCGGCGTCTGCTGTCCAGCCTTCCCGTTGGGAGAGTGCCTACTCTGCCCTTCGCTTCGGTTTACCCATCGAGAAAGTCCAAAGTCAGCCACCACCACACTCTGGTTCTGTAGAGAACAGCAAAGCTTTTACTCAAAACATGTTCACCTGCTCATATACTACATACATCTTACACACACACACACACACACACACACAGATATATGGCACTCGTATACCTTATGCCATTACTAGCCAGTTGGCACTAGATTTCTTTAATCAGAACACATACTGGTATAAATCATATTGTATGAATCAAATGCTTATTAAATCTCACTAACCTCTCTCACAAGACAGTTGTGCGAGTTCAGGTCACGATGGATGATGTTCATTGAATGAAGGTATGCCTTGGAGAAGAAAAAAAAAAAGAGTAAGATGATAACACGCCACAAAATGGATATAAACTCAGTTCTATTACGTTCTCTTTTAGCCACTAGACTTTCAACAGAGAGTTACAGAACCATTATATTACATGCAGGAATGAGATATTGAAGCGTATGAATTACCATGCCTGCTGCAATGTCCTTGGCATAACTCACTCTTTGCCTCCAGGGATACTTGCTGTCCTGAAAGAAATTATTGTTGATTTTTTCAGTAGCTAAAAACAACATTAAACAATAAAATAAACAAAAAATGTACAGATAAACAATAATGATTGATTACTAAATACTATATAGGAAGATAAAAACATAAAATAATTTAAATTGACGAAGGAAATCACAATGAAGAACGCCATCAATCTGCGCCTTACCATTTTCTGTATGGTTTCTCTCAGAGTCCCCCCTGGGATGAATTCAGATATTAAATTGAGATGCTTGTCCTTGTACAAGATCCCAATGAATTTCAGCACATTAGGATGATCCAAACAACGCATAACCTTTACCTGTAAACGCAAGGATACATCACCCTACATTAGCACACACACCACCACAAGTTAACCCCCACAGTAAGTTCCATTGCCTTTAAACTCTGTAGCATTCACAGCTGCTTCACTCAAGCTGCACTCAAAACCAACTAACCACAAAATGAACTTATACTTAACTACTAACCTCTTTTAGGAACATTTTGTGTGTGTCCTCATCAAAGCGGAGCAGTTCTTTTAGAACCATTACTTCACCCGTCTCTTGATGGGTCACCTGACAAAAACACAGACCATAAGATATCAGCTGGAATAACAGAAATAACAAAACACAATGACAGCAAAAAAATACTGTCTAGTTATTATATCACAGTTCCAGTACCCAACACATTTTTATATGTTAACCACTCGATTTTGTACATATTTAATTCTTACCATTCCTCACATACAGATCATGTTTTTTGTATAGTGAACAGTATTTGTGAGCAAAAAGTAAATCAGTTTACTAGCAATAGGCATGTCTTGTTTGTGAGAAGTGAAACTATAGCTTCAACTTTCAACAAAAAGGACACGCGTTTCAGTTGTGCTACAGTAATTTCTTTTTTTGGATAAAATACCATTCACTGAGGGAAATAAGTTTGAATATTTTTTAAATACAGTCAGTACTGTATGGCACGATTTGCATAAAACCTCACACACACATTTATGGGATATTTGAATATGAGACAAGATATTTGACAGAGAAACTTGTTTGGCTATATAGTCATTTCCTGAATAAAACGCACACTCTGTATGAAGCTCAGGTGACTATTTTATGCCACCAAATAAATAAATTAATTAAAAAAAAACATATAGTGACCTCATCCAGTGACAGCACACACTCTTCAGCCACAACTTACTCGATAAATTACTCAATAAAAAAACTAGACTGTGATCTCACTCACCTATGAATATCATATACGATCACCATACGATGCCATACTATTACCATAGATGCAGAACATGCATTAATCTTGGTGAATAATTGGGCAATTACCGGTATGTATTTGGTTATAGCCACTGCTTCATAACTCAGAGATTCCCACATAACTTAATCTGGTGCATTTGTCCTCTCACCTTGACAGCCTGGCCAAAGAAGCCCTTTCCAAGCACCTCTCCTGGGATGAGGTCTGAGGGTCTGAATATTCTGTGGGTGCCGTTGCCTGCATCCTCCCGCACTGACTGGGAACGATTGATCTCCCTCCTCTGAGACACCACAGCCATGGAGTGGTTTGAGCTAGGCATTTTATCCGTGCTGCAGCTTCGCCTAAACACAGGTGGAGAGAGAGAGAGAGAGAGACAGAGAGAGAGAGAGAGACAGAGAGAGAGAGAGAGAGAGACAGAGAGAGAGACAGAGAGAGAGAGAGAGAGAGATGTCAAGATGTGTTTGTCTAAACACTGGCTTTGGCAATACTGCAATTGCAGTCATGCTAATAAAGCACCATTTGAATTTGAATTTGAGAGAGACAGAGAGAGAGTGAGAGAGAAAGAGAGAGAGACATGAGTTAAGATTAAGAGAGGGAGAGGAGAGATGCCATTCTGTTTCTACACAGGCCACACCACTTTTTCCTTTCAAGTAGTCTAATGATGTACAGCATGTACTATTCTGCTGTGTGTTATGCGTTAAGGCATTTGTTTATTTACACATCTGGCAGAAGATGCTATCCAAGGCCTCATAAGATCTACAGAGACTAGATCTCCTTGGAGTGACTCAGGGTTAAGTGCTTTCCTCAAGGGGCAAAACAGAGGCAACCAGGAATTTAACCCATAACCTCTTGGGGCTACTGTATATGCTAGCCTAGTTCCTTCACCACTTACATTACCATTGTTATGCTCAATGCCTTGGTTTATTGTACAGTAGCAACAGTGTATGTTAAATGTGTATGTTTATACAGTGTCAACTGTTTTAAGTTTGACATTTTTGTTTACAGCAGAGTGTCAAAAAGCGTATGTGTAATGTGTTTGTTTACTATCCAGTGTCAAAAGCTGTGTGTGTGCGTGTGTCTTAAAGTGCTGCTCACAGGATGCTTCTGGTGCGAGGGCTCTTCTCCTGTGGAGACTCTGAGAGGCTGGTGGGGACGTCCAGCTCCTCTCCTGTGATAGAGGTGGGGCTGCTCTGAGTTCGGAGAGGGCTGTGCGGGTCGTGCTCCACTGTGAGCTGGAGCAGACGCTCCGTGTCATGGATCACCAGGTCAATCTGGTGGTGGAAAACAGGAAGGCATGAAATCGCGGAATATTAATAAGGAAAAATCGCAACTCTGCCATACTTGGAACACCTTAATGCCATTATTTGAAACCTGTGTTGAACGGTCTAACTTATAGATTAAAACATATATAATAGATATCATATATAATAGAACACAGTATTAAAGCGGCACCAAGGAGTTTTGAAAATCGCACCCTCCATAAATTGGAACGGACGCATCCCATAAGGCAAGTCAATTAGTTTCAACTAATTGAGATCGCTACCTGATTGGACAAACTTTAGTGCCGTTGAAGCCGATAGAGGGCTGCAGAGCAAATGCAGCGAGTATCGCTCACCTTGTTACGAGTTTATGGACCACCGAAACGATTTTGAAAATATTATTTTAAGGTTTTCAAAAGTCTTTAGTGCCACTTTAATGTATACATCACTACAGTTTAGTAAAAATGAGACTGAAGGAAAATGGCACAACATGTCATACCTTATCAAGTGAAATATTGTGAATGGGAGTTCCATTAATCTCAATGACCTTGTCCCCCACATGGACTAGAGCTTTAACATCCATGCTAGCATGCGTCACATCCATCCTACAAGAAATACAAATACGTGGCAGTCATGCCATTCACTAACAAAAATGACTGTTTTTCAAATATGGTCAGTTATGGCAGTTAGCATAAAGCCTCACACACAAGTATTGAAGCAGAGCTGAGAAACATGATTATACGGCCATTGTCCTAAATATACAGCAAGTAGGATGTGTGTCCAACTAAAACACAAAATGTAATACCCACATGTATTAACCATAAAGATTCATTGAGATACATGGATACAAAATATATGTATTAACCTTGGTTATATTTTTTGAGAAATACAACTCTGCCAAGTCAGTTCTTCTTCAACATCATAAACACATGTGGCCACTGAATTAGATTATCTGCAGTAATCCCATAGTTACTGGCCTAACCACCGACTTACTCAGATATTCGAAATATGTGTTTGTTTTCACTGTCTTTGTCTTTGTCCATCTGGAGCGACAGCCTTCGGCAGCCATTTGAGGACGGCGGAAAAGAGACAAGGGTCACAGTATGTGGTTCCGTGGGACCTTCCATATTTGCACGCTGCCCAGTTGTGGTTGAGTAACAGTGGCCACTAATAGGGGAAAAAAGTGGATAATGTTTGTGAATGTCAATCTTTTTTTGGAAGGGTGAATAAATAAACATATTTGTACACAGTTTGTACATTAGAGCTTTACTTCTGTCATTTTCCCAGATGCTCAAGTATAGACACTAGGAAATCCTGAATCCTGTATTTTATGAGTTAGTCAGGCTATGCAACTGAATGGAATTATTTTTAAGTTGATTAATAGTACAAATAATAGTTAGAAGATGAATTCAAGATGTTTGTATAGGGTTAAATTGGGGTTAACTCTACACTAGTACTGCAACACCATTCTTAGAGCCATTCAACCACGCAGGCTCAATGATAAAATACCATTAGGTCAATTCCAGACGCTTAAAAGAATTAGTGAGTGCGAAAATCAGCTGAGTGATAAACCTCAGTTAATATGACCCACAAAATGTATGACTACCATATATGCAATAGCAATAATGCTATTAGCAGAGAGAAGCAAGGTAACACAGATTAAAGCAATAGCAGACACAAATATGATGCTTCATTAACACCTTTAACTGTGAAGGAGTACATATGTCTGTGTGCTTTCACAAAAACCTTCACATGTATATTGGGTACTGTGTTTGTTGGGCCTCATGTGTAGCTTCGTTAAAATTATCAGATACTTTTCTTGAAAATGCAAAGAAAAGCGTATCTATTTGAAAATCCAAAAGTCCAACCATATAGCTCAAGATTCTGTATTTTCGTTACAAAAACTGTTTGGTAGATTGCAGCGAAATAAGTATTGAGAGGACCCAGATGAAGGTTCAGAAGAACATTTTAGTCATTTTGTGACCATCCGAATCAGAATCAGCTCAGCTCAAATCACCTCACCAAAACTAACCGAATGAATGCCATTGCTCTTCCTTATGTTATATGTTCCTGATTTGAGCCAGCTGGGACCAATAAAATACCAAAGCTCCTCTTCAATGTTTAGTCTATAACAGATTCAAAATGTGTAGTGTTTGTTTTGGGGTTTGTGTGTCCTCATGTAAAAACATTCCACTAACCAGTACAGGTTGGAGCGTGACACCAGTGTGAAGGAATCCCCATGTCCGATGCAGTTTCCACAGCACTGGCAGGAAAAACACTCTGGGTGGTATTTCTGCTCACCGGCCACCTGCGTAAGGGGGGACATGGAAAGAGCGGGGATGTGGGTGGCGGGGGTCAGGGGTCAGGCAGAAAACAATGGGAGAGTGGAATGACGTCACCGCTAAAACGATGATGTTGTGACTACAGTGCGGTCACAGGAAATGTCTCTTTTGAAAGAGGGAGGGATTTCCTCCTGGAGGGGAAGCCAAGCCGGGACTGCAGAAATATTTAATGACATGAGAAATTCATTTGAGCATCCAGATCATCAAACCGTTGAGATCATTAAACTGCCATTCATGCAGAGAAGTCATTTATTAAAGCAGCTCAGCGGAAGAAGAAAAAAAAACCCTCAAACCGAGCTACTACCAGAGATTGACTAGTACAGAGTTTGTCAGCACAGCATTTCCCCCTGGTTCTATTTTAAACTCCATGTGAAAAGCTTTTTAGTTCAAGGACAGTGCACCACAAACACTCCATCTTTATCATCCGGATGACTTTACAAACAACCTGTGTTTTTAACCTTGAGAGCATTTGTTGGAATGCACTTTGGGTAGTTCGCCCTATTTTCTTGATTTATTGTATTGTTTTACAATATTATCATTGTTTAAGGAGTAGTGATGTTTATTAAATTGTGAAGGGTATATAGTTGAGAGTTATACAGTTACTGTACATACTGGCATGAATTCTACATTTGTTGTGTCTAAAAATGCACCAAACTGAATTTTGTACTTCACCGGAATTGGAAAACTGATGATAGTATGAAAATCCTAATCTGTCATTGCACAACTGATTTTTATCCTTCAGTAAACCTGTGAAAGCAGCTTCATTGTGCTGCCGTAAGAAGATTGGACTTAACCAAAGCACCTCTAAATGACCCTGTTAGCCAGTGAACAAAACAAATAGTAGAATCCCAGCAAGATAATAATGCTAACTCATAACATACCTCTGCTGAAGGCTTGTCATTTATTTACACATTGTCGCTAATCTTCCTAATAGGAACAAATTGTTCAAATGGTTCAAAAACAGAAAAGTTATGGAACAAAACAATCCTTTTACCCAAAAGCTCCAGTAAATAGCTCCATGATAGCAATTCACAGCTTAATCTGCTAACTCTCTCTACTGAGTGCATTAATGAAAAGGGAACTAGCTATCCACTACCAGCATACTGTAGGTCATTCTGTGGTCAGCAGTCTAACCTTAAGGTGACGCAACTGTGATGCAACCTGCGCTTACCATGATGAGGCCGGTGATGGTTTCCGTACAACCATGACACGTCTCCCCAAAGCAGGCCCAGTAGTCTCTCTTGCAGTAGAGCCGGCCCTCCTTCTCAAAATACCAGTGGGTGAGAATCGAGCCGCACTCACAGCACCTGGGAGAGCGAGAATCACAAGCCATAGGAGCCAATGAGCACAAAGCATCCGGGGTGGAGGTCACTGACAGAGAATTACTACCGGCAATGTTGTCCAAAGGAAGCTGACACCCAGCAGCATCCATCCAGCCAGAAGCATACTTGTTCACAAGAAACATCTTGCCATGAATATCAGAAAGCACACAAGACAACACACCAAAGGTCTTCTGCACATGTGTCGTTAATAGCACATGATAGGACAAGGCTGACTGATAGAAAAGGAATTAGCCAATACATTTAGCGATTTTGCTCAATGGACAGTCTGAAGATGACCCAGATGACTCAGACACGTCATCATTCAGACATCATTCAATATTTTTTGTTTGACTCATCACTGTGCGGGACTGATAACACCCTTCCCATTACAGATCAGATCAAGGGCCACTCACACACACTATTGTGTAATATCTGTATGGAGGAACACGACTCGGCTCAACTTTCACAAATGACATAATCACACACATTTTACATGACACAAATGACACATTCACATTCATTTAACACATATACATTCATATGCTCATACATAAACAGATTGACACATTCAACTCTTACATCACTGTTCAATAATTCATAAACATGATGATGATACACATTCAATTCTTAAATGACTGTTCAACTATTCATACACTGCATTCCACTGCAAATGTTGCAAGAACAGTTCAATTGGTGTTACTGATATGACTACCTTTAACACCAGCTTTGCAGACTTCAGCTATAGAAACCTTAGATCAGTTAAGGCAACAACATGATAACGCCAGAAGGTCAAAGCAAGAGGCTCAAAGCAGATCACATAATGCTTTAATTGGCTGGAAGGCTGGGGTGGATACAATGCTTTCAGCCTTAAACTAACAATACTGGACAGCAGTGGGACTGTCATGACGTACATTTGTGGAGCCCAAACTGTTTAGAGAAATGAGCGTGGAAGAGTGGTGTTTCTGCGTTAAGCTGAAGTGTTATTGGTACACAATACCTTATTTCCCAAAGAAAGTCTAAGGAGACACGCCATCGTAGACTTGGCCATGGAGGGAATGGAGTAATGTCCACGTATTTATAAAAGGAAATCCTCACCAGACAGAAGATCACTTTGAGGATGCGGCCAATGAAAAATTGGAGTGATTGCAAAAGCCTCTCCACAACATTGAGCACACATCCCCTTCATTCAACCCACTGGCCTCCACACTCACTCTGGCACTGAATGAGAGCTAGATGAGTCACTGATATTCAAGTCACTTACAAAAGCAAGCAAATTACCTCAAACGACTCAATAATAGGATTCTGGAGCTTTTGCCAACTCAGCAGGATCATGCAAAGGTCTCCATACCGAAACACAACAAATATCACTTACAGTGTTTTTGTTTAATTCGTTTTTGTTGTTGGTTGTGCTGGGTATAGATGGGTAAAGTGAATAGAAAAAAAACGAATAGAAAAAGGAAGTGAGTAGCCGAGGGAGATGGGGTGAGTTGAGAGAAATGGCCACATGTCTGACTTGAACCCGAGTCCCCATGGGGCCCTGCGCAATAATGGTACAGGTAAAGGTACATTATAGTCAGGTGTGCCACAGTGGTTTACCATTAGTGACAATACGGTAAGAGATAAGAGAGCACCGTCATTAAGTGTAGACCTAAAGGTTATAAACTCTGCCAGGCTACAACAGACATAACAGCCCTGATGAGATATGACTACAGTAGATGGCCTTTCTCCAAAAACAACATGACTAAGAAAAACTCTACCTCTGTTACAAAGCCATGTCCCCCTGACCACATACACACCAACAGAAAGAAAAAATGTTTTCCCCTATAGCAGTTATTGCTACAGGCACCATGCACAACTTAAGGCAGTCTAGAAGAGATAGTAGGGGTTACTGCAATGTCAATATGCAATATCCGGTTAAAATATGCAACACCGAGACCACAAAAAAAAAAAAAAAAAAAAAAAAAAAACCCTTCTGCTGCAGAAGCCAAAACAAGTCTGGCTTTAATTGTATTTTTTGCCACTTATGCATGTATGCATACCAGTTCCTCTTGTCCGCTTACAGTTCCACCAACACCAACACATCCGGCAATGTTTAGCACAATAACATGTGTAAGACATCAATGAGATGCTTGACACCTGGTTTCCTAAAGCAACAGAGAGTAACACCCCTAAAAACACAGGTGATTACATCCTTACAAAAATATCTCAGACAACCATCGATACTGGTACTAATCGGTTGACCTAGACAGAGTGTGGCTATTATACAGAAAAACACAGTAGCACTACTTACTGGGGGTGTGGGTGGTTAGGTGACACCTCAACCATGAGCAGACCTTCCTGTTTAAACTTCCTGTGGTCACATACAAGTCATGGTAGTGCTAAAGTGCCACAATAAATACAATCCAAAACGCAGTGTTGTTTTTTTATCCTCATGTTAGGGGTGGGCGATATAGTCTAAAATTCATATTGCGATATATTTTGAACCATAGACGGTAGATGATATATATCACGGTATACTTTGGTATGTAACTTACAGCATAACAGTTTCTTAATGGTTACCATAGTATAAAGTCAATATGTACAACAGTTGTTTAGTCATCGTTCGGAGGTGTTTATATTGGACTCTCAAATTCACACAGAAGTAAACTGGTAAGCTGCATTTGTGTCAGGCAGTAGCTGTTCAATTTATAGGCTCTTACACAGTTTCGTTGTAAGAATGAAAAGGTGCTATCAATAAGGTGAAGCTACAGGTCAACATTTTTTCACATGGTTGTGGAGACGCAATGAGCCTATCGTGGTATGCCGATATGACCCAAAATCTCTATCATTGGCCAAATGCATATTGCATACGGTATATATCGTCTATATTGCCCACCCCTACCTCATGTTGTGTTTTTTTTTTTTAATAGATAATGCATTTACAGATACATTTTACATTTACATACTTGTCTTGGTAACCCAGACTGGTTGGTATTTGATGGCTGTGCTCCCCCCTCTGCATCTACTGTATGTACACTGTCCTGATACAGGGTGACTTTGCCATTTAACGCTTTGATGACACTAGTTGACACACACATAACCCACACATAACATTTTACTAAAGACTTGTGTAACATGTGTTGTATGTGTTAAAGGAGAAGAGAACAATGAGAGCCTAGTTCTGTTTGCTGGTTAAGTGTGGTTAAGAGTGGTATGTTGAAGCATATGCCACTACGTAACCTAATGCACCCCAATCATGCACACATCTGTTGAATTAACTGGATGACTAAAGGGAGTTTAAAGAGCTCTTCTGAGAGTACAAGTTTGCAGTAAAAGTCTGGCAGCACTTGATTTATCTTGAACAGAACCAACCCTCAGGGCTTTAGAGCTGCATTCCATCTGACTAATTTCTTTTGTCTGTTTAAGCAACATTACAGACTCTGCACCATTGCTCAACTCAATCCACATGAACACAAAGTGTGCCTCGTGCTTCTCCTGAACACCAGGCCCACCTGACGCAAGGCTACACCTGAGGACACTCATTTATTCATTTTCACTTGCACATTCAGAACATGCTGGTACTGATTATATCAGGACTCTGACATCAGCGATTCCATACTGCTATTTACATGCCACCCCCAACTAGCCAGACTAGCGTCGCCTAGTGGTTCTGGTCAATTTCATTTTCCTCCAAACTAGTCAGGGAACTAACAATAAGCTTTCGTTTTCTCCGACAAGAAATCGTGTCGGCGAATCAGCGAACAGATCGGGGGCTAAAGGCGATGACGTTGAACTCTAGCGCCCAATCTGAAATAGCATACGTCACGACCAAGCAGTAGCCATTGGTTGAAGCAGAAAGTATCCCGCCCACCGTCATGAAAAAGAATGCGTATGGCTGGTTCTCAGACGCTTTGCATGAAGTGAAACAAAGTGAAAGCGGCTGATCAAATCAGGCTAACCCCAAACCCCTAGTTACACAAATATGTATCTTCTTAAACAGGTTTAATATTAGGGTTGACAATATTAAGTCTTTTAAGCAATAGCAGTGATGTATAGTAACTAAGTAAAAATACTTCACTACAGTACTTAAGTAGGTTTTGGGAGTATCTGTACTCTACTTGAGTTGTTAAGAATTTGGCGACTTTTACTTTTACTTCACTACATTTCCTAAGACAAATGTATACTTTTACTCCACTACATTTTTAGTCGTCTGTATAGTTACAAGTATTAGAATGAATTGAAGTTTGTGGTAGACTAACTGAGTGTTTTGGTGAAGCTGATTTATCATTGGACAAGTGCAAACAATAATTCACACCAGGCAAATTTTTTAGGTTAATTTACCTTCTTCATAGTCATTTATCTGATTAAATGGCTTATGAGTGATATACTGTAAAAAGGTTTTCTCGGTCACCCATTTCTGCAGTTACTACATTTTCAGGATCTAAAACTCTGGGATGGAGGAAACAAAACTGAAATTAGAATAAATCAAATTCACATGTATTACTTAATGCACAAAAATGATTATGGCTGGTTTCTATCCTTTTGCTTTGCAAGTAAATTCAAATTAATGGAAGAAAATGTAGGCTATAACAGTGTTGCTATTTTTTTTGTTGGTGTAAGCTACATGTTTCCTACTTGTACTTTTACTCTCATTACTTAAGTACATTTAATTATAGATTACTTTGTACAGTAAATATTAGATACTTTTAGATTTTTACTTGAGTAACATGCTAGTGGAGTACTTGAACTTCTACCAAAGTAAATTTTTGGTAGGGTATCTGTACTTTTACTCAAGTCGAACATTTGGGTACTTTATACAACACTGAGCAATAGTAATCAGTATAATATAAATCAATATAAGCTGGCCTGTGCAATGCCCAGACTTTCTCCAAACCTATTTCTCAGGTTCACATTAATTTCATCTAGTTTATATCTGAAAAATTTTAAAACAACTCTAACCAGGAGTCTATCCAACTACATTGTACATGATGACTTTATATGATACAAGCAGGGATGGGCATGCAATGTTTGTCTTCTATTACTGAAATTGATTTAACAGTAACACCTGAAAGAAGTTATTAGCATGAAGTCATTCATCCGTGCCCTAGAATCTCTGTGTGAAAGTTAAGTCTGCGGTGCTGAAGATGCGTACATGAAGAGTTCAAATCTTACAGTGCTTGTGTGAGGAACTATAGTACTTTGAGATTCGAGATGCGTCATTAGAACGCTTGCGTTTATCTCCACACAGACTAAAATGAAATCATACAGTGGGTAGTATCAAGTGAAGTTGTCAAGTACTGTACTAGGCATATACAGGAACTGGTTTACCTCGGTTCCATTTTAACCGATATCGTTATACATTTCATGTCTTTTTTCTTTCCTAAAATCAATGTACATTTTGTTCAGGATTGAAAAATTAATTGATTCATCTTGTGATTGGAATTGTACACACCTTCTTTTGGCATCTCTTTACAGGCACAGAATCCTACCAACATAAAGCTTTGGTTTTGGCCTATTTTGAGTTGTTCTTTGAGAAGTAGACCCACAAAAGAGATCATCTGGGCAGGATATAGTCCATGTGTTTCCCATCTGTGAAAGTATGTGTGAGTGTTTTTTTTTCTATTCTTCTGTGTTTAAATAGCACCGACAAACATTCCCCTAAACTCACCCCCAAAGTATTTTCAGTTGGAAGTTTTATCTTGTTTTTACAAAATTGATCTGCATATATGACAACATCCAAACACCTTTCTCTAATATTTAGTATTTAGTATGTTTTGGCCAGATAAAATGTTTTCATCTAGTTATCAAGTGGTGAATTCACTTGATAACAATGAAATCGAAAGGAAACTGACCTGCTTTATGTTGGAACAAAAGGGTGATAAAGTCAGTGTGTTTCAGTCATTTCTGTTAAAATGCGAACACACCCTAACCCCCTCCCTGTCCCGTTTCCCCTGATCGGCTTGATCAGTCAAAGGGATTTCGTTTCAACAGTCTACACTCTACCGCCTCTTTAATAATGCTTCAATGGAGAATCTTTTTAAAAACTAGTTTTGTTCCCAAAAGCCACGATCATGACAACAGGCATTTTGTTTTTAGAGACATCCTTTCTGGAATTACGCAATCTGCTCTGCTTAGAAAAGGGAAAATGTTGGAAAGTAACTTAAAGGCGGGGTGGTGGGAAGGTTGAGTGAACACGTAACAGATGTTCATCTGGGAACTGATTTCTCAATGCAACACAGAAAACATCAGTGCATGGGATGAGATGATAAAAACAGCAGTCAAAGGACAAGTGACAAAACACAAAAGTCTACTTTGTTTGATGGAAATACTTAAGTGTCACATAACATTTTTAAGTCAGTGTGAATTTCTTGAACCAACTAAACAACCTTACTTACTTTGGGGGTTTTACACTTTATTCACAGAGTACTTTTTTGCCTTTCGGTACAAGATGGTCGCGGGTTCACTGTGCTCCCACAACATCACGTGCATTAATGTCAGCTCACTTAAGAAAGTGCTTGAAGTCCTTACCGTCCCTTTAAGCCTCTCCTATACCGCTGATCCCGTCGAGACATAGAGTTACCAGTCGCCGAGCGGATCACGTCAGCGGTCTTCATCCGTTGCAACGTGCAGATCTCCAATCACTAGGGGACAGTTTGACGTATATCCACATGTGCCGTAGCCGTATAGTTTCGTATAAAGCCGGGCTTCCCACTTAACACTGACGGACTCGACTCCAGTAACGTTAGTTCGCCAACAGACCTCTTGAGCTTTGACAATCACAAACACTACACACATTCACACACGCACTCATGTATGCACGCGCATACCAAGCAACAAAGACTTTGCGCAAGTGTCTGAATTTCCCCCTCTCAGCAGTTTCCTGTGTCTCTCGCTCACTGAACCGTTCAGCACACGGGGAGAGAGAGAGAGAGAGAGAGAGAGAGAGAGAGAGAGAGAGAGAGAGAGAGAGATGACCCAGTGACTCCAATTCCTCACGCTGTAAACGCGATGACCCTCTGATTCCCAGAATGCCTAGGCCTACACCACACCATGTACCATCTGGGGGATTCGATTACCTCCATACTCCTCCCACCTGTTGGTATCTCTCAGGGCATACACACACACGAGGAGTGCTTAAATCATGCATTGCACAGGTTATTGCTTTGAGCTATAGATACATGACTCCATGTGGGCATCTGCAAAACGACCTGCTGATTTTTTGCCCTGACAGGGCATTAAAGATGGCCTGCTTCTCCTTGAGTTTGTTTTTTAAGAATGCTTTTGGTATAAATAAAATAGATATTTCAACGAGATTAAAACGAAATGTTCCAAGATCATCAGTAGAGTGATTAAATGTGAGGCTGTACTGAGGCTGAGGTTCTCTGCTTCATTTGTATGTCTTAACTCCTGATTTATCTCTGTGTCTTATAAACATGACCTATCCACTTTTATCTACAGTCCAGTCATGGCATTGCTGGCCAGTTGTATCCGCGATCAATATAGAAGTCTGTTGCAGTTATGCACAAAGAGAGGTCTGTCTGAGCACTAACTAGGGCAACCAAAAACAAAAGTTTGTATCTTTTGGTCACTGAAGCCAGAGCTCAATTTGAGAGGAAGCCCACCATGCCATCACAAATGTGCTTGCTCAGTGTGTGAATATATTACAAAAAAAGCTGCAAACTGACCTGGATCACTGTGGCCATTACAGCCTGACTATCTGCCAAGAGTTCAGTCTCACCCACGAGAGGGTGTCACTTTCAGCTTGTGCCCTAAAAAGGGACAGCAACCCTGATGGTGTAGCCACCCCTTTCCACTGCTACTGTAAGTTACTGACAAAACCTATGCTCTTTGTAAGTGTGGAAGCGTAGTTGTGTTTTACTGTGATGTTTATACTTAAGTGTATTGTTAGAAATAAGAAGTGCATGAGTGATCGTGACTGTGTGTGTGATAGAGAGAAAGAAAAAGGAAAAAATGCGACAAGGAGGGGGGCTTGTGGTTAGTTGACAGTAACTTCCGTCAAGGAAGTCGGTTTGACAACTGAAAATACAACACACCTTCTTCAGGTTTCTGTCAATTGTATTATTTTTAATGAAGTTATCATACCGGGGTTAGGCCTACCTGTAAACAGGCATTCGTGCATCTTTAAATAGTGCATCAGTCCCCTTTACAGCCTTTTCAGAAAAAAAAAAAAAAACATTTTTTTCAAGACAAGCCTCAATATCTGTTGGGTTATTTTTAGTTAGCCGGTGAATACTAAAGAAGTAAACACTTAACAGGCCAAACCTGTTAAGAAAGGCCCTTACTTACTGGTCACTTGTTTCATAATGGTCACATTTGCACTTAAATTGCATTTCAGAAAACACAAAGACCACATAATTTATTTTCGCAAACATTATGTAGAAAAGTCATATGGTGTTGTTTAACAAAATATTGTTTAATAAAGATACAAACTCACGCTCACACACACATTTAAAACACCTGGTTATCATATCATATTTTATAATTTAAAATAAACAAAAAACATGTGGAAATCATTAAAGAAGGCTTGAGTGAAAAACAACTAGTAATGTCGAATGAAGAAGTAAAAAATATGTTTTAGATGCATTTCAAATGTACTGTACATGCACAAAAGATCACTGTTAAGTTGGACTTCATAAGCTTGGATTCACGAGATAATAGCCTCGCGCAACTTTGTTGGGTTCACACCACTGAGGATGTAACTGGAAAATGTTGTGAAATCTCAGAGGTATCTCAAAAGATTTGTCACTTTTCTCAGCCTGACAATGCTGTAACCTCTGGCATCAGAGGGTCCCTGAATAGCAGCAACAAGTCCCTTGACGACAAACGTCCTGACGTGTACAGTTTGTAATTAAATGTTTTTAAACACTTACCAGAAAGACAGTGAAAAAAGCCATTGACACTTCAGGCGCCATTTAGCTGTGAGATATCGCGTCACTCTCTGCCAGATATTTGTGAGAATTACAGTTGATGTTACAAGTGCCACTTAATAAAATCCTCATAAATGATTCAATTCACAGATATGCAGAGTCCCCCCAAGACACTAAACAGTAAAGTGATACTTGTAAGCACAGCACAGCGTATCAGCACAACATTACACATAATTATCGCAAATGAAGTGATAACCAACCAGCATTTCAGAAGGCCACATTTACAGTACTTGTGTGGCTATAAAGTCAGTGTGTACATTTAGTGTTCAACATCAGACAGCTGGCTGGGTTAAAGTCTCACAATACAAACACAAAGGATAGGAAGGTTAGCAACAAGAAAGACATTTTGCACATGAAAGGGATCTCCCGGGCCGAGCTGTAAGAAGTATATTCTCGCTCATGCAGTAGCACCACGTTGTTTATGAGGTCACTTCCCTCCTTGAGGTCCTCACTTCCTCCTTCTCCGCAAGGCACCTCCTAGAGGAAAAACATTTGCATTATTGTTTTCTGCTGCAAGCCTACAGAACCAGACATTTGATTTGTATCTCCGTGCCCTCGCATTCTTCTGGAGCTTTTATTTAAAAAAATATTAAAAGTGGATCAGATGGTCAGCGATTTTAAGTAGTAGTGATATCCAGTCAGCTCACCTCTATAACCACCGGATCCAAGAAATCCTTGGAGGGCGGCATATTTGGCGGCATATTTGGCTGCCTTAGCTGAAAAAGAATATGAAATAGAAAGACTGAAAAGCTGTGTGTGTGTGTGTGTGTGTGTGTGTGTGTGTGTGCGTGAATTTGTTAATATGCTGTTTCTTGTTCATTACTGAATCATGAATGATCCTATCCAGACAACCTTTTAACATGTTACATCTGTGTCCCAATGTGTATTTGTTTACTAGACTCAAACAAAAAAGTAAAGTGTGTGTGTGTGTGTGTGTGTGTGTGTGTGTGACTTACACTGCTGTGGAGTGAGAGGGGCTTGTCCTGCTCCTGTGCCAGGACCTCCTCCTGCTCCTGTTCCTGTGCCTCCTCCTGCTGCTCCTCCACCATAACCTGAGAACCACGAGGAGATCAGTAAACACTGTCTTCTAAAATTACATTTGACGTTTATGCAAGCCATTAAAAACGTCCAACAGCACAACTGATGTAGCCTGGCTTGCGCGACAAAGCTCATGGGAGCTTAGTCTGGCCATCCTACATTACTAAACGTCTTCTGGGAGGCAGGCTTAACCTGCGTCCATCAGATGCCTCTGTATATTACTTGACGAATCTACAACCAATCAGACCACTCATTCCGATGACGTATGCGTAAGCTCTTTTCTCATTGGTGGCCACAGATTTGGGAAAAATAATTCCTCTAAAACGGCAGCCTGGCCAGACTGACTTGCTCGCGAAATTGAATGTAGCATCACAGGAAGTATGGGCGGGCCCAGGCTACAACTGATGCTCCCTACTACTGAGAGCAGTAGAGGCGCCGCTAACCCTGCTGGTACTGAAAATAATGGTATTACCTGGGTAGGGCTGATAGCCACCATATCCTGGACCACCACCAGCTCCTGTAAACAGAATTTCCATCACTTACGAACAACTCTGCAATGCATTCATCAATGAAAATGTATCTAAATAATGTTCTGGCCCATAAATGTGTTAATGTGAAAATTATTTAAATTAAGATTTTAATTTAAAAAGTGTGTTGGCGCATAGGTGAATAGTAAATGTAAAACTCATATGTCACCTGGTTGATAGCCCTGACCTCCAAGGGCACCAGCTCCATATCCTGCAAACATTCACATGCAGAAGCACAAAAAAAGTATTGACACTATGCAACAGTGAATTGTGAAAGGAATGATCTCATCCAAAGGCGATTAAGACATCTTCCTACTCTGTACTATGCAAAGTGATAATTGGCTATCCGTACAATGTATTTAGAAGCAATAGGCAGAAGTGGTGGATAGTACAGGCTCAGAAAGTACAGCAGAAGTCCGTCTCAGTTGAGTCAGCCATTTTGAATTAGCAGATCTCCTCAAGCAGAATGCACTTTAGAATAGTGAGTCAAAATCAAGGCGATGTGTGCGAGAGTGCAAGGAAAGGATGGTAGTATTTACTTTCTGATCCTGTTCTATCTCCACATCTGCAGCCAACAATGCTGAGGCAGAATTAAAATCGGCACCTGATTTGCCAGGCTTGCTAGACCCTGCTCCCAAACCTGGGTACCTGAGTCCTGTGAAGATAAAATTGGTTTTTAGACCATAAAAAGACCGGTTGAAAAATCTAAAAATTATGTATGATGTAGTATCCATAATTATACCTCCACCACCCCCGCCTACTCCTCCAGGTCCAACTCCAACACCACCTGGACCTCCACCTACACCAGTTCCCACTCCTCCTGGGCCGAGTCCTCCAAGACCTCCACCAACTCCACCTGGTCCTCCACCAACTCCCCCAGGACCTCCACCTACTCCACCAGGACCTCCTCCAAGACCTCCACCCACTCCTCCAAGACCTCCACCTACTCCTCCTGGGCCCCCACCAACACCTCCTCGTCCAGCACCATAACCTTTAAAAATCACAAAATAATGCAGTAGAACATTAATAATGTCATGCTTTTCCATTTCAATTCATTTCAGTTTCTTTACAATTTCTTAATTCTGCCACATACTTTTAGGAGGTTTCACGCCACCTGGCCCATATCCCAAGCCTGGAATTAAAAGAGTAGTCCGTTTAGGTAATGATCACCAACACTGACTATAAAAATGCTCGTTTGAGACTGAGCTGAAAATGGAGATAATGAAGTTATTGCTTTTCACCTCCTGCTCCACCAGGCCCTCCCTCAATGCCCCCAGGACCTCCACCAACTCCTCCTGCTCCAGTTCCATATCCACCAGGACCTCCACCAACTCCTCCTGCTCCAGTTCCATATCCACCAGGACCTCCTCCATAGCCTCCTGGACCACCACCAACTCCCCCGGGGCCTGTGCCGACGCCGCCAGGTCCAGCTCCGACACCACCAAGTGCTCCACCATATCCGCCTGGACCTCCACCTACCCCACCTGGTCCAGTGCCTCCATAGCCTAGAAGCACATTTATGTACACTGGTATTATGTATACTGGTGTATATGTACACTTTAGTATATAATACGTTGAAATTAAACATTTCTGAGTTTAGAAAAGCTAAAATGCTCATACTTTTAGGTGGTTTCCTTCCTCCTGGGCCATATCCTAGACCTATAAATAGAAATATAATATGTTTAATTTCTGATGTCGGTTCCTTATTTCATTTATAGTGGACATAACAAAAAACTTTTAAATTCTCACCCCCTGTTCCAGCTCCATATCCCCCAGGTCCAGCACCATAGCCTCCTGGTCCAGCCCCAGTGCCATACCCAACACCACCTGGTCCAACTCCAACACCCCCTGGTCCAGTTCCGACACCTCCTGGTCCAGTTCCGACACCTCCTGGTCCGGCCCCAGTGCCATACCCAACACCACCTGGTCCAGTTCCGACACCTCCTGGTCCGGCCCCAGTGCCATACCCAACACCACCTGGTCCAGTTCCGACACCTCCAGGTCCGGCCCCTACACCACCTGGGCCACCTAGACCCCCAGGTCCAGCTCCATAGCCTCCTGGTCCAGTACCGTAGCCACCAGGACCACCTAAACCACCAGCTGCCCCATAACCTGCACCGAAGTTAAAAAAGGTTAATCTGAGTTTTTGCACAGTCAGAGGGCTGTATGTAAGTGTGTTCTAACAGCAATGGTGTCATTACTTTTGCCTGGTTTTCCAAAACCTGCTCCAGTTGGGTAGCGTAGACCTGAAAGGGAAATTTGTGAAGAATTAATAGCCACATCAGTTAACACAGGCTTCAAAAACAGGCACTAATAGACACAGTATATTTCTGTGACGTGTGGGAAAGAAAATCTTTGAAATTTCTAAATCACCACCCTTTTAATATTAATTTTACTTTTAAAGGTATGGCTTGTGGTTTTTAGTATTAAATGGTCCAATACTTTTTTATGTATACAGTGAAAACAAATACATTTTAGATCATGTTTGTACAACATGCTTTTGATTTAACAAATCAAAAGAAATATTATTTTTAGAGTTAAATTACATGCTACACTACATTACACTCTGTCCCATACAGTGCCCTGCAAGAACTAAGTAAACCAGCATACCACTTCCTGGTTGGAGTCCACCTGCTCCCCCCGGCACTCCTCCAGCTCCTAGAATTCCACCTGCTCCATATGCTAAAGACAGAAGACTTATAAGCACTCATCGCTATTACTGTAATAGTCACAGTCCAATATGCTAAAGGCAGCAGACATTTAAGCACTCACAATACTGTAATAGTCACAGTCCAATATGCCAAATACAGACTTATTAGCACTCATATTACTGTAATAATCATTGTCCAATATGCTAAAGGCAGCAGACTTATTAGCACTGATATTACTGTAATAATCATAGTCCAATATCCTAAAGGCAGCAGACATATTAGCACTAATTTTACTAGTTATTGTTCAATACTGAAGACAGAAACAGACATAGCACTATGAGTTGTCATGCTTGTTTAGGCATGGGTATCAAGAATTCTAATAGTAATAAAGACTAATTAAACCAAGATCAGCATAGAATATAGCATAAATGGGCAAAATATAATAAAGAACAACAATGTATAAATTGGAGATGTAGAAGAAAGGTTCTTTGGAGCTGTACATTTGCCGGGTTTTCTGGTTCCGATGGCACCTGCTCCAGGCACCAAGCCGGTTCCTGCAGTCACTCCAGCTGTTCCACCTGGGCCTCCGGTTCCAGGTACAGTTCCAGTTCCAGTTCCAGTAGCTCCTCCAGTGCCTAGCAGTCCAGTGCCACCCGTTCCCCCGTACACTGTCCCAGGCACAATAACATCAACCTTAACCTTACTCTTGTTCTAGGTTTACCTCTTGTTCTATGTTTGGTGAGACAAACATTTGGTAAACAACAGAACAGCCCTGACTAAACAGATAGTAGGATTATGGCGAATGCAAATGGAGTCAGACACTAAAAGCAGAATGTGGGCAAACGTGGGCAAACTGTGAAGTACTTCATTTGGATGCTTTGTAATGTTGTTGTATTTGATGGACACTGACCTTTGGGAGGTTTTCCTGTAGTGGGACCTGTGCTGGAACCGATGCCACCTGGACCTCCTCCTACTCCACCAGGACCTCCACCAACTCCACCAGGACCTCCACCCGTGCCGCCTGGGCCCACATCAAGTGTGCCTGGAGTGTCCCCTCGTCCTAGTACCATCCCGCCAGTGCCTAGAAGTAAGCACAGTAGTTCCAAGCAAAATCAGAAGTAACTAGCAGGCTTGGTATCGAATTGAACTGACTTGAATTACAGCTTTTAATTTGATTGGTTTTCTATGAAAAGCCAAATCACATTCTTCTGTACACAAAACACAGATTTACGCATCCTACTGTAAGTGAAAAGTCTCTTTTTTTACCTGGGGGTTTCAGCGGCCTGGCTCCTGGCAAGCTTCCATTAACTGTGAGTCAAAGAGACGAGTCATTTTAGATATTGTTTCAAACAGACAAATTGGTGCATAATGCCATGTTGAGGAGATTGGTCTGTCCACTGTTCCAGATGGTTTCACCTGGGTCTGTGGGCCTGTGAGAGTATCCACCGTCACCAGCACCAATACCAATACCGACACCGATACCTATACCAGTACCTGATAGAGAGATTTACAAGTTTGTTTTGAAATGCAAAATTAGGGATTAACCAACACGTTGGTTAGTGAGAGGGACCCAACAGAGGCTGTGTTATTCGTCCCTTGGTCCTGCAAGCAGAGATTGGTTTAAGTTTGGGGAGAGTGAGAGGGGTCAGATCCAAGTCAGAGCCAATCCCGTTTCAAGTCTCAAGCATGTTGGGCATTCCGTATTTATTTCCCAAAGCAGTTCAGAGGTAGTTTGGTTAGTTGCATTCAGAACACCCAACCAGATGGTGCAACATTCCATTTGAGATCTACAGGGTTAATTGAGGTCTGAACAGAAGCTGCATTTAAATGCTATGTTGTCATACTATATGTTTTTAGCATCAGACCATCAGCATTTCTAATAAGTAAGACTTATATCTACATTTATCCTCATACATATGGTCTTACTGTATGTATATATATATATATATATATATATATATCCTATATTGTATCCATGTTTATTTATTTTTTAGCCTTTTACCTTCCCTTTGAAAGCACTACGTAATTCTGAGTTAATTCACGAATTAACTATGATCGATTGATTAATAATATTGTTGATATGGGTATTAGGAGGCTGTATAATTTGTCCCACAGCAGACTTCTAGAATAGCATCCTATTCTATTCTGTTCTAAATTTATAATTATACATTCTCTTATTTTTTTAAATTGACATTGACATGATTATAGTCTAGTTTGTAACAGGTTAAATATATTTGCACTGGTCAAATAAATTAGTGACCCCCATTAGTATACAAACGTATTGTCAGCAAGCTTTGTATGTTTTCTTTTTTTTTTGCTTTGGCGTGAGTTTTATGATATCATTCGTACGGGCCTGTTTTCCTGAGGAAGCGCCACACCTCGTAGGTATGGGCACAATACCTGCTCCTGAGGCCGCAGTGGGACTGGGGGACTTGCCACCGCCAACACCAACACCAACACCAACACCAATACCCAGTCCTTTCCCAGAGCCGCTGCCGGAACCAATGCCAATCCCAATGCCAATACCAGTCCCAGAACCTGTGCCAGAACCAACACCATAACCAAGCCCAATCCCAACACCAGTGCCTGGTAAAGAAACCACACGTTTTTCGGTTATAGGACCTTTTACCATTACGGTGCATTGAAGTTCATTGGGATCATTTGGGGGACATCTCTGTGTATGATGAGCAAGTTAACTGATCTCAAATAACTTCAAAAGTTATAGATGCAATTTCAACTTTTTTGAGAGATTTGAGCAAGATTTCTTCTCATTCCCTCCCTTTAACGGTAAATAAATACAATTTTACTCACCACTGCCACCTGCCGAAGGAATAGCACATTGCTTGTTAGTGAAACGGGGTACAAATAAATACACTGCTTATTATAACAGAAATATGATTTTAAAAATGATAATTCTGCTCATATGTTTTTTATTTAAAAATAATAATAAAAAAACAATTTATTATGAAATTAATAAAGGAATTAATAATGCTGATAAGTTGACAGTTGGCAGAGGTGGACAAAAAAGTTTTAAGTGAAAGTGAAAGTGAAAGTTGCCTAGTCAGATTTTTACTTAAGTTAGTAGTAAGTAAGAAGTATTTCTCTATTGATGTTCTGTAAAATGTAAATCACTACTAAAACTACTAAAACTCTGACTACTGACAGTGATTGCCACGGCAGATCCCTACCTGCAGATGGCGCTCCAGCACCAGTTCCAGCTATTGCACACATAAGGAAAAAATGGGTCAAAGGTTAGAGTCAGTGTACCATCATACACAAGACCTGTGAAATATTTTTTGCTTCCTGTGAATCAACTTTTTGTCATTTTGTGACATTACATAAAGAAGATTAGATAGATAGATAGATAGATAGATAGATAGAGAGAGAGAGAGAGAGAGAGAGAGAGAGAGAGAGAGAGAGAGAGAAAGAGATCTCCATTATTGAAACTGGCTTTTTTGTCACACTTGTCATATGTACAACTTACCGCTAGGTTGTACAACCCCAGCACCAACTGCAATAAGGACACGAGACTAGAGTTAGTGACTGTTGATATTGTGACTCATATGAGCCACTGACGAGTTATTTCAAAACACTCCAATCTATCTAAGTGGAAATATTAGCAAACAGAAACTGAAGAGATTTTAATGACACAAACCCATGTAGGAAACACTTACTTTCTGGCACAGGCCCTCCTGTTCCACCTGAAATTACAGTGATTTGACATCAGCCCATCGTGAACAAATGCATTCTCAAAACAGCAGTAATTATATTTAAACCTTCATATCAGTAGGAAACATGTATTCATACACACCTGGCACAACCAATCCGGATGCTGCAGAAAGATAAATAATCAACAGTATTTTAGAAGGCAGACACATAAAACAGGTAACTTGATCTACTAAACAAAACGTAAGTTTAACTTTTGTAGTTTTGCAAATTAAGCCGTTTCTGTACTTTGCTTTTGTTAACGCTTCGGGGCTATTAGTCTAACATCTAAGTTATTGAAATTATTAAAATTAAAATCAGATAAGCTAACTAGATAAGGTAATTAGATGTTAGAATGCTGGGATCACACATCTATCGCAAGAAAGTCAGCAATGTACAGTGTATTTAGATGTGACAACATGCATCCAGAGAAATCTATGGACTATGCAGTTAGGATGATGCTAAGAGGCAAAGCGCCAGCTACAACAGCAACAAGCACCAGCTATGAATGCAGTGCACTACAGCAAATGAGCCTTACTGGGGGTGATTGGTGCAAAGTCTGTTTCAATGAGAGTAATGTCTCCTGCTGAGAAATACAACAGATCAATATCTACAGAAGAAACAGTGCTAAGGTTGTTTGTGGAATGTTTTAGTCATTAGATGTTGAGTGAATGTTGAATGTTGAAATATGTTGAACACAACATATTTATAAAAGCCTGTCATTGTCACTAGTACAGCGATTTCAGCATGAGTAACTTCTTTTGGTTTGTACTGTAAGTGTGTCCCTGATCTCAAAAGTGCACACCTGGAATCTCTGTTCCTCCGAGCACAGGTGCTCCCTTGTCTGTGGGGCGGCAAAGAAAAGTGAGGCTGTGAGGGTGCAGCAGGTAAAGGTGTGCCATGCTTCATGATGTGCTTGTGAAATTACCAACGCCATGTCCCTGCTCATGTTCCGAAGCAACACCATCAGTGAGCCAGTGCTGAGGCCGAGAGAACCTACCTGGCTTCCCACTTGCAAGGATGGGAATGCCGGTTCCTGTGATCCCCACCAAGCCATCCCCTTCTCCATCAGTCAGTCCGCCCGTCACCCCTTACAGCATTAACACGCGTCAACAGACGTTAGGTAAGTACAGACAGACGTAGGTGAGTATCACAAACAATAAACACATGTGAAATATGTTAAAGAGGATGTCACCCCAAATAACGTACCATCCCCTGGGCCTCCTCCGAGTGATCCTCCTGATCCTTCAATCACTCCACCAGCATCCCCTACAGAAACAAACAACAAAAAACCAGCATTTGCCATTTAACATGTCTAATCAAAAGCACTACATCAGTGTGGAAATCAATTGAACTTTTAACTTTATTGTCCAAAGATGGCAACTGTATGAATATAGACAGCAAAAGAGGTCTAATACAAAATAAACTAGTAAACAACAAGCATCACAAATGAGTCAACATCAGTGTGCATGGAGAATACTGGGGGTTCATGGCAGAGAAGGAGGAAATGCATACCATCCTTAGGTGCTTTGGTTCCACCTGCATGTTGATGTGAAGACAAAAAAAAATCCACACAATTTAGATTAATCAAGTATCCATCCATATTAGTGTACAGAAAGACTGTCATAATCTCATAGAAAACCCATTTTCCTATAAAAGCCCTATTCCCATAATTTGACCCCAAATTGAACAATGTAAAGGCCTCTCCATACTGTAAATTACAATTAAGGGACTCACCAGGGCCTCCTCCTACACTGTCACCAGGGCCTCCTGTTCCAGTAGGACCTAAAACATCAGACATATGCTGTCAAAACCATCATGACCATAATATGAATATGATATACCATTATATTAATCTTTTCCTTTGGATAATTGCAAAAAGGATGACTGTACAGGAGATGCCAGTGTTTCCAATTATCGCATTATGGAATTAGGTCAGACACTCTACCTCCGAGGACCACTGTCACTGTGCCTGATCCAACTGTTGATCCATTGACTGCAGCGCTTCCGTTGCCGCCGGGAACCGCAGATCCTCTGAGCACTCCTCCAGCCCCTCCTGGCACGGCTGAGAGAGAGAGAGAGAGAGAGAGAGAGAGAGAGAGAGAGAGAGAGAGAGAAGAAAGAAATAACACCAAGGAGACATTACAGAAAGAATGATCCACTGCCATGGGAGCAGGGTTACAGTCAGAGGCTGTCCCTCCTTCAGAAATCTAGTGGGAACCAATCCATGGTCCTATCGCTCAAGATCACCGAGTGAACAATGGAAAAATTATATTCACCATAGTTAATTGAGTTCAAACGCTGAAATTGGCCCAGTAATGTCCTTTCAGTTAGATTTTGCTATGCCCCAACATTAGTTGGCTTACGTAGTTATTGTTTCCTCATTCTGTCTATATTTCATCAAATTTTCAGATTCTTTTTCATACAGACAGCAGTCAGTGACCTTTATATACTGTATGACAGGAACGTGAGTGAGAGAAAAAGGAGGGGTAGGATCCTGAACAATGAGTACCTGGCCAGTTTATGGTATAAGTTAGACAGAGTTGAAACGTAGAAATGGCGGATTTAAATCTGGACTGACTGTAATACTGTATTCTGTAAGTATTTGCCCCACAGTGCACCAGTAATGCTACTAGTACCAGCTGCAAATGCAGCTTCATATTCACCCTGATCCTTATCAAATTTACATGAGATATTCATTATTAATGAATAAATATTTACCACCAAGTGTCCTCTTTTTGTTGCTAAGCAACACTCACCTGTGCCTGATACACCGGTTGCTCCACCCGGACCACTTGGGCTGCCTGAAATGGAAACTTTCATCCATGAACATCAATCAGGTCAAGACTGTAAGTTTTTCCACATTTGACCTGTGTTTTGTTTGATTTTTATAGGTTAATTACCAAGACTGTATATGGAAATGTCCTGTAATAATTATAAGTTATAATTCAAACACAATGACCACTTGTGTTGTTTTATTCATCATTGGGCCTGCCTCTCTTAGTTTAACACCCCACCTCCTGCTCCAGTTCCTGCTCCTGGTCCAATCCCTACTCCCCCAGGACCTACTCCGGCTGTTTGACCCGGCTGGCCTAAAGACAGTAGAACAAGCGGTGAGAAACAGTGTTCCATAAACTCTTTCGACTTATCGACCCTTCCCAAAAAATACATTTTTTGGTTTTTACTTGTATCTGTTGTTGCATGTGTCTGCATAACTGGATGCTAGATATTTTCTAAGATTGAATATTTTAGAGTGTATTTCATTGCAATGTATGGAATAACCTACCATACTTTGGAGGTTTACCTCCTGGACCATATCCTGTAAAAAAATCACAACCCATCCTTTAGTCAAAACGGCATTGACTAGAATATTCAGGGTACCAGTAATGCTTTATTACTTTATTAGCTGAACCCCATCCTACTTAGTCCCTTTCTGTTCAAACTCACCCCCATAACCTCCATATCCACCTGGCAAACCTCCAGCACCACCTCCTGGGCCTCCAGCAACAGAGCCCACACCCCGGCCGAAACCAGGACCAACTCCTGAAAAAACAACCAATCAATATTTAGTTACAATAGCCTCATAATCCAATAATGCAATGCATAATGCATAATCCTCATCAAACACAATTGCTCCCAGATGAAAGCACCAACTAACCAGCTTGTCCAGTGGATGCTACTGTTCCAGGACCCCCTGCAGGTACCCCTCCGAAGCCAAGCACGCCTCCTGCGCCGGCCCCAGCCCCTTTAGAGGACAATGGTACAGTAGGTGCAGTGGTTGTATTGACGAATACGATAATGAATACGATTCATGTTTAAAAGACACGTTAAGTCAATGTAGAGTTTGAAAATGTCCTACCATATTTAGCAGCTTTCGATCCAGGTGCATAGCCTGAAATATAAAACATCACCGCCTAATTTAATTTTCTTGTTAAATATATTGTAGACAAAATGTACAAATGAAGGTGTACAAAATGTATTTAGAATATATTTGGAATGGAATGTATATGTTTGAAATGAAACTGTAAATTACCAGTACCTGTTCCATATCTTCCAGGTCCATAGCCACCACCAGGTCCATATCCAGTACCTGGGCCATAGCCCACTCCCCCAGGTCCTGTGCCAGCACCACCAGGTCCAACTCCGGTACCATACCCTGCTCCGCCAGGTCCTGTTCCAACACCACCCGGTCCAACTCCGGTACCATACCCTGCCCCGCCAGGTCCTGTTCCAGCTCCACCAGGTCCATACCCTGCCCCACCAGGTCCAATTCCGGTGCCATACCCTGCTCCGCCTGGTCCTGTGCCAACGCCTCCAGGGCCTGTTCCCAGTCCACCCAGAGCACCACCTAAACCTGACCCAGGAGCTCCACCACCACCACTGCGACCTGAACAAGAGTCGCCTGTCTTTAGTTATGCCCATTTACCAGTGGAATTGAAAAACAGCATTATAAAACCCTTTTTCAATGAGCAAGTCTTTATTTGACTACATCTTTGTGGAGAAGTTAAGAGTCACTCGATGGAAAAAACCTACCATATTTCAATGCTTTTGCTCCACCAGGATAAGCTGTTAAAAGCAAAATAGGACAATTTAGGGGAATGTCCCTTTTTTCCTCAAATTTGGCAATTTGTCTCTCATGAGTAATTAGTGAAGTGATTCACGATCAAAGAATTTATTCTGTTTTAATGGCTTGCTTGTGTATACTCTGAAGTCACAGAATATGAAAGTTATGTTGACTGCCAAATCTGACATCTGTTTTACATTGATTCCAGTTAACATATCTCTAATGTGATTAAAAGATAATTGCAAAAATTCTTGCCTCTTGTATGGCAGACCAAAGGCCAAATCATTTTATTTTAATGTCATATGTTTTGCTGCACTTGAAAACTTAATGGCTGCAGAGAAATAAAACATGTTTGGCAAGAAGATATTAAAGATAAAACCTTTAAAAGGTCTATCTGTACCTCCAGTCCCAGTGCCTGCGCCTGGCCCATATCCTCCTGGACCAACTCCACCAGGTCCAACTCCTCCTGGACCAACTCCACCAGGTCCAACTCCACCTGGCCCATATCCACCTGGTCCAGCTCCTCCTGGCCCAACTCCACCAGGCCCATATCCACCAGGTCCAACTCCTCCCGGTCCAACTCCACCAGGGCCATATCCACCTGGTCCTACTCCCCCAGGGCCGACGCCACCAGGCCCATATCCTCCAGGACCACCTCTTCCTGCTCCACCTGGTCCAACACCACCACCTGGGCCATATCCTCCACCTCCCAACCCTCCAGCAACACCAGATCCAGGCCCTCCTGCACCCTGACCTGAAACAAGTGGCATACATAGTAGACATAAATTTCCCTTCACCAAGGTTTGTTACAGCAAACCTTTATTATAAAGTCATATTATATTACCGTATTTCCGGGCCTTTGCACCAGCATACCCTACAAGATCAGAGAAAGATACAACACCAGTTTAAATTAAAGTAAAGATGTTATAGTAATATGATTACCGAGTGTTTACCGGTATGGTCAAATTAGAATTTAGAATTTGTACCTCCAGGGCCTACACCACCACCTGGTAACACTCCTGGTCCTACTCCACCTGGTCCATAACCACCTGGTCCATAACCACCTGGTCCGACACCACCAGGACCAACTCCACCTGGTCCCACTCCTCCTGGTCCAACTCCTGGTCCATAACCACCTGGTCCGACACCACCAGGGCCCACTCCGCCTGGGCCCACTCCACCTGGTCCAACTCCTGGTCCATAACCACCTGGTCCAACACCACCAGGGCCCACTCCGCCTGGGCCCACTCCACCTGGTCCAACTCCTGGTCCATAACCACCTGGCCCCACCCCACCTGGCCCAACTCCACCTGTACCATATCCGCCTCCTGGTCTTACACCTGAACCAGGCACTCCTCCAAGGCCCCCAGCTATTCCAGTTCCAGCACCCCCAGGAAGGCCTGATGGGACACAGAGGACAGATATTAGAGAGAAGCAATTACAAGATGGACATGCTTATTTTTTTCAAATCAGAAAAAACCTTACCGTATTTACGTGCCTTGGCACCAGCATAGCCTACATGGAAAATGGAGATGCGAATGGAATTACTAGACAAATTCAACATGTTTATTTTTGTCACATCAGTGAAAAGATGTGTGAAGAAATACCTCCTACACCACCAGGTAAGCCACCAGCACCACCAGGTAAGCCACCAGCACCTCCAGGTAAACCTCCAACTCCTCCAGGTAAACCTCCAGCACCTCCAGGTAAGCCACCAGCACCACCAGGTAAGCCACCAGCACCGCCAGGTAATCCTCCGACTCCTCCAGGTAAACCTCCAGCACCTCCAGGTAAGCCTCCAGCACCACCTGGTAAGCCTCCACCTCCACCAGGTAAGCCTCCGACCCCACCAGGTACACCTCCAGCCCCAAGTGCACCCCCAGCACCTCCCGGTAGACCTACAGAAATCGAATGATCAATATGAAAAGTCCTACCTGGTATTTTTATGATCACATTTTGTATTCACAACATGCTTACCATATTTTCTAGCTTTAGCTCCCGCATAACCTGGAACAAAATTGTGGATATTATTTTTACATGGATTTTAAGATTTGTACATTGTTTGTACATAGAATTTAAGATGTAGTACACATATTTCCTACTAAAACTTTGTAAACCAAAATTACTGACCCCAAAATATCTTCTAGTGTACTGTTATCACTCCAACTACTAGTTTCACTGCTTACACTACTGGATATTTTTCAACTTACAAGTACAAGAAGAACTGGTGCACCTACCGGATCCAGGGAGTCCTCCAGCACCCAGGCCAGACCCAGGAACGCCACCTGCTCCAAGGCCAGAACCAGGAAGTCCTCCGGCACCTAAGCCAGAACCAGGGAGTCCACCTGCTCCAAGTCCAGAACCAGGGAGTCCACCTACTCCAAGTCCTGAACCAGGAAGTGCTCCAGCTCCAAGTCCAGCTCCTAATCCAGCTCCAGGTCCACCACCTGCACCTCCTGGCAAACCTAGAATAACAACAGGAGAACTGGTCAATACTACTTCATTGAAAATGTAGGCTTTCCTATAATGAAATGACTATATATTCACACCATATCTTCTCACATATATGTTAGAGATTGGAACTTGCCCAAGGCAGTTGGGTTAGCACATTGAGTCGTCGGAACTGCCCAAGGTTTCTTCCTTTACCAAAACGAGAACAAACAAAAAATGCTGATAGGGAGTTTTTCCTTGCCCCTGTTGCTCATTTGTGCACTTGCTGTTAAACGCGATGCGACATGTCTTGTTGAATGCGCTTACATGATTGATTGATTTTTGATTGTTATATCAACTGGACGTATGTTGACTGTCTGTATGTGGCTCAGGCCTTGCTTGGGTGTATTACTGTATTAGTACTTAAGTATTTATTATATTTATTATTTTATGTGAGGATGCACTGACCAGAGACATCTCTCAATTTCATTGTACCTGTGACAATGACAATAAAGGACATTCATTCATTCAAAAAGTTAAGGCAAATACTGTGGTAGCCAAAACAATGCGTTAATATTTCTTGTATGAATCACTTCTCCTGTTTGCCTTCCATAATCAGGACTGCTGACATCATTCAAAATGTAATAATCTCTCTCCTTCATTTGACAAAGATAATTAAATTTTAATTAAGGACAAGGTTAAGGGTTTTAGGATTCTGGAACCAAGATTTATTTTTCCTGGAAAACAGCTAAAAATGACCCTTTATACTGTTTGATGTTGCAATATGTTTGACCTAGTTTCATAAGTTGTCCTAAATAAAGTAGTTTTGGGGGATATGTAAAAAAAATGCAATGGCTTTACAATAGAGCATAGCATATCTTACCATATTTACGGGCCTTTGCTGATGATCCTGAAAAGACATCAAACAATCAGCATGTCCCTAAAGATCCATGACAAAAAGATTTCAATTGAATTTTGATTATCTAACCACCTGGATAAGCCCCTCCAGGTCCAGCACCTGGGAAGACACCCCCTCCTGGGTAACCTCCACCACCAGGTAATCCTCCAGCACCGCCAGGGAAGCCTCCTGCTCCTCCAGGTAAGCCACCAGCACCGCCAGGTACACCTCCAGCCCCTGCTACGACACCTTGTCCGGGAACGCCACTGGTAAGAGGTATGCCACCTGGACCAATTCCAGTTCCAGCACCTGCTCCTTCAAAATGCAGAACCATTTCTCCATTTGTTTTTCAAAACATACTACTCGTCTACCTGGAAATTCAATCTAATCTAAGGAGTGTTTTGACTTACCATATTTACCCGCCTTGCCAGCTTTTGCTTTCTTCCCTCCAGCTGCAAGACATAGCAAAGACTATTTATGAGATGCTTGAGCACACTGATAGTGAAACAAAAAAGATTATTGTGGTCTGTCTCTTGGTCAAGACATTAACTAAAATATATGGAAGATGCCAGTTTAGAAAATCTTTCTAATTCCTTATTGTTTGGCATTTAACCACTGTTTGTAGGGAGTATACCTCCAGCTTTTGGTGAAATAAGAGGGTATCCGCGAAACACGCCAGGTAGTTGCTGTCCAGAGAAACCTCCACGACCACCTGGGAAGTCAATAACATGATGTAATACACATTCAATAGAAAAGGCTTTACTTTAACAGGAGGGGTATTTACTTTTTCACAATGTGGACAAACTCACCATTTGTTCCAACTCCGCCTTGACCAAGAACTCCTGCCCCAGAGAGAGAATATTCACATCAGACTCCTCGAAATATGCCAAATTAATAGAGCAAATTAAACCAAATTAAAACGAACTTACCAGACTGAGATCCAACACCAGTGCCTGTGGCAACACCAGGTAGTACTCCCCGCCCACCAAACCCTACATTGCACAGCAAAGCAAGATTACCAAAAAGTATTATTCACTCATGAGTAGGAAGTACATTTTTTATCCAATGTTTTTGCTGTCACCAATTTTACAAAAACAAGGTCAAGCAAATCAAGATAAAATGGAGGGACTAAATACAAAGGCTGGCTAAATATTTTACCCACCTTGTCCAGGCACTAATCCACCTTGATAAAGTCCAGGTAAACCGATACCTACAGACATTCAGATAAAGATAAAGGGGGGTGGTTTGGGGGTACATTCTTCTCATCAAGTCTAATCAAGATTCAATACACTGTTTTTTAGGCTCACAGACCTCAACATTAGCCCACCTAGCTCTGGTGACTGTTAAATCTTGCCTGTCTTGTCTAATAAATGACTGTGGCTGATATGACCTTTCTCTTGTGAAAATCTCATCTTATGTCAGATCTTAATTTCAACAGGGGGTGCCACATTTACTTTTGTTTCCAAAGTGGTTTATTTTTCAGTTATGCCATAAGTCACATTCTTGGGGCACTTTTACCTGGAATCTTCCCAGCTTTTCCAGCTTTTCCTCCTGGGCTCACTCCACCTGGTTGACCAGTCTGAGGAAGAAGTGGTGCTAAAAAAATAATTAAAGAAATCTTACTATTGGCACTGATTTACTAAGAAAACATGTTTATTCAAGCTACTGACTGTATCTGAGCTTATACTCAGACATGACTTGAAGGCTAACCTCCACCAGGGCCAACTCCTGCACCACCAGGGCCAACTCCTGCACCACCTGGGCCAACTCCTGCACCACCTGGGCCAACTCCTGCACCACCTGGCCCAACACCAGCTCCTCCTGGTCCAATACCTGCTCCACCGGGTCCAACTCCAGTTCCTCCAGGTCCGACTCCAGCTCCTCCAGGTCCAACTCCAGCTCCTCCCGGACCAACGCCAGTTCCACCTAGGCCAAAGCCAGCTCCTCCTGGTCCAACTCCTGCTCCTGGTCCGACTCCAGCACCGCCTGGCCCCACACCAGCTCCACCTGGTCCATAGCCTGCACCACCAGCTCCAAGACCAGTTCCTCCAGGTCCATACCCTGCTCCACCCGGTCCATATCCTCGCCCTGGTCAAGGTAAAATATCCAATATTGGTATGTCTGATATTTGTAGTGGTAAGTATTATTTTGCATTTGACAGGCAAGTCCTTTCTTATCCAGGGTACAGGATCTATTACCTGTTTTTGGGGGCTTCTGTCCTGGACCCCCAGCTCCAGGATATAGACCTCCTGGTCCTCCATAACCTTATTTATTAAGACCAAATAGTAATTAGAACTAATATAGTAACTAATATACCTAGATTGCCTTCATGTAATTCTTATCAACAGAGATCACTTCTTAGACTGTTGGAGAGATGTAGGGTCCACCTTCAGGTCTGTTTACTGTACCTTGGCCACCAGGTCCAAGTCCTCCAGCACCTAGACCAGGTCTGAGTCCTCCAGCTCCCAGACCTCCAGCACCTAGACCAGTGCCCAGACCCCCAGCTCCCAGACCTCCAGCACCTAGACCAGTGCCCAGACCCCCAGCTCCCAGACCTCCAGCACCTAGACCAGTGCCCAGGCCTCCAGCTCCAAGTGCTCCACCATAACCTGAAAGTTGAGGAAAAGGTTTATATGCAACAGCATGGATGTATTGTGGACATTTCCACTAGATAAAAGAAGTGTGATTTTAAATGTAAAAACTACAAGCTTTGCATGAGTGTATTTTATTTTGTCATTGATAGTCAAATTTTCCCTGATAAAATGTTCCTATGACATTGATATTGTATGCCACAAACTTTATAGCATACAATATCACTGTTCCATGAATATATGGTTGAATTTACAGCAGTCTTAAGGTTCCAGCTCTACTGTGTCAATGAATTTATCCAATCCTTCAGTGACAAAGAAACTCTGCCACTAATTTTGTAACAAACTGTTAGGCAACCCTGAAATAAAAACAAAATTAAACAAAAATCAACATATAGTATATTGTCAAAGTATGTTAAAATGATTTGTATGTTTTGTATAAACTTGTTGATTTGTTTGTAAATGCTTTGTTTTGTAGTAAATTCTGCCCCCCTCAAAAAGTAAAAACATTCTATATGGACTGTGGGGTCATATCCTGGCCAACAGATGACCTAGTTTCTGTGCATTGCTTTTATCTAACAAATCCCCAAACAACGAAGAAGCCTGACACACACCAGCATTAGTGCTAATTCATCACTTGTGAGTTGTACGTAAAAGACTTCCTGTTTCAATAAAGCCTTAAGGGAAATCACTCTGGGGTCTCCTCCTGTTGCCATTACTGTCTTATCTGGACTCCACTTAATGCCGTAAGTCCTTATCTCATCAAGCACATAATGGTGGACCTGATACTGAAAAAGAAAGGACTTGGGGTATGACATGCTGGCTAATTTGCTCTTATGTCGTAGACTCTAGTTTGACTATGTGAGGAATAATATTTACTGTTCCACATAGGCACAGAAGGCGTTTCCTACAGAGAAACCCTGCAACCCCCTCTGCCACCTACAACCGTCCTGCTCAATAGTTATTCATTTCGCTGTGGTGATGGAAACACGGCGGGTAAGCTATGATTCACTATTGTTCAGATGAAGCTCAAATGAGGGGTTGGTGCTTATCATTGGAGGTCATCATCAGTCTTTTCAACTAATTGCTTTGGGCTTTTCCCGGTCAGTAGCTTAGCAGTGTAGAGTAGACTACATTAGGACTACTCACTGTTTTCTCTATGCCAACTACTATATTGATTCATTAGGACCTAAACCACTAATTATTCTTTCATTTAAAAAGATTGATTTTCAGTGTTTGGAAGTGTATTTGTTAAATCAAAAAACACTATTTATTTGATCGGGTAACTGATTGTGCTGGAAACTATGTGTTATAATGTTATAACTCACAAACTAAGCAACTCATTTAATGTATATATAAATACTGAACATAGGGTTAGCTATAGCTTTGCTAGTCTATATACTGTACAGTATTTGATGTTTTTACATGTGACTATGTTAACCCACCAGTTTTTCCAGGTTTTCCACCTGCGCCTGTAAGTAAATAGAAATATGGATAGGTTTTATTAAAAATTTCATGCATTTTATAGATGTCTTATTGCATAAAAATGAACAAAAGGTAAATAGCATAACATCAATGTATACATTTTCAAGATCGGTGAAACAGACCACAATAAATCAACCATTTTAGAAATCTAGATCTAGATCCTTTCCACACACCTGGTCTAAGACCACCTGGTCCAACTCCTCCTGGTCCGATTCCACCAGGGCCGACTCCAGGACCAAGACCGCCTGGTCCTACACCACCAGGTCCGACTCCAGGACCAAAACCGCCTGGTCCTACACCACCAGGTCCAACTCCCCCAGGACCAACTCCAG
>JAGFZM010001659.1:39189-73038 GCA_017657215.1 Limnothrissa miodon | reverse complement strand
CCAAATCCACCAGGTCCGTAGCCTCCAGGGCCGACACCACCAGGTCCAAATCCACCAGGTCCATAGCCTCCAGGGCCAACACCACCAGGTCCAAATCCACCAGGTCCAACTCCACCAGAGCCGACACCACCAGGTCCAACTCCACCTGGGCCCACACCACCAGGAACGACACCACCTGGTCCATAACCTCCTGGGCCGACTCCACCTGGCCTGACACCTCCAGGCCCGAGACCACCTGGACAGAAAAAATAGATAAAACATATGATGTTCTGATCAAGTGAAGAGATGTTATTCTCCCCATTTGTGTACATTTTCTGAGCAAAGACCAGAAAGTATTAGTCTTTTTTGGTAATGGAGTAGTATTTACCTGCTTTTGCTGCTTTGGTACCAGCTCCTATGGATTTGTAAAGACATAGATGAACAATGAATACAATGCAAATTTTGCCGCTACACAATGAAGCATTTTCTAGAGTATTACTATGTTATTTCAGGAGGAAAAGCAGGAACATAACATGGACGTAAACCAATTATGAGAAGCTGTCACTGACAAGACCCTAACAAATTTCAACTAGCAACTTGTTGTAGTGATGGCATGATTTAAGTTATCAATGACACTGCAGTTCACTTTGACAAATAAGGGGTAAGATTTTCCTTGAGAAATCTACAAGGCAGAGATTTGTCCTTGCCTGGTCCGTAGCCTCCGGGACCAAAACCTCCTGGGCCTCCAGGTCCAACTCCACCAGGTCTAACCCCTCCAGGACCGACCCCACCAGGTCCGAATCCACCAGGTACGAATCCACCTGGTCCAACTCCACCAGCACCAACTCCACCAGGTCCAACACCGCCAGGTCCAACTCCTCCAGGACCAACCCCACCAGGGCCAAAGCCCCCTGCTCCTAAACTGGTTCCTTGTCCACCTGGGCCAATGCCTTGACCCCCATATCCAGCACCTACAAACAAAATAAGCACAACAATTTTAATATTTTGTTTGAAACTAGAATGTACAATGCAACTATTATCATTATCCAAATACCTAATGTACAGCAACTTCTTTTACCTGTTTTCCCAGGCTTTCTTCCAGCACCTGTTGAAACAAAAAGTCATGCCATCATGCAGCACAGCTATGCGTTATTCATATTAATTGGATTACACATGTTAAGAGACAATCGCAAACCTGGTCCATAACCACCTGGTCCAACTCCACCTGGTCCAACTCCACCTGGTCCAACTCCACCTGGTCCGACACCACCTGGTCCGACACCACCTGGTCTGACTCCACCTGGTCCGACTCCACCTGGTCCAACTCCACCGCCTGGTCCAAATCCTCCACCTGGACCAAATCCTCCGCCTGGTCCATAACCACCTGGTCCAACTCCCCCAACTCCAAGACCGGTCCCCTGACCACCTGGACCAATGCCAGTACCTTGCCCCCCTGGACCGACACGCTGGCCACCATATACACCACCTACAGAGTGAAAACAACAACAAATGACACAGCTCTAGGAAATGGGTGTGAATAAGTGTGAATATATATCTTTTTATTGGAAAAATATTTTTATTAGCTTTGGCTGTGGCTCAAACTCACTGTAGGACTACCACCTTGTGATATTTCTTGCAATATGTTGTTCTTACCTGTTTTAGGTGGCTTGGGACCAGCTCCTGAATATAAAAGAAAAATAGCATATTAGTGTTCATCAAAATTTACAGTATATATACAGTAGCCTGGCTTCCACGCCTATAAGCTCACAGGAGCTTAGTCTGGCCAACGTACCAGCTTAACCTGCATCTATCAGATGCCTCACTGGCGCTTTTAAAAGTAAAAGTATACTTTAAAGTTTACATTTTAAAGTCTATTTAAAGTCAACTGAAAAGCCCAGACATCCAGTCAGCTAGCACTAGCATAAGGCGTTGGCAGGCAATAGCATGGGAAGAAGAGCAGTGTAGTGTTGTTTATATTAGTCTGGAAACAGTAACAGAATGTAAATGGGATCTACTCTATAGAAAAGTTATGTCAAAAATGCTTCAGCGGCATGTTGTCAAAATATCTATGTTTCTGGCATCATACTGTCCTACCAGCATGAGATTCCACCATGTGTGGTTGCTGTATTAAACATGAAGCAAGTGAATGCAAGGACAAACCATAAAATATTCCACAAAGCAGCATCATAACATATCATAATTAATTTCTTTGCCAGACAACTCTATAAATGCCATCCTACCTGCCCCCACACCGCCTGGGCCCACACCGCCAGGTCCTAGGCCAGTTCCTAGTCCAGCTCCAAATCCCCCTGGTCCAGCTCCCCCAGGTCCAAAGCCTCCAGGACCGGTTCCACCAGGTCCATATCCCCCTGGTCCAACTCCACCAGGCCCTAGACCAGTACCACCAGGTCCAAATCCTCCTGGTCCAATTCCACCAGGCCCTAGACCAGTACCACCAGGTCCAAATCCTCCTGGTCCAACTCCACCAGTTCCAAGACCTCCTGAAGATGACACAAGAATGCTCAGAATAACCTAATACCCCACACTGCTTTAATCTAGATATTTTGAGATTTATAGTTATTTAGTTCAGTAGAATTTAACGTTTACAGTAATAGACCTTCAACTATGCCAGTGGTTTAGTGAAAGCAGCCAAAGTGTACTTTATTCATGGGAATTTTTCTTGAATCTGTTTAGAAGTTTAGAGTAGGTGCCGATCCTAAAAATTATTTTGGTAAAATAGAAAGTAACAATTACAATACAAAATTTGCTGTCATCAGATGAAAGTATGGAGCTATTAGCCAGATTATGCAACACTGTATATGTCATCTTTATCACAACTATGAATGAATAGCTGTGAAAGACTCACCAACACCAGATCCAGGTCCAACTCCCGGGCCTGTTCCTAGTCCACCTCCTGGACCTGCTCCGGCTCCAAGTCCAGTTCCAAGACCTCCGCCAGGACCTACTCCAGTTCCAGCACCACCTGCCCCAGGTGGGATGTACACCCCTGCAAAGGTGTCACAATTTGCACTGGTTGGGATATAGCTATACTAAACATGGAACAAAAATGTAACATTATTCAACATTCAATTGTACATTAGTTTTCCCTTAAAGACACATTGCATGAGCGTATCACTACCTGTTTTCCTATCTAGTTCTTTGTAGCTTTTGGAGGGGGATAAGAATAACAAAAATATTCCCTTTGATCAAAAATTTGGCTGGCAAAAACTCAAAGGCAGTCCAAGTGGCCCACGTGTTATCCTTTGACACAGAAAGCACACTCTACACCAGTGTGGTTCAGTATTCAAAGCCATGGGCTTCAGTTGAACCCTCTGAAGGGGTGTTTGGAAGTACACATTCTCTCCACAGAGCACCCAAGGGAGGGTTTGTGTGAGGGGGTACTAGGGCAGTTCCGAATGGTGTCACCACTTGGAATCATAACTGTTCTCCGCTTGCATGAGTCAGAATAATCAAGAGAGACATTGTGACATACACATGATTTCAACAATTTCAGATTTATAAACACTTGAGTAAGTAGTGTCGGATACATTGTTGGTAAACTAATTGCCATTGATAAAATGGCATTTAATTAAAAAAAAAAACATCTATTAACCACTGCAAATCAAATAGATACATTAAAATTGTTGATGCCTCTTGCACAAAATGGGTCCCATTTGGTGACTGCTATTGATATTAAACAGCCTCCAGTACAATCTTTCCTTTATCATGTCTGATTTTACTAAATCTGATATTGGCTTTCAGAAATGTAAGGAGTTTTTCAGAGAGAGAGATGTTATTCACACAGATGTTTTCTTGGACACACAGTAGAGTATTATCTAGTAGAGTAGTATAATTTGTTGTCTGCTGTTATGCTTGCACTAGTCACCATATTTTTGCTGGCAGATATTTCTTTCTTACTGTTGCCATATGTCCAACTTGTTTTCTATAACTCCAGCAAGTATCTAACCACCTAGACACATTGAACTCCTATACTTCTCAAGTTGGTCCCAACAGTTCTCAGCAACTATTCATTGTTATTGTCATTACATGTGACATTTTCCCAAAATAAAAGTTAACATACTAGTCCATACTTAGACTAATCACACTGAATACAGAAGAATACTGCAAGTCCTCATGCTATACATTATGAAGGGTTTTACCATAATGGCTAGCTAATGGCTAAGCTTAGTGATGGACTTCATATCTCCAAATTGTTCCAAATTGCCCTTATGCATACTGTACTTAAAAACCACACCCAGAAGTGGAAATCATGTCACATTATTTTAAATGAGAGATACAACGACAGATCAGAACTAAGCAAATCACTTTCATTATCAGTTACTTTTCATAAACCCAAAATCATCAGATAATTAATTTCAGTGAAACAGCAGCCTTCCAGATAGCCCTCAGTCAAATGAAAAACACCTCATGCACAGTAGCACTGGTGTCTCAGGATGTCTACATTTCAGCCTGGTATTAATGACAATGTTTGGAGGCAACATCATAACAAACTGACTGGTTTTAAAACACATTGAAGAAAATGTAAGCAAGCATGCATGTCAACTTCAAATGGCCTGCTGAATTTGCAACTACAAACAGGACCATCTGATCACTTTATGTCTAGTTAAAATATACCTGATATCTCTTGTATGCTTTGCCGCACATCTGGCAGTCTTTTATGGCTTCCTGGCTAGATGCATCAAAAAGCATCACAAGCAGAGCCTGGTACCTTGTTGGCAGCCAGAGAATCAAGGATGCTCGGGTTGCCATGGCCTCCGTCCAGCTGAAGCCAAGAGTTGGACGAGATAGTGTCTTACCTCCTTGGAGCGAAGGGCGACTCAGCTGCAAGAGGAAAAATCCATGCAAGAGGAGCACCACTTTCCTCTTCTCCATCTCTGTCCACAATAAGCAGCTGCTGTCCCAAAGCAGTGGTTTTATCCCTCCAAAAAAGCAAAGTCCTCAAGTAAGGAGGTGGGAGGGGGGGAGATGAAGGTGGTGGGGGTGGTGTGTGTAGATGCTGGGGTGGGGGCAGTGAGAATGAGGGGAAAAAATGAAGGAGAGGATATGGGACACTACGTAATTAGGCGAGCGGACACACTGGGTTCAATGGATCATTTGACTGTTACCCCCTCCTCACACACACACACACACACACACACACACACCACCCAAAACCACCCACCTCCCCAACAATCCACACCCCCCGGTGAGTCCTGCCAACAGAATAGGGTTGGCTGCTAGAACACAGAATTAAAGGAGAGAGAAAGAACAGAAGGAGAAAGGGAGGAAAAGAGAGAGAATGAGGGGGGTCCATCACACTTCTTCTTTTTCTACTACTTCAAAAAAAATCCTGTCTGCCAGATATTCTCATGGATTCCTAGGGAATCACATCTTATTTCTTTCATATTTGGCTGTCCAAAGAGAGATATACTAATGCCAGATAAGATAACAGTGTTTTTATTATTTAATTTTATACTGCTCTGACAACAAATATGGAATTCATGTTCTCAATATTCAGTATGACTACAAAACCCCACATATTTGGAGTTAACTCACTTATGGCAAGCCTGTTTAGTGTTTTGTCTCCAGTTTTCTTTCCCTGAAGGGAGAGTGGACTTGGCCGTATGCCATTCAGGTTCAGTTGTTTGTGAAAAATCAGTTCCTGAGGAAATCGTGAAGTCATATCAGCAATAGAAACAAAAACACGAGGCATTGAGGAAGAGTGGGGACAGTACGAAGCCCTAATCTGCTCTATGCTCTCACACATCATTAGAGGATCCTGTGATCAAGGGGAGTCCAGTTGAGCCCCCTAAATGAAGGAAACGTGACACACGCTTGCGCCTTACACTTCACTGAGCAATTAACAAGACATTTATCACCTGGTCACCCCTTCCCCTGGGGGTGGACATAAATTTGGCTTTCTAAAAAGAAGTAGCATTTTTTTTCTTCATTACTCGCATTTATCCCTTTGTTGATGCTTTTGTCTGAAGCAACTTACCTCAGTGTCCCCAAAAACAGCTCAGGGACACGTGTCCCTAAGAGCCGCTCAGGGACACTTACTTATTGTAAGCTGACTCAACTATGCAGCATTAACCTGTATGGGTTACTTAGGAGGCTGGGGTCCTTCAATGCCTGCAGTTCAGTGCCATGTTCTTCCAGTCTGTTGAGGCCAGTGTCCTTTTTCTATGCAACACAAGGAAGAGAGATTCTGGACAACTGAACAGGATGGTGTGAAAAGCGGGTTCTGTGGTGGTCATGGAGTTGGAGACAACTGACATCAGTTGCAGATAAGAGGACCCTGGGCAGACTGCTCTCAATAGTAGATAGAGAACACCACCCCCTGCACACCACTCTCTCCAAGCAGAAGAAAAGGTTCAGTAATAGGCTTCTGTCTCTGTCAATGTGCATGGATATCATGGGTGTATATGCTACTGGAAACTTTCATTTCCAATACCATTACAGACCTCAGATTTTAGAATCCAAAACCAAAACCTTCATTTCCAATACCACTACAGACCTCAGATTTTAGAATCTGACTCATGTGTATGGAATTACTCTACAAATAAAATACACACACACACACACACACACACACTCACTATTATGCTATTTAATGGCTGTATCACTTGTTCTTCACACAGTGTGACATTTACAATATGATTGCTGGGGAGTGTAGGTTGTGGATCCAACATTTTCCTGGAGCATTACCATGTTTTTTCTCCTTCCTTTTTGCTTTGTTTTAAACCTTGATTGTCTGGATCTCCATGTTTGGATTACACACCACTGCCAAATGTCTGTGTTAGTGTGCAAGTGGGAACGTAGGATTTTTTTTTCATGTTTTGGAGTCATTGGCATAGAAACAGATGAGGTAATATATCCATTGATAGAACCAGTTGAAAATTTATATAAATTCTTGGCTCTGCGCGCACACATCGCTCACACAAGTGTGTGTGTGTAGATGCGTGTGTGCAAGTGCATCTCGCCGTTGCTACATTAAGTCAAGTGATATCTTTGCACAACAAAGCGATTTTTATGAGAAAATGATTTACTCAACTTGTCATGGCTATTAATCGTGGGGAAAACTTTGAAGACAGCAAACTGCATCAAATTAATGGACCTCCATTACTAATGTCTCAGCCCTGGCCAGACCCAACCAGCAAAGCATTGCCTTCACTCCACAGCCTATCCCAGAATAGACACACACAGGAGATGCATATTTGGCTCATCTGTTTGTGTGGAGCACTGTGACATAGTTTGTCCTCTGTCCCAGTGAGGTGGCTTAGAGCACACATGCAGTTGCAACAAGGCGATGAATAACAAAAAGGGATAAAGTGTAAAGTGTATCATAATGTACAGTACCATAATGTAGTGTACAGTAGTGTACTTTAGTATTGTGTAGTGTACCGTAGTGTGGTATACCGTTGTGTAGTGTACTGTATTTTAGTATACTACATTATATTGTAGTGTACCGTAGTGTAGTGTACTTGAATAGTGTAGTGTACCATAGTGTAAAGATAGATGGCTGGTAGCTAATACACCCTCGTAACATTAATGGGAACATTAGTAGGTCACCAAACTTTAGCTAAACTGTAATAAAAACCCAGGATTTTGCCAACTCGCTGCTTGTATTGATTTCAAAATGTTTTGCTTTTAAAAGTGCTTATTTTTGTCAGTGTTTTTTTTTTTCACTGTGGACTCATTCATCGGCCTCCTTTATCAAAAACAGCCTTGACCAGGGAGTGGTGTAACCTCTCACACGGCTCAGGAGAAAGAAATCAAAGATGATGTTTTACCACCCTGCTTTGAGATGTCGTTCCACCCCCATCTTGGTTCTTTGAAAGCTGCGACGGTATGCAGGGCCTGTTCAGGGGCTGATTCTTGTTTTTGGCACCCAGGCCTCGGTGGTATCCAGGCCAGTCCAGACAGGCTTTAAAACGAGCTGCAGATCACGTCTGTGTTATTTGAAAAACGTCCTGTGAAACGTCTGCGTGTGCGTGCAGGACCAGCTAGGGGCCAGATCAGTTGCTGGCCAGCCCCCTCCCCACGATAGTGTGCATTATTAACAGAGGGGTTGACTGTGTGTGTGTGTGTGTCTGTGTGTGTGTGTTTGTATGTGTGTTTGTGTGTGTGTGAGTTGTGTGTGTGTGTGTGTGTGTGTGCAGGAGGTAAGAAGGGGGGTCCACTAGCAGCAACTGTAATCCCATAATTGGCCAGAAAAAGCTGCTTTCATTAGTCTCATTCAAACTCAGTTGAAATCATTGTACGTGTAACTTTGATGAAGAAACATAGCTATGCAATGATCTAAGAGTGGACTTTTAAAAAGGTTGGAGAGAGTGAGAGGGAAGATGGTGGTGATGAGGGTGGTGGTGTGGTGGTCCACTAAGAGTAAAGAAAGATAACATTTTTCTTCAAGGCATCAGATGGTCTGGGACTGATTGATACAGACCTAAACTTCAAGAAACTACCTGGAACTGAAGGTCTCACAAGACTCGAGAATCTCTCACTAAATTTGACACGAAACAGGCTTATTGATTTGTCCGCCACAGTAGGCACACACGTCTGAGCACTAATTGCCTCATGTTCGGAATGCCCATGCCCGTGCCCAGTGCCAACGACGAGTTCCATATCACAGTTATGCATAAAGCTGCTGACTGAGAAATGCCCGTTTGGAGTTTACCTAACGTCTACCTTGCGTTTACCTAACGTCTGCTGCCTATATAAGGGCCTGAGTGGGTTTCAGCTCAATTCCCCCAGGCCATTTTGCTTTTTAACAAGGCACATAGGAGAGGGGAGGATCTGGTGGTGCTGGGGGTGGAGGAGATTGGCTAAGGGGTGCCGGGGGTGGAGGGGATTGGCTAAGGGGTGCTGGGTGTAATGGATGAACAGGGGGGAGCAGTGAAAATCCCAAAAAGGGTCGCCCGGGCCCCTCAGATAAGCTGGCACTAGTACTGACATTTCTCAGTCCAAACGTCTGGGGCTGATCAACGTTCAATGTTCAAGGCTGATCCAGTGTCAAATAAAAGTTCCTTTATTCACCCTGAAAATGATTGTCTGTCACTGTGTGTGTGTGTGTGTGTGCGTCCATGTTCATGTTTGTTTTTGAGTACATGTACTGTATGTGTGTGTGTGCATGTGTGCATAAATGTGTGTTTTGAGGTTTATGTTTGCATGTGTGTGTGTTTGTCCATGTGTAAAGTGAAGGCCTATGACACACAGGCTCCTCTGTAGTGCCATAAAACCACACCTTGCCAGCTGACATTACTAGTTTGAACTGTACATGGCCTTGTGAAAACACATGCGTACATATTTATGGAAAATGAAAGCTACACTGAAAACATTTTTTTACACTGGATGTGGGAGGAGTTTTGTTTTTTGGGATATACTTAACAATTACTACTTCAAGGCAAACTGTGGTTACTCTACATCCACACTACATTCGCTGGAAAAAGGACAGCCAACATGCACAATAAGATAGCTTCAATAAGTATTGGGATATGTGAGAAAATGTGACTCTTTGTCATCACCAGTGGCACTGATAACAGGGATGAATTGGGGCTGGGGCTAGGGCTGGGTTGGGGCTGGGTTGGTGCTGGGGCTGGGGCTGGGTTGGGGCTGGTGCTGGGGTTGGGGCTGGGTTGGTGCTGGGGCTGGGTTGGGGCAGGGGCTGGGGCTTGGGGAAGGGCGAACTGGAGTGTTGACTAATGGAACGCTGCACTGACAAGAGTGTTTACTTGTGCCAACGGGAGATGGGGGGGAGTGGTGAGAACTAGCTTGGTCAGTCTGTGATTAATTCGACTGTACAAACAGACGTTGTGATTGTTATGAGGTAAAGTCTATGCGACCCTGGGAGTGTGCAGCACACCAGCTAAGACGTATCTGGCTTGAACGCAAGATCAAGTACCACTGACCTCCCAGTGCACAAGTGGATTAAGCAATCAATATTTAACTTGCACACAAATTGAGGCATTTAGACCCTATGGTGTCCACACAAATAAGTGCGTGTTTATATAATAATAATCCTGTCATCAGTCATGAACCAACGGCAGTGATACATTAAGGGCTACTGTACTTTAAATTAAATCCCCTGCGCTTAATATGTTGATGGTTTTTAAGCAATGCGTGTCCATCAAGATACTGTATTCTCCTGACAAGGTCACTCCAGTGGGTGCGGTGAGGCTTTCAGACATGGTAATGGTGGAAAGCTTCTGCAGCAGATGCAGGCCAGGCCTGGGCCGGATCCCCTGGACTCAGCAGCGAATCTGGGTCAGGTAAATGGCCCGTTTAGCCGTGTCACTGTGCAAAATCCTTTACAATAATAGCGGCCTGGGTGACTGCGGCACAGCTTTCCAAACAAGTGCAAGGCCGGGTGACACCGTATGAGTTATATACTGTAGCGCGGTGTTGTATGCCAAGACAAGCCCACTTCCCGTGACTCATTGCACTTGACTGATCATGCCCCTTTGGGAGGGTGGGGGGGTGGGTTGGAAACTTATGAGTGGAGGAGGGGGTGTCGGAACAACAGCAAAACAATAACAGTGTCTTAAGCAAACTGTTTAATGCACTGTGGTGCAGGCTGATCATTAATCAAAATGTGTCCCATGGAAATCCTCGAGCCTCTGCATGGTGGGAATGCTCCCAGGCCTGAGGCACACATGGCCGCTCTGGCTGGCAGAGCTAAGGGGGACTCAAAGCAGCCTTGTCCCAAGCAATCAATCTGGGCCTCATCTGATGGGAATCACCGTTGCCATCTGGGAAGGGCCATCAATGTGATATCCTCCAGCATTCCTTTGCGGTGATGTCAAGAACAGATAAGCAATGAATAAGCCATTTTGCTTTGAACCAGGTTAGAGCAATTTGTTACAATTACAGGAACAATTACAGGTGACAAATGACTTGTTGACCGTTACATTTCACAGTTCACATATCAGATGAGATGGAGAATCTAATTTCTCATTTTTTTCGATTTTTTTTTTCTGAATGCAACAATAACACAAAGAGTCTCAGCTCCACCTCTTGTGTGTTCTTTCACAGTTCACCTCACATGTGTGTTGTTGGTGGCTTGTTTCATGGTCACTGATGGAGTCCCACCCTTGAACCTAATGACCCACCCAGTGAACTCTCACACTGTAATCTTCAGTCACCACCTCACGCTGCTCGGGCCGTCCTGCTGGAAGTCGAGCATTGTGCACCAGAGCTTATCGCCTCGACCAGTTCTGGTTGAGTTGCTGCATGGGCGAGAAGCTGTGCTGTGCTGGACTGAGAAACAGCACTGCATCCATCTGGGAAGTCCTCTATTGTTGTTTCTCAACAAGTTATGTGTAAATTCAGCGCTGGTTCCCCTGCATTCACACAGAGTCCGCACACTTATGATTTGTTGAAGTGAACGTTGCCAGACTGATAAATATCATAATTTCCCCCGAGGCTTTTTGCTCTCTGTTTCTGTAAAGACACATAGGGTGATGTAGCTGAGAGGTATAGCCTCCTGTTGACCCTCTCTAATTCATCATAAATCCTCAACAATTTTGCCGTAATTAGGTAGGGAGCCACACGCAAAGTGAGGCCACTTGCGCACTGTGCCAATTTGGCGCCCGAACATCAGGATATAGAACACAAGGAATGTCGAGTGAGCACCGTGGCTCCCTCCAGCCAACATTTGTACATCTCGTCATAATTCTCGACGAGGAAAAAAGGGATGAAAGAGAGAGAGAGAGAGAGAGAGAGAGAGAGAGAGAGAGAGCGCAAGAGGGAGAGAGAGACTCAGCGCCTCAAAGGATTGCTCCATGTTTTGCATTCTCTGCTCCTAAAGACGGCTGATGTAAAAGTATGATGTCAGGTCTGCCTCCAACGAGGCTTTGCAGGGTGAGGGAGAGGGAGAGAGAGAGAGATGGAGGAGAGAATGTATATGCAAAAAGAGGAGTGCAAAGAAAATCAAGAGTGAGCTAAGCCCTGCGAGGGCAGAGAAACAAAGGGAAGAAATCGCAGGCCCGTCTCCACACATATCAGCATTGCTGGCAGTACCTCAGAACAGACGTAACCACATCAGACCTTCTGTCTCTCCCCCCTGAATAGGTTATGGGGCCATAGTGCCTTGTGACCTCCAGGCATTTATCTTCTGAAATTCTTCAAAGGATAATACTCAGTAAAACTGTGTCTCTGGTGCAGAGTTTCCCCAGTGTCACTCTGTCTCAGTGTCCCCTTTGTCACTGCAGGGATGTGGAGTTAGACTTATCGGGACATTTGACCAGTCTATGACTGATGATCTAATCAGCCAGTGTTTGACCAGGAGTCCATAGAAGAATCATGTGCGGCAACTCATCAAAGTTATCACGGGTGAACTTTTGGAGTTTGTTCAAACCAAGGTAGCAGGAGAACAATTTGATTTTAACAAGTAAAAATGACTCAAGGCAAATGCATCAGTTCATTACAAACTTAAAACCTACAATACCTGGGCTTTAAGTATTTAGTCATTTTTAATGTCTTTTCTACACAATTTCATAATTATGCTTTTGTTACATTCTCTCATATTTCCTGTACTCCGTGTTTTATTTGAACATACAAAAGGTCAGAGCAATTTTGAGGATAGGTCTAATTAATAGTTTCCAGAATCTTGAATAAAGCCAGTGATATTTGTTGCTAAAGTGTCATATAATAGTCCCCCTATGCTGTGTGTAAGAAAACGTTTTGTAATGAAGCAACTCAAGCCAACTGCCACCTTATCACCTTCTCAGGTTTAACTCTAATTGCGAATGACTACTGACCTCCACATTTCCAGTATTAGAACATCCCCTTCCGGATTTATATCCCAATTCCACGTTACTTCATTCATTCCATAAGTCCAAGCGCAGGTGCAGGCTCTTGAGGAGTAAGCCGATATGTCATCATGAGAGCATCCCGTTTCAAGCAGGCATATCGGAAAAAATGTATTTCATCTCACAAGACACAATGGGCCGCGGGATATGTCCTACAAACACCAGTCCACATTCCAAATTTAGCTCCGTCATGCAATCTTAAGTCATCAACACAGGTCCACCACTTATTGCACACACACACACGCACACACACACGTACAAGGTTTCTGTCAGCAGTGGGGGGTCAACCGGCTATGCTCATCACTCTCAAATCAAAACCTTCCAGCTGGATGCAATTTGCAAAAGCACTGGTCTCTAACGCAGGCCAATCAACTCATTTCCACTTTGACATCACCTCACCCCACTTAGACGGCAGCACAGCCATTACTACGTGGGGGGCAGGGGAGGCTGACAGGAAGGCAAGTGGCTCCACTCTGTTCCCTCTCCCTGGCAAGTAATGTTCACGTTCGGCCCCCGTGTCGGGGGGTTCTCCTTAATGTTGTGACGCTCATCTCCGTCCCTCTAGGGAAATTATCTAAGGCATTCCCGTTTTTTATGTTCCCAGTCAACTCAGGGATGTGTTACATGCAAGTAGGGGTCAAAGGTCATCGGGAGAGGGCACACCCCACTCCGTATGCTGTGGAACAAGCTAGAAGGAGAACATGAGACTTTTCCTTCAGCCGTCCCTTGTGTCATTTCTTTTTTTTTTCTGTGGGAGAAAATACTTGTATTGGTCCTCAGTGGATCAGATATACTCTCACACAGCCGAAGCACTTAATGGCCTCTTCAGTAATAATTACTGGTGCAGCAATTTACAACTCCGCAAGCACTTATAGTTTTCTTCAGCGCTGTAATAGGCACCTCCATTCAGACCATTTAATGTCACTTGCATGACAAGTCCTGGAAAAGAGCAAGGGAAGTGATTTTAAAAAGTGTGATGATTCATCCCCTCTGTAGTCTAGGGGATGTAAGAGTCTATGATTTCTAAAAAGAATGAGATTAGAACACGACTAATTAGAAGCACATAAATGGACAGAGAGAAATAAAGAAGTAAGAGATGCAACACAGGATGAGAAAGGTCTGCAGAGAAGCTAAGAGGTATGAATTAAAAAGTCACAGTAAGACAACTCTCTATGCTGCAGCTATTGCGTTCCTGGTCACCTTATTTCACCTAATTAACAACAAAAGTGCAACAAATTAGAATCAGAGATCACCTCAAATTATGGTTTTATATTCTGGTACCAATACTCATTCTCAATATCCTAATTATGGCGAGGCATGGGATAGCAGGAAACCCTGGCTTTCTGATTGTGCTCTGTGACCACAGCTGAAGGAATATTAAACAAATACACTTAATGAACTGTCTGAGTTGTGTCACTGTGAATTTGGTTCCACATTTTTCAAGGCTTTTCTAAATTTAGAGTGCTGCTTAATATATTGCCCTGGATGATTAATTGGCTGTCAGTGAAGTATCACCTACTGTTCTTGCCATGCCATACACATATTTCCATGGGTAGTGCATGTATATTGGTACAGATTGCACATATAGATTATGATCAAACCCCATTATTTGTCACAACTACACTATGTCTCTTTAATCATTAATTGAACAAGATATGTTTAAGAAAGCCACAAGGCTTCCCTAACATTAAATAACAGTTTTCTGCCAGCTTTATTGATACGATTGAATATGACATGTCTGGGACAGTCATAGATAATCTAAAGTAACCAGCCAAGTAAACAGCAGTAGTCATGGTGACAATACATGAGTTTAGGTGGCAGCATTAAGAAAAAGATTGTGATTATATCCTTCAGCATCCCTCTGTTTTTTCATTGATGATGAGATTACAACTGATATTACCTTAACCAGTCCATTCTAGGTCACTATGACACCAACTGACATTAAAACACTGACAACTTGGCCTTGGTCTTGATCCTTCTAATCATTCTCCTTCTAAATAATTCTTCTAAGTTTCGGAGTATGTGTGTGTGTGTGTGTGTGTGTGTGTGTGTGTGTGTGTAACTGTGTGAGTGATGATTTAAGATTGCATGACAGGACTAAATAGGGAATCATGTGTGTCCAGTGACCTATTGTGATCTGTAGTGAGCTATGTATTTTCTTACACCTACGTGCTGTTGAACTAGAATGCAACAGATAGCACAGCCCCAAAAGGTGCTATCAAGAGGAACCATATGTTAAAAGGGAGTTTCCCTCTCGGTGGCACAGTAGAAAGGGACACTTGTACATATTTATCTGCTTTTCTTGTCAGCCAAAACATACTGCATATTGCTGGAATGTCTGACATGACCCAGATAGCCAGTCTCTCACTTGTGAAAAAAGAGACCCATACATCTTATGATGTCATATGGTATGGAAAACAAAGATAGGGCTCCAAACCTATGACATTCTGAAGGTAACAATAATCATTTGGTACTAACCATAATCCTGAAGAAAATGGCACATATCCACTAAACTATTGATAAAGCCATATATAAAAATAAAAAAAACAGTTATGTGTTAGTAATGTAACTAGCTTTGAACAAAACACAAACATATACTGTACATGCCCTTGAAACTCAGTCAATTTATAAATTGAGCCAGAGTGGTAGGCCTAATCATATGGTAGACCATGGAGTCCCCCCCCCCCCTAAGAAATTCAGAGGCATAACAGACACTGACTTTCAGTCATTCTGCACTTTTTCTCAGGTCCTACTGTAGCTTCTCAAATGCTGCATGGAATGCGGACAAGCATGCTGTGGTGAAGCCATGCTTCATAACAGTCCCGCCACCTGCGTTCCAGTCTGAGTTTCCCTCCTGGTTCCCGAGTGTTATCTCACTGTGTCAGCCTTGACGCGAGACTAGGGCATAACAGACTCGGCCACCGAGTGCTCGGATCGGATCAGTCTCTGTTGGCAGTCGCAGCTTGTGTGACACAAGCCAGCGGGCTCGGCGTGCCAGAGCTTTATCGGCGTGATGGATGACGGACTGCGTCGCTGAACGCAGAGCAGGTGGCTGAGTCCACTCCACTCCACTGGCGAGATATGACCCTTTTTTGTGTGTGCGTGAATCATGCTGCAATCAGCCACAGCGATGGCAGTCCACAGGCGTAGTGTGGGCATACGTCCGCGGTGCAATCTTTCACTCGCGCGGGCTGTCGCCCTGTCCGTTGTGGGTTTGATTGAGGACCTCATAATATGGGAGGTGTGAGGGAGAGACACGATTAAGACGCACGGCCTGTCTCGCTTTCTGATGCTCGATTTTTCATAATCGGGCGAGAGGTGTAATACGTGTAATATTTCAGACAGAGTACACGAGACACAGATATGCAGTCTACTGAGAATGCTGGAAGGCTGCCCAGTACAGACTCCCTCTGTTCTGACTGATTCTTAAGTGAATTCACACATTCTATGGCTTGTTTTTTAAACGAAACCAGTGGCAACATTACAAGATTCTTCTCTGCATGTAAAAGACCTGTCCAAATATGCCAGCTGCCAGATTACCACTGGGCTATGGCATGAGCATACAAACATACTCTGTAACCATGGCAACAGGTGGCATCCCAGGATGTGTAAAAAAGGGGACATTTCAGTGTTCCCTTTGTGCTTTATTAGTACCAGACACCCTTGAAAACAAATTACGGACGAGCAAAGAGTTCAGGAAAAAGGAGAAAATGTGTTGTCATGTTTACCTCACGTTGGCTCCTGTTTTCACACCATGAGCATAACAGCAGAAATCTCCCTTGTATTTCTCAGGTGGTCTGCTGTATAACCATTAAAGACATATGCAGTCTGGCAGATGTGTTCAATGGAATTCCAAACATCACTACAAAGGCCTCAGAATAGTCACAGAATGCTCTTCAGAAACTTGTGTACAAACAAACCAGTGATGGCTGTTTGAGATTGTACAATTTAGGGCACACATTGTGTCACAGGGACAATGCAGGGACAATCCCATGAAATTACCTTAAAGGGATAGTTCGGTTTTTAACACATTAAGCCCCTTTCACAGGTTGTCTAAAATGCAATAAAGTGGTTGACATCGAAATTTTGACGATTGCTTCTGTCTCGGCTATTTGGGAAATGTAGAATCGCCTCTGGCTGCCTTCAAAATGGCTAGCAATGGGCATATGTTGTTTCTATCCTTAAAACACTGGTTTTAAAAAAGTGCTACTCACCAAGTGGTTAGTGGTGCTCAATGATGTTCCAAAACATGTATTGTAGCGAAATAAAGCTTCCATCATGTTTTATTTGGCACTTTGTTTATATGAAGGAGCAAATAGATCCCTTTGGGACTTACAAAATGGCAAATAAAACACGACAGAAACTGTAGCAGCAAACGCCACTAATCACTCACACATGAGTAGCACTTTTTTAAAACCAGAGTTTTAGGATAGAAACAACACATGTCCATTGCTAGCCATTTTAAAGGCAGACAGAGGCGATTCTATATTTCCCAAATAGCCGAGACAGGAGCAATCATCAAGATTTTGGCGTCAACCACTTTATTTCATTTTAGACAACCTGTGAAAGGGGCTCAATGTGTTAGATCTAGAACTATCCCTTTAAAATAGAGCAAATCCACACACTGGAAAATGAAACTCGCGTTTTGCTATGCATTGCTATGCAAGGCACCTGCTCTGTGTGCATTTATTTTTTCCATTGCTTCATCAGCAAAAGCTGCAGAGTAAGGCACACCCACCATATCTGTAAATGAATCATTTCAAAACCGGCTATCTAATGTAAGCATGTAAGCACGGATGGTAAACATCTATACCTCTCACCCAGTGACATCGACCACACAGAATAAGCATGTGTGGATACTCACACACACACACACATGTATACACACATAAACACACACACACATGCAGAAAACTGCATCTAACCCCACAGTCTGAATCCTTGCACAAACAATGTGGGAGAATTTAATCAGCCATGTTTGAGGCAAGCTTTTTTTTTTTTTTTTTTTTTTAAAAAGACGTGGTAAGTTTGGGCCATCAGGCTGAGCTTTGGCAGGATGTATGGTTCTCACTGGGCCACATACCTGGCCTCTCAGCCTGTTACCATACATAGCATCAGCACTATCAGACAGGAGAGAAATAAATATTGAATTTAGAGTGTCTGGCAGCAAATGTCTGTGAGCTTAATGCTAAAACTATGAGCTGTTACACCCCCCACCCTTTCCCCAAACCTTCACCTCTGAGCCAAAGCCTTCCAACATTGGTAATTCACCCTCGATTTCCACCATCCCTTTTGACTCTCTCATAAATCACAAAAAGCACCACCACCTTTTTTTTCCATGTCATATTAATGTAACACTGTTAGACAGTAATCCTTAAATTTATGTGCAGTCTTGTTTCACTCCAATTCTCTTTCTTTAACCTTGGCTCTGCACATCAGACACAGATGAGTGATTCTGTCTGATAATGCACAACTTCACCTGCTGGGTGTTTGCTTGACTCCTCAGGGGTCTCTCAGTATCCACTCATATGGTGCTTCATCATGCCGTGACGTCAGGTGACAGAGTGAAACAACGTAATATATAAAGTCAACCCTTATTTGGTTATGCTGTACAATCTGAACAAATTGCAATAATTGCGTAGCCTGGGCCTGCCCATACTTCCTGTGCTGCTACATTCAATTTCGCGCGCAAGTCAGTATGGCCAGTGTGCCGATTTAGAGGAATTATTATCCCAAATTCGAGGGCACCAATGAGAAACGAGTTTGAACGAGAATTAGTGGTCTGATTGGTTGTAGATTCTGACTGCCGCCAGTTAAGCCCGCCTCCCAGAATTCGCTTAGTATTGTAGAATGGCCATACTAAGCTCTTATGAGCTTTGTAGTCGCTCTAGCCAGGCTAATAATTGCACAGAACCACTCGAGATCCTATGATATGATCATATAGGTTTGTGGGTTTTGGCCAATTTAAAGGGACGAACAGAGCAAGTGGCGAAGATCAGCGTAAACGAATGGGCTGATGAGTTGGAAGTTGGGAGTCCGTACCAATGGTTCTGAGAAAGCCGGGGCCGAGTGTGATAAGACACAGCTGTTAATACTTCATTTTGACACACGCTGCCTCTTTTTCCCCCGCCGGCTTCCCTTCCCTTCATTTGTCCGCACGTCTCTGAAGTATGTGACTTGTCTCAGTGACTCTAATTCGCTCCAACGTGTGGCCGTTCCTTCCCATGCTATGGTCGAGATAGGAGGTAGGCCCGCGCGGACGTTATCTAGGCAAAGGGGTGAGTGCTGGGGATGACCTCAGTGGACTGCAGCCTGAGCGAGGGAGAGAAAAAAAAGCCCAAAGTGTCTCTGGTATTCGCAACATAATCATTGTTTTACTTCTGACATCACACGACATCTGTCAGAGTTTCCCTATTCGACACTGTTTCACACGGCCGGGGGCTTGATGGCGACAATGGCTGCGGAAAAAAAGTCCACCCAAGACCACCAGCGCCTGCTCCTAAAACATTACAGAACATTTACATTTATTTATGTTACAAGTGTTGTTCTTGCTGGGCATCTAACAGAATGAGGAGAGTAAACCACATCAACAGCTGACTTTGGATCAGTGCCAGTTCAGGCCCAGGTCTGTCCCGGAGTCAGATGTTCCCTTGGGGCATCTTAATCAGACTGTCTGCGTTAGAAACTCCTCAGGGCATCTTAATCAGCTTACATGTTCACAGGGGAGAAGTTCTTCGAGCTGAAAGAAAGGTTGACTTTGGAAGTGGATTTGCCACAGTCAAATTATTCAGTCAAAAGTCAACCCACTTCTGATTCTCCTCATTAACACTTATAAGCCCCAAACGCACACGCGCGCTGTGTCTGGAATGCTAGTCACGCCTAAAATGCCTTCATGGCGAGGGCTTTATCCAGTCAAGTGTGTTCCTGAGAAAGTGTGACGTTCCTGGATAACTAGAGACACTCGGCAAGATTTATTGAAGCGCCTCTTCCATGGTTGGGAGATTTGCTGGTCAGGCTTGGAACAGGGCCTACAATAACCAATGACATCACAGAGGCCTCCAGCCTGAAAAGAGGGACGTACAGACAGAAAAGACACAAAGTTTCCCTCCCTCACCTTCTCTCTCTCACTCGCTTTGTCAGTATGACCTCCATATGTTCTGCATGCGCCTACAACTCTCTGGACTTCTCCCTGGGGACTATGATATTTCCCTCTGACATACTGAACATTGCAAACATACACTATGTGGAAGTCTGAATTCTTGCACGCTTGACAGACTTTGAAGGGGAACTGTGTGTTTTCATGTGTTAGTGTGTGCCTGCTAGACCAGCTCAGGTGGAGAGAGAGGCAAGAAACTCCACTAACATGGCTCTGTATAGGGTTGGTGGACAGTGACTGAGAGCAATTTAAGGAACACTTCACATTCATTCACAGTCATCTTTAGTAACATCAGCTATGGCAGTAAATGACATGACGCACACTTGAATTATGCTGAGGTGTTAATGATAATAATGAGGTGTTGACATAAAAGTCAACATCAATAAGTCTCGATGAGTGACTGCTTTATGGTTTATTTGTTTATAATGAGTCATTGCACTCCCTGTTTCTCTGATACTGAAAACTATACACTGAAAACATTAGAGGATATTGCTGTAATTAAGGCCTTCTTAATGCTAGAGTCATGTTACTGCCTCATAACTGTAATGGTTATTGACAGACAACCCCACCACGATTAGGTCTTATGTGTTGCTCTCAGTGTAAAGAAACCCTTTTAAAAAAAATGTCTAGCCTGGCTGAAGTCATCACAAATTCAGGGTTCCTAAATGGCATCGCTGTCAGACACCCATGTCAGGCATCCTCAGTCTGGCCGTGCTGTCAGACCTGCTCGATACGCTTTATTGCAGTGCCCAAACATGTGACGAGCACGCTGCTTGTCAGCTCAACTATTAAGGCCAAAAGAGTAACGAGAGATGCGTTACTCATTGACGCTACAGTAGAACATGACAAATACTTACATGCCTCATTCCACGGAAATAGCTGCAGATTGGCATAGCAAATGGGAGTGGGCCGCTGCATTTATAAGTGTTTAAGAAAAACAAATCCATTTTTAGCAATGGTACATGTATGACAGGTGGAAAATCTGGAATGAAACCACTTCGGAGCAAGGTAATCCATCAGAGAGCTCCAACGTGGGAGAATATTGAAAATATGTATGTACTGTACTTAAGTATTACTGGAGGTACAGTACATGGTCACGTCATCGTGCTGACAGTGCCTCTTTCTCCGTTCAGTGTCTAAATGCCTTATCAGATGTAATGGCAGACAAAGGCCTCCAGGGACTTGTGGAGAATTGTGTTCAGCTAGCTAGACAGTCGAGATTTCAAAATATAGTTAAAGCGAGCATGGAAATGGGTAAGAATATCGGAGTCCCCCTCCTCTGACACCCTGGCAGCGATGGAGAGATCGCGTACGATAATGAGGAGACTAAGCTGAGCGTTATGAATTCTGGGAGGCTGGCCCCTGACGTAGCGTTTGGTGGGAGTATTTGGTTTCAACTTTGACAGGAGCAAGGCAGGGTTGAAGCTGGCAACGCAATGAGAAAATATATGAAATCACTGCCGTGGGACTTGAAAGTATAGGCCCCGCAACACAGATTTTAATTTGTATCACATTTGCACCAAAAATCAATACCATACTTTCACCCCTGAACTTGAGAAATAGCCATACACAGACAGAGCCGAGCGCACAAAACACACGTGTAAACAGCCCACAAGACAGCCTTTGTTTGAGATCTGAGTGGGTCTGAGCAGGCCTGTGTGTGTGTGTGTGTTTGTGTTTTTGGGGCTGTGTTAAGGTGCCTTGTGTTTGGGTAAACAGCGTGACGGGACTTGGACAAGCCTGTCGTCTCAGACCACATGGATGAGAGGGCTGGAAGGGGGGACATGTCTTCATGTCCAAGTTGTTGTGTTGCTGTGCACATATTCTAACGTACAGTCCAGTGTGTACACACACTCTATGTATTGCATATTTGTACTAATGTTTGTGTATGCATATATGTACACAGTATCATTGTTTGTGTACCTGCACATGTGTTTAATGTGTGCTGCTGTGAATGCCTTTGTTAGTTATAATATAGACCATGTGTAACCAAGGTCTTCTTGCACTAGTCCAGCCCCAGGCTCGAACCCACGACCTCCTAACTCACAGCTACCACGGATCAGGAGATGAACGTCCTAACCAGTCGACCGAAAAGCCCAGGCTCCCAGTCAACTTACTAGGACACTCTTTGAAGTGTTGGGAGGGAAGCTTTACTAACAGTCTACACGCACAGCTAGGCTAGCTGGCATCTGTTACACATGGATGCAGATACAGGAACAGTAGTAGCTTGAGGACATATACAAACATGCACATGCATGTACTGTATGTACATTACGGACACATATACGTGAGTACACATACACAAACGTACATGCAGATACAGGCAGACATGTACATTTGTGTTAGCCTGGGCCCGCCCATACGTCCTGTGACGCTACATTCAATTTCGCGAGCAAGTCAGTCTGGCCAGGCTGCCGTTTTAGAGGAATTATTTTTCCCAAATCTGTGGGCACCAATGAGAAACGAGCGTACGCATACGTCATCGGAATGAGTGGTCTGGTTGGTTGTAGATTCGTCAAGTAGTATACAGAGGCATCTGATGGAAGCAGGTTAAGCCCGCCTCCCAGAAGACGTTTAGTAATGTAGGATGGCCAGACTAAGCTCCCATGAGCTTTGTTGCGCAAGCCAGGCTGCATTTGTGTATGTGTACTGCACTCATGTGTCTGTGTGCGTAATGTGCATACATGCATACATGTTCCATCTATTCATGAGCGTGGGCATTACTGTGTTTAGTGCATACTGTACTGTATGTGCATATTTGTGTGTATGTCCTCATGCTACACATCACTGCTAGTCTATACGTCCTAAGGATGCCAGGCCTGTGACCTCGTCGGTCTGGGCAGATTTATATAGAGTAGTCACCGAGGAGCCAGTCTTTATGTCTATCTATCGGTAGACATGACTGTGTGTGCATCTAAAAGTGTGTGTGTGTGTGTGTGTGTGTGAGGAGAGAGAGCGTGTGTGTCTATCTGTGTGTTGGCACACAGCAGGGAGATTCTTCTTCTGTGTCACGCTGTTTGCCTTGCTCATCGATCGTTGCATAAAAAAAAAAAAACTCCACTGGCGCCGGAGGAAAGAAAGGCAACCATGCCTTCAAAACTAGCCATAGAGCCACCATTATGCTGTGAGGTGTGAGACATAGAGATGCTGTTGTTGTCTCAGGTGTGGCATGCTCAGAATATTTTATGGATTCCACGCCCTTTGGTAGTTAAAAGGTGATCTAAGAGGCCCTAATGTTATTATTACACTTGGTATTAAGTGATTTATTCTCCACAAGCAGAACACTGCTCTTTCCACAGTGACGTGGTTGTGCGAGTTCTTGAATGGATGGTGACATCAACTCACTTGACAGCACCTGCTAAGACAAACGTAAACAGGAAACAATGACGCGTCCTCAGCTCAAAAAGAGACACCATTATTCATCGTAATTGCTTTCATTGAAAATAGTCTGCTGTTTACTGAAGTCTTTTTGTGGGTTTAACGCCTGGTAAGAGAGGTTGGTAAGGCTGGTTTGTGTCAAAAGCCCTATGTCTGTCTTGAACACTTTGCCCTACTGTATGTCTCCTCTGAACCCTAATAAGCTTCATGACTGGCTGTTTTGCGCTAGTCAGTCTTTGAGGGTTCAGGGCTTAGGGTTTAGGACGTGAGAGTGTGAGGATTCAGAATTTAGGGTTAGAGTTAGGATTTAGTCAGTGATGCTATGCTGCAAACTGCCATGTCACTTTTCGTATACCATGTCAGATTAATTTAACAAATTTAGCAAGCAAACACACACAAGAATCCACTAATTTATTTTGTAATAAGCAAATACTTTGATTTAATTTAATTTGTATATAATATAATTTATTTATTAAATTAAGTACATTATTATTAGGGAAGTACATTATTCCCATAAACATTCCTGACATCTAGTCAGTTTAGACCTCCTTTCAAAACATCTTTGGTATGCCCTCACCTTATCTCAAGAGTAGAATACTAAATAATCCATGCACACACAATACGTCATGTTTTCCAATGGCAGCAAGTACAATAGCTTGAAGCCACAGTGTAACGCCCCCTCCCCAACACACACACACTCCTTAGTGTCTCGGTCAGTTGGTCACTTATCAGTTTCCTTGCACCATATTTTGTCTTTCCCAATCCTCAGGCACCTGCCATGCTGGCCCCGTGACGCCAGGCCAGTGCACCAGGGTTAGATCAACAGGCCTGGAACCCAAACGTGATGTGAGCGAGATGCTATCTCCATAATCATCGCCGTCTGTCCATTCCAGTCCTGTGGGTGCTCTGTTCACGCACCCACCCAACCCCTGCTTTACTAGCGCCCCCACCACCACAGCCCCTAACACACCCAAACACCTCTCCACATTCAATCTCCAATGTAAATAAACACACGGCTCTCTGATTTTTTCCCCTCCGTTAGTCCATATGTTTGTTTCCGCGGTAACACTTCCTGCCCTTGTGGCTCTCCCTTCCTCTGGGCCCCCGCTAGGTTATCAGCTCTCTCTCCCTCTCTTTGTTTTTTAAGCCTGTACCCTATGGCTACTGTGCTGACACGTTACAGTTCATTACCTTTGGATAAAGCAAAAGCCATATGTAACCTACATTTCTTTTACTTTTCTAATACTTCAGGTCATTCAACAAAAGAAAGAAATTTTGACCAAAGAGCCTCTTGACATTACATCCCTTTGCTTCACTACATATCCATTATAAACAGATTATGTTGTCCAATTCCAATTAAAAGCTTCAGTGAAAGTTTGAAATATATCTCTCAACCACATCGTCTCAGCTCATTGACATTAAAGCTTACAGGTTTCCGTGCATACTAAAGTAAGAGCAAATAAATTGCGGTTATTTTGAAATGTTCTAAACCTGCTCCCAAGAGGACAGGCATCACTCACCTAACAAACTGATCTCATTTCCCCATCTCTCTCTCTCTCTGTGTCTTTTGTCCACACAAGTGTCAAAAGTGGTGAGACCAATGTCTTTGGAGAGCATCTACTACTGCACATGACTTTACTCTGAGAAGAGTTAACCAGAGTTGATTTTGTGTGTAGCCCAACTTTGGATTTTTTGCAATAAGCCATATTCACCCACTGCTCTCACCCCAATTAAAAGTTATCATAAAGATCCGATGTGGTATGCTGTGTGTTAGTATTTTAGGTGAGAACGAACCAGGTGGAGCTGGGTTGTGTTGCCTGGCAACTGAATGACCTGGGTTAAATTCTCAAAGCCTATTATGCAAGTCTGTCACTTTAGATAACACCTTTCCAGTCTTAATGAAATCTGTTGGGAGCATGCAAATAATTTCTTGTAAAATAAATCAGATGTTAGGATATTATTTGGATGATCAAGGTTAGGCCCAGTTATTTAGAGCCACTTACAGTGTATGAAGCACAATGTCAATAACTTTGAGTTGTGCTCAGAGGGAACATAGAAATGGGCGGTTGCTCTTTTTCAGAGGCCTACTCCTTAATCACCTAAGCATAAGCACACCAGCACCAATCCCTTGTTCTTTTTTCTGGAGACAGCCATGTCTCTTGTCATCTTTGCCCAATCCCAACAAGCAAGCAGTGCTGATCTAAAATTGAGGTTGTACTCAGATTTGAAGGTTTTTTTTTTCAGTTGCCTGAGCTTTCAGTCATTCATAACAGCAAAAATATACAAAGACTTGCATAATCTTGTCTGAGTATGCATAAAGTCTGGACAACTTGACAAACGTCAGACCCTAGGTTGTAATGGGACTGATATGATAAAACTGCTCTTTAATCTCAGAGTAATACATTGGTGTCCATAGCAGTGTTATCTAGCCATTGGATGACTTCATTAAAGACAGCAATCAGTCAAGTTTCACTTGTCCAGACAGAACTAGTTATGTATTGAATGTGCAAATGTCCAACCCAGTCAGAGCATGGAAGGTTGAACTGTGTTTTTCAATGTAGATGTAGTCTGGTTTGTTTTTTTAAGTCAGAGTTACTTTCTAGGCCCAGAGAGTTGTCCAGTTGTTCATATCCTGTTGAAATGCAAAGGTATGAGAACTCAAATCATAGTGAAGCAAAAGACCTGGAGCATACAGTACATGACTTTATTTTCCTCCTCTCCTTTTTTTGTCCTAAGAGTCCTGAGAGATACCGGCATCCTACGTATCCCACGGTCCATTCAGAGTGACATAATTGAACATGTTGACATTGAAACCTGAGTGCTCCCTGGCCTTTTTTAAAGAGCCATTCCCTGAGACTCCGACTTTAACGAGCATTGCAAGCCACGCGGGTTGCTAATGCCACACGCTAGCGAGGGCCGTATCGTCTTATACGAGAACAAGAGTCCAGTCCCGAGGTGTTGTAGCCGAAATATGCCCACTTCGCTGCCTTAAATGGGAATCACATAGAAAACGGGGCATGTTTTTGTGTGTCTGTGATTAATACCAGATTGTACTCTCGCCGCTGGCGCCGTTCCAATTCCCATCCAGGGACAAAAGTATTACACATTACGTACAGTGCAGCGCACCCATGTGTGCGGCTCGGCTCATTCTCTTCACTTATTTTAGAAACATCTCTTGAATTTTAACAAATGCCAAAATGCCTGAGTACTTGGAGCCATGCCAGGGAGCGCACTTCAAGCCAGAGTGGTTGTAAGAAAAGCAGCAATCCTCCCAGGAAAAGGCGCAATTATCATGTTGCGCTGCTTACATTACCTTTGCTCGGTGGTTCACTTCATGGCCATGAACATATGTGTGTGTGTGTGTGTGTGTGGTGTGTGTGTGTGTGTGTGTGTGTGTGTGTGTGTAAATTTGTGTGTGAGCGTGCGCGTATTTGAGTGTGTGTGTATGTGTGTGTGTGTGTTTTACTTTTTATTTTGGCATGAAACCGATGTGCTCTGGATGCTGTGGATGACACAGCCTGATGCAATTCCACACAGCATGGTGGGTTGGGGGCCATAGGAAATCCCCAGTAAAAGAGTAATCTCTGCTGAATTGTCTGATGAGAAGAGGCAACGCTGTCCTCTGGCTCTGTGTGGTTCTGGTCTGGCTAATGAGGGACATTGTGCTGGTGAGGTAAGAGTGGAGATATGATGAGGTGATGGTGATGAATATGGATGAATCATAGATACCATATGTCGCTAGGTAAAATAACTCGGTAAAAACGGTACTGTTTCTCATCCACTTCTACATCCCAAGACAGGAGATAATGAGATGACCTTGTGGACGAGCTATATGTCCAGTATAAAATGGAATTATGTCTGAAATTAAATGTACTGTGGGCTATATTTTACTGTGGACACATTGAGGCTGTGGCAACTTCACTAACTGATAGATAACTTTTGAACAGTTAGGGGGAGACATTATGATTTGTTTGATGCAGTGTTACACCAAAGGGACTTCTCCCGAATGCACCTAAGTCCGTGACATTCTTTACTGTACCTTAGCACACCCCTCAGGATTGTGTATCTATGAACTCATAACACAACAGGGGTCGACTACCTCATTTGGACGCACAATCTGTGGTCATTTTTGTCAGTTAACTGCGTAGACTCACTCACTGTGTCCAGTTCAGGCTCCAATTGGCCCTCTAAACAAGGCTCTTGGGTGCCACACTGTGGTGAAAATGAGAACTATTCATTATAGGAGCTGCTTGTCCATGGACAGAGGGGAGTAATGTACTTTTTTCCTATTGACTAAACTGACTGCAGTGTTTTGTCAACACTCCAAAGACACGTCTATATCCCTAGTAAAAAGGAAACCAAACATTTGCTATTTGTTTTGACCTGCAAGCATTGCATGTGCATGGCCACATTTCTCAAAACTCAGAAAGACTATTACTACATTACATTACTTACATTACTAATACTTATATACCCCATGCTGAGTGTTTGAAAACAACTGAAAATCAAACATACAAACAAGAATTTTGAAGTGTTTGACTATTGCTGTAAAACAGTCCAGACGTGGTTAGTGTAATTTTTTTGTAGGTTTTGAAAAGGATTTAAAATGGATTTTGTAGAAATGACAAACTGCTGACAGATGCAGATGACAAGATTAAGTCAAATTACAGCTTTAATTAAACCATTATTATACTTGCAAGGATATCACTATATATATATATATATATACACACACACTAACATACTGTACATTTTCGCCTTTGCTAGTCTGAATAAAAGGTGAAGAAAGCTGCTTGTGCATCCAGTGAAGCCTTACTATTATTCTGGTCACATCTCTTTCAAAGAGAGAGTCTGCAGAAGAGTTACACGGGCTGGAGCAGGGATTCAGCAGAGTCTGCTGAGAAGGGCAGAGAGGGCTAATATAGACAAAAATACACAGGAATTCCAGTATAGTGTCAGATACAGTGGTGGTAACACACCCAGGTGCACGGCTCTATTTTCTATTATTAATTACTTCACAAATGGATTCATCACTGCTGTACAGCCTTTACTATGGAGAGAGAGAGAGAGAGAGAGAGAGAGAGAGAGAGAGAGAGAGAGAGAGAGAGAGAAAGTTATTAAAATATTTGTTTCCTGGGTTTTAAAAATAATGGTGTGTCAATAGAAAACATGATGACATAAAAAAAAATGTTCTAACAAAACCACTAGATGGAGGCACCAATCGGCTTAGGTCCACACAGACGGGTTGACCTCCTCCTCCTATCACCGAAGACGCTGTGCGTATTACCATCAAGGGGGAGTTAATTGATTCTCTGACCACAACATCCTTATTTTTGTAATCACTTTGTTCAGTTCCAGCTATAGGAACCTCCCAAATCACTTCCTATGTCTCTGTCTCTATCTCCAAACCCGTTGCAGAAGAGGCAACACAAAACACGGTCAGAGTTGAGGACTGGAACACATAACTTTTAGCCTGATAAAATGGTAAATACTAATTTTATATTTCAGGATTCCTTACTGCCGTCTTTTGTAAAAACAATATTTTTTTGGATTCAGGTGAGTAATTGAGTAATGAAATGTAAGCACTGAATATGACTCTAATATTACAGTAATAGAGTACTGTACTTTGCTGTCAGTTTGTATTGCTTAACATACCTTATTACAGTCTCTTTTACGACGATCAGCCATTACTAAATTAGTCAGTTTATTATTATGGAAAAGACTACACTCAATAATAACAAACACTGAGAAAAGTTTTCAAACTTTGTTGTATATCTGCTATGCACCACATATGGAGTCAGATTTAATGTAGAGGTTCTTGACTCCAGTTCACCTTATAATTAATGCCCTGAAGAAGGCCCAATCGCCGCTATGCGTGGGCATTTTTAAAGTCCTTAATGGACATGTCACAGTAATAAAGACTTTTTAAAATACTCATTAGAGTGCCTTGGTGAACTAATTTTGGACTAACAAGTACCTTGAACCCAAGAGCACCCACCAGAACACATCTTTTTTCACAATTATCCAAAGGGACTGAGCGCGCCTCTGACTTGGAACATCCGTGAGCTTTCTGTTCAAGAAGTGGGACTGGTCATAGACCTGAATCTGCAAATCTTGCAGGTAAGTCATGCACGACAACTAGAAACATATAATTTGCTTCTTATACAGTAGAGAGAGTTACAGTATGATTCTATTGACTATTCACATCAGAAAATCTTTAGCCAGCATAAGAAGCCTGAGATGCTCCAGACTGACTTTTGTGATATTCACATCACACTTGACACAGTTGTGACCGTGACAGATTCACTTGTGTTGCTTTGAAGTCTCTCTCTCTCTCTTTCTTTCTTTCTCTCTCTTTCTCTCACTCACTGACACACACACACACACACTCACATTTTCACTTTGACTGTAAACTGCTAAACTGTAAAACTAGAATTCTTCTTCCACTTCACACTTCCATCATCGAAAGGAGTAAGGAGTAGGTATAGAATATGAGTTGTGTGGATGCACACACCACAGGCACACACACACTCTCTCTCTCTCTCACACACACACACACTAGACAGAGAGTGTTTAATAACCTGAAATGACTCCTAAAATACAATCCACCCTCACATTCACACAAGCATGCACTCTTAATGCAAATGTGCACATCTGTGCAAACACACACACACACACACACACACACACACACACATGCACGTTAAGAGTGATGGTGAGGACTGCATATTGTGCTTCAATGATTTTATTACACGATTGGATGATATTATAAAATGCTACTGCCATAGATTAAATAAACTGTTGATTAAAAAACACATCTAAAAGTTAATTTTAAAACAAATTTGCTGTCTCTATCATTTTTCACACATGCCTGCACACACACACACACACACACACACACACACACACACAGAGAGAGAGAGAGAGCTCATTATTTTCTATATTTTGTGGCCTTGACCTACAGTAGCCTACATAAAATAACTAGGGTGCGATAGGCCTTCAACTGCCATTTCATCTCACACCAAAACTTTCTGGGTTCTGGGTTTTATGCTGATGGCGGGCTTATCGGTGTACCATAGGACTCAGGATTTCCCCGTCGCACCCACGGAGTTTACAGAGCGGAAATGGTGTATCGAATACTGACCAAAATTTCCTCTTCCTCTGGCTGTCGGGGTTTTCTCAACGCGGCGTGGTTGACACTGTCTCGCAAACTTATTTGCAGTGACATTAAAAACGTAAAAAAACAAACAAATAATGAATTGTTCTTTGAGGAGTGTGTTCTTGCATGTTTGCCATGCGGTGTTTCGTGACGTTTGTTGAACATCCTTTTCGTGCAACTGGCCTATTGTTAAACAGACAGCGGGTAGGGACTTTCCACAACTAAATATGAATATTGTGTGTAAAATGGAATAAACCGTATGCAAATGAGAAGTAAGAGGCGTCCCGTTTATATAGCATTCACTGCAGACTATGATAACGCATGTAGGCGTTCAGTGTCACCTACTCAATCTTCAGAGCCTGGCTACTTACTCGCTTCAACAAAAATGAATCAGCAACTGCGAGGTTCTGGAACCGAAATGACTCACAAAAGTGATGAAGATAGACGTTAGAAAACCGAAAGATAAATAGCAGGTAAGGGAAAGAAAAAAAGATCACTATAAACAGAGAAGGAAAACTGAGGCTGTAAACAGAGAGGGGGCACAGAGGTGGGAGGTTGTTTTGGGATGTATGGATCATATTTAACATTTACTGGCCCATAAAACACTATTTTCTCTGATCATTTTGAAATAGCATAGCAGGACTGGAAACTGAGGTTGAATTTTATATTGAAAAAATGAACATTTGTCTTTATCACTTTTAACCTGTAGCTAAAGGACAGACAGCTTATAAAAAACACTACCAAACCAGTGAGTAGAGAGTGTAGTTGTTGTTGTTGTTTTTATTTTTTACATTTTGATATTTTTTTCAGTTGCAAGGTTTTGGTCAGATTAGAGTTTCCCATACTAGATTTAAGGGGTATGAGTAAGATTGCAGCTTTTAAAATAGGCTACAAAATACTTATGTTGTTTGAAAATGATCTTTAGGTTTCCTGAAACCGTTTGTTTATCTTACACTGTTTGGAACTTGGTTTGTTATCTTTATATAGAATTATTCTGCATGGATGATGCAACTTACATTTTACAAAGAAATATATTTTTGATTGGATTTTTTAAACTCTTCTCTTTTCTCTTTTTCTGCAAAGTCAGATTCAGTCGTTTTAGATGCTGCATTGATATACCAATTACAAAATGCTTTTGTTATGTTTACAGAGTTGAATAGTTGTTTGTAGTTGTTTTGACATCTTCTATGATGCTATATATCAAAATATTAGTCTTAGTTGATGCTGCAGGTTGCACTTAATGCAATTGTATTTGGTGTAAATATCATAGTAAATTAGTAAAGTAGGCCTATAGAGTATGAGTTAGTAAATTAGGCCTAAATGAGTAAATCAGTCCTATATATCAAGCACACTTTACATATTTAAATAACATGTCAAGTTTATCAAGATCTGGTCACACTGAAAATTGTTATGATGTAAATTATTAATTTCATTATATTTTTATTTTGATTCAAAATGTTTCAAACTAACTATGTAACAGTGTATATGCTAATTTAATGTTATTTCGATAGAAGAATTTTCCTCTATTTGCAGTAGTTTTCTTACGCTTCATTCCATGTAAATGAGGCATACACATTTATTACAATTGTCTTACAAGGACACTTATTTATCCAAAGATGTTGAAATTCCAATAACCAATAACTAATCAGGCTTATAATTACTTGACAATGACTTCCAAAAATGTGTGTTCACACTTTTTGGTGCTTTTATATTTGAATATAGGATGTTAGTGTAATATGAAGTTCAGACGTCTGAAGTTGTGCGCCTTTAATTTGTTATAGTCATATAATTCAGTTTGTCTTATTATTATTATTATTATTATTATTATACTCAGATGTAGTAGTACATCTATCATTATTAGTGGTAAAATTATGTAAATTTTTTTCTATATCTACCCCTGCTGAAAATGCTGTGTATCAGAGTATTTCTGTCCTAATTTTCTTTGGGCTTTATCACCTGTTCATGCGGTCATGTCTGTTGCTTTTCTAGAGGTCTTGGCTTTGAGAACTGAATTCCAAGGGTGTCTGATTCACTCGTAGCCCTCGGTACTCAGTTCTTAAGCTTGGATGCTCTCTCAACGTCTGTCGGATGCTCTCTGGTCCTGTTGTCAAAGGTGACCTTTCAGCCCACTGAGTTGGCATGCAATGGCCATACTCACAGAGTTGGGCCGTGCGTGCAAGCAACTAAATTGATCGGTTTGGATCGTTTGACTTATGTGATCTAGTTAAAAGCGTGATGTTTTTGTGGTGTACTGTAGCAGTGAGAGATAGTTTGGTGCGCAAGTATGGGGATACTTTTCGTATGGTGTTTTATGCTATTTGTGTGTTATTTAATGCATGTGTTACATTTAAAGTGTCTAATTGACTACATGTACATGTATATCAGTTTGCTATGTTGGGTCCTGGAGAGTGGCATGGTTGCTCTGTTAAAATGACAATTATAGTCCTAATAGCGCATATTTTAACTGCCCTACCACATTAACAAACTGGTTTTAGCAAAGAGCTGGGCCATTAGAATCTTGTAAATACAGAACAAACTGAAAAAAAGTTAAACCTGTTGTTACATATAGAATTTACCATATTTGGTATCATTTATATTTAAATGTATATTTTTGTATCTTTTGTATTTTATATCTGATTTGACATAATGATGCTGCAGATGTTTTGGAAAACGAATGTCTTTTACTTACTTGCATGCTGTAGAGACTGAAACTAACAAACAATAAAAAAAAAATACAGTTTGCCCATGTGCAACAAAGTCTTAAATTGCTTGTTCCCTATTAGTAGATATGTTTATTTATACAGAATGTTTGCATTTTCATATTTTCATGCATGTAAAATAATATAGCCTGATTGTTCGACTCGTGGTTATCTCTTCATTGGTTTGACCTTTTATTATCATTAAGCAGTACTAAAACTACGACAGAACCGCTAAGCCCGGTTGCCTAGCTCACTGGAGCAGTTTGCACCCCAACCCCATTTCCTAATATGCCTGTCTGTAAATGAAATGAAGGTCTCACCATCCCCTCGGCCAACCGCACGGCCCCGTGCACACCCATGGACAGAGCACGTGAGGGGAGAAAGTGTTTGATGGCAGGCTGGCAGATGGATGGGCACAAAGCGTCCGTGCTGTCTGCTGTCAACTCCCCGCTGGGTTGAGCCCGTGGGGCCCAGGGGGACTGCCCTTGCTTCACACTGTCTCCAATTAGAGGACCAGACTAGAGGCCTGAGCCTATGGACAGATGTGATTGAGTCGGCCTTACTAATGGAATTGAAACCCTGATGGAGGATGCCATTGTTTGTCATTTTGAATTCAAGCACTGTTCTTCCTGTTAGTTCTTCCTGTCAGCATGTGTGTGTGTGTGTGTG
>JAGFZM010001659.1:0-34189 GCA_017657215.1 Limnothrissa miodon | reverse complement strand
TATCTATCTATTTAAATATATTGTTTTATTATTAGGCAAAGTGCATTTGAATTGTTTGTTGTTGAGATTGTGTATCAGGCTGACATTTATCATAGAGCTGTTTGAAATAAGATACAGGGACTAACCTTTCCCTTTGAGGCATAGAAAGACAAACTTGCCTCAAAAGGACAGAATCAGAACACAGGAAGATGCACGTGATGTTTAATGTGATCGAGTGATATGGTTACATAAATATGGTTACGTGAAAGAAAGGACAATGAGAGAGAAAAAGAAAGAGAAAGAGAGAGAGGTGGATAGAGAGGGAGGGTGGTGTCTTTTTTCCCTGAAGGGTCATGATTATGCTGTGTCAGCACCACTGCTGGGTATTCCGCTCTGAGAGTGGATGGAGGAAGCAAGGGTCACATAGAAATGTACAGAGAAAAAGGGAACATTTGAAGTAGGAAGTGGAGACAACCGCTCTGAAGCCAGTATGGTGGCCCACATGGCCAAACCTAGCGCTTTGCGAACAATCATGCCTATTACTGTAATACTTAGGAACAGAGACAGGAAAACAGGAACAACAAGAACAAACAATAGCAAAGTGCATGTGAAGGTAAACACAAAGAAAGTATGTTTGGCGTATGTAAAACACTAGAAATTGGGGTGGGAACATTTTAATCACACACTGATGGATTGCGCCTCAGAAAGCAGCATGCGAAGGCCTGTAATGCAGACTTATTTACCTTTTCCTTCTTATCAAAGTCCAATTTGTCTTCAGCGTGTTGGCAGCCGTCTGCGTCTGGCCCAGAACAGCTTTGCATTTCAGGCTTTTACTTCACCACGGCTGACATCTCATTTCTCACCACCCTGTTGAGACTCACCCCCCCAAGTCACACACTACCCCCTGTGCACTGCAGCTATTTCCACAAAGTGTGCTCGAGCAAAGCTCAGGAAAATAAGGGAGACAATGAAACAAAACTCTCCCCTAGTACACGCAAACACACACAGATACGTGAACACACACAGATGCTTTCACATCTATACACACACAGACACAGATGCATAAATGAGATACTTACACACCTACAAACACACACTCACTCATGCATTCACAAAGAACAGTGGCTGTTGTTTGTGTGAGATATATAGGCTGTCTGCTGGTTGTGTGATGAGAGAATCTGTCCCGGCCCTCCCTTCAGCCTCAGCCACTGCCTGTGGAGGATGGAAGAGCTGCTTCATCTATCTATCTATCTATCTATCTATCTATCTCTGGACTCGGACTTTGTGACAAATGCTATCTATCTATCTATCTATCTATCATTGGCCTATCTCTCTATCTGACTCCATACTGATACTGCATGTCTGGGTTTTCTCCTCTTCCTCTCCTCTTTCTCTGGTCCCAGATGTGGTCACATCAACCACACCAACCACTAGCCTTGGCATGAGCGCCTCATGATGGCTCCCATGGCGACATGGCAGAGAACTCTGACAGCATTTCCACATTGATGATTTGGACTAAGGGAATCATGCAGACTGTGGAGTCGGCATGCTTTGATTTCTCCAAGCTTTTTTGAGTCGTGTGTGTGTGTGTGTGTGTGTGTGTGTTGCTTTGCTGAAAAGTCCCTGATAAGATGGTAAGATGGCTAGCTGTTTGGAGTATCTTCAGAGCCTCTGGAGAACATCCCCCCTCTCCCCACATTCTGGATGGTATGGCTCTGTGATGTTGGCCTGCTTTCCCCTCAGGGCTGTTTATCCTGGAGGGGGTCAGTTCACAGTCACATGATCCCCTGGGAATAGGCCTGTAACCACTGCAACCATTGACCCAATCAGAGAGGGAATGCTCTTTCCCTGTCAGAGGAGCCCCGCCCTCCCCTGCCATCAGAGCTTGTGATTGGCTGTTCTTTGCTGAACTCCACGAGATACTAGCAGCACAGAAATAGGGGGGTAGGTGCGGATGGGACATATGGCGATGTCTTGAAAATTTCATGTGGCGAGTTGTGCAAATCCAGAAATGTGCAGTTTGTCACCACTGCTGCTGCTGTGGACTGTGTGTCTGTGTGTGTATGTGTGTGTGTGTGTGTGTGTGTGTGTGTGCGCGTGTTCCTCAGAGCTAGGGCATGCAGACAGAAAGCAGATGGGTGCAGAGGAGGTGGTCCCTGCGGAGACACACACACACACACACACACACACGAGATGCTGGGGCAGCAGGCAGCGTTCCGTTTTCTCTTTCTCCCCCGCCCCAGCCTCCCGCCTGCACGCGGCTTCCACTGTGCAAACACAACCAGTAGTCAGTCCCATCTGAGGCCCCTGCGTTGGCCCCGTGGGCTGTATTTATTCATCACTGGATTGTGTTCAGTCCTTTATTTATTTATTTAGCCGCTACTTGATTCATTTATTTATTTATTTATATATTTATGTGCAGTTTCTCCCCTCCTCTTCAGATTGCTGAGACAGCGGCAGCTGAGAGGGCCATTTATAAGTGAGAGTACCTGATGTTGGGCAATGAGAATGACGGGATCAGGACAGACAGCTCATTGTGTTTGTTGTTGTAGTTGTTATTGTTGTTGTGTTGTGTGGTTGTTAGGGGCTTCTCTCTAGTTCAAACAGGGCTTTATCCCTCAGCGCTGTAATAAAGCTAATCTCATAAAGAATGGCATTCTCCTTGAGGTGGTTTAGGTCCAAATTTAGCACATGCTTCTCTCTCTCTCTCTCTCTCTCTCTCTATGACTTTCTGCTTCTCTTTTCTTCTCTCAAATCTCTACTCCTCATCCGCTTTTGTCTTGATTTTTTTAAACGACTTGTAAGGGCTTTAGAGCACTAGAGACAATAGCACAATGTCAGCCTTGTGCCCTGGCTGGAGAGCAAGAGAGAGCAAGAGAGAGCGAGAGAGAGAGAGAGAGACAGAGAGAGAGAGAGAGAGAGAGCTGAGATCAGCTGATACGAGTCTTTATTGTGATCATCTGAGAGGGAGAAAAAAGAGCGATAGAAGAAGAAGATGAAGGAGGAGAAGAGAACGAGAGGAGGCGGCAGACGGAGGTCTGAGTAGCTTCCAATCTGTACTGACAACACGCAAGGCCATTTCAACCTGCACTGACAACGCGTGAAGGCAAACACTGGAAAGGGAAAAAGAGAGAGAGAGGGAGGGGGGGGAGAGAGAGAGAGAGAGACAGAGAAAGACAGAGAGAGAGAGAGAGAGAATGACACATTCACTGTCATCATTCCAGGGGTAATACATCTGTTTGGCAGCAACAGATAGCAAGCTTAGTCATTAGCAGAGAGCGACCATTTGCCGTGTTGCCAGAGTGGGGATGTTATCCAGCTTCTCAGCATGGAGAGAATGTTGTGGTCTCAGCTCCACTGGTGTGGACTCATTTGTTGACAATTGTTTATAAATCTCAATGCAGAATACCCCTGCTGAGGAAATTATTGTGCTGGAAAAACACGTCAAGCAATTTGTTGCATATCAACAGCTTTTTTTTTTCTCTGTACAGAGACAGTGTTTTCAATTTCTTTGATTTCTGTCTGTCTTGTATTTGTTTTGAGTTCTGATATACAGGGCCCTAGTCTAGCTATGTGAAATTCACTAAGTAAAGATTATTTGTAGCCTACACCTAAATAAACTCCCTGTGAAGTGTGTTATTCTTGTAAAATGTATCAGACATAGTACATTATAGTATAGTATAGTATAGTATAGTATACAGTAGTATAGTAGAGAGTGCATGCATATGTGTGCAGTTACTGTGCATAGCCTTTGAGAAAAAATGTTTGTTTATGTGTGAAGTTTATTCCCATGGTGGGAAGGAATTCCACTGTGGCTACATTGCTGAATTGGCTGTCAAACTAATTGCAGTTAAAACTAACAGTGGTGTTGAATCACATCATATTGCATTGTATTGTATTACATATCACATTTTATCAGAAGCTTCTGGCACATGGGCTGTCCAGGGCTGTTCTAATGGGTACAAATAGTAGGTTCTGTAGTAAAATGTAGCCGATGGTAACACATCTAAGGATCCCATGAGGGAGAAGAAGACTTTCACTGAGTTCTATTTTAATGCATGTCTACTTCCCGAGGTCTGTGCCCTCAGGTGACAGGGAGACAGGGCCAGAGGAGAGCTGAAGTCAGCCCTGCTCGCTAAATTAATGACTTGAATGTAGCTGCATGGGGAGAAGCATAAGAAGAAAAAAAAAGATTTTGTCACCCTGTTGCATGTCTTGGCTTATTTATTGCTCTCCATTAAAACCTCTGGTGATAAAAAAAGAAATATTTTTTTATGCGTCACAAGGCAGTCAGGGCATGCTGGACCATAAAATAGGTTTAGTGAAAAGTAGCACTGAAACACTGGAAGAAATGCTTTGAAGGCAGTACCATGAGGATGCTCTTGAGATGTTCCTTCGCAAATCAAATCAGATGATTCTACTGAACTTAGCGACCTGTTGGGAGACAGTGGCTCTATTCATGCTTGTGTTATGTTTGATTTTCTTCAATCTTTATGTCAATTCTCATATGATTTCAACCTAGTATTTTGTTACATGGTCCGTGTCTACCATATACAATTTGTGCTTTGTGTCTTTTCTGTCTCACAGAAACACTGGCCTGTGTTTGTAATTGCTATGTATTGAAGCTAAGCCACAGAGTTAATGTATATGTTTCTCTTTGTGCAACCATTAATCAAGCTAATTGTGCGTGGATATTTATTGGTGGCGTTGCTTGCGATTCCTGGGCTGTATAATTTATGCAACCACGGCTTTATTTTCTGTGCATCGTCTTCGGATGTCTTTGTCTCCGAGACGCACCTATTGTGTGGAGAATAATCTGAGGGAGAGGTCATACACATGGTTGATCTTACACATGTGACTGGTGTCAGATGACCGCTGTTTGCTAGCTGTCCTGGAACACACTGTGTCAGAACTTCCACTTACTTCAGTTACTGTATTCAGTTATTGACTGGAGGAACTGTGTACCTTGTGACAGTACAGTACAGTAAGCCAGTGCAGTTTACATACACAGTATGATTTTGCACCTTATTTGTACAAAGGTGTGATGTGTAGTTTCTGTGTTATACCTTCTAATTTGCTAGATGTCCTGGAACTAAGTCTCACTTAATTTAGTTACTGTGTACTTTGTGTACAGTAAGACACATTATAATTTTGTACATTTTGCACAACACAGGCGTATAATACCTACTGATAGTTTCAAGTTGTCTTGAGCACTACACTTTGCTCCTGAACTAGGTCTATGATTTCTTTGCACATGTTATACAGTCTTGCTTGCTCTGAAGCCCGGGCTCTGTGAACTGGAAACAAACAAGGGGAAAGGCTGCTCCCCAAACAACACCACCACACTGAGTTTCTCTGGGGTGTTTCTGAAAGGGCTTAGTGTTTTGTTAGATGCTGTGTCAAATATCATTTCAGTTTTTTTTATGAGGGGAATTAAGCAATCACACAAGAGGAAACTCAACAGACAAAACAGAAAGCTGTTTGTACAGTAACTTATCAGTTGAGTACAGTGGCTCACTGGAGCTTGCATTTTACGGTTACAACCGTACAGACTTAATTAGGTTGGCTAATTAGCTAATAAATTGCAATGCGGCTGACTTTTGGTTTCTAAAGATGGAGGGAGAAACCTCATTACCGCAGGGCACAGGCACCGCAGTACACTGGGTGATGGGGACCAGCGGGGCCACTTGTGGGACTGGTGCTGGAGGAGGCACACAGTGGCTCAGCCACTCAGACGTCTCCCATGTCCCTGGAGAGGCCGGCGGACAGATGGATACCCTCAAAGAGCCAAATGGGTCAGCCATAATGGGGCCCGTAATCCTCAGCGTGAAGCGGTTGGCAAACAACATGAATCACATCTTTGCTCCAGGCATTACTGGATAGGGAGAACATTCTTCTTCACTTTCTTTCTCTCTTTCTCTCTCTCTCTGTTCTTCTATCTGTTTTTCTCTCTCTCTGACACACACACACACACTCACACACACACACACACACACACACACAGTATAGCTCTTTACAGTCTCTCTTACTTGCTTATTTTTATCCTGCGATTTATAATCTGTATTTTAACTACAGTATCTACTGTAGCAGAGGAAGAACTGTTCTGGTCTTGCACCATTGGCTGCAGTCTCGATATGTACAGTACAAGGGTCAGGCTGTGTCAGAGCAAAACAGCTTACTGTTACAGAGAGTCTTCCTCCCCTCTGTGAGTGAGTGCACTGGTGAGATATATGGAGACGATAAGGGTATATGGAGAAGAGAGAGAATCAAGGTTATGGTATAGGAAAACTATAGCCCATAGGAGAAGAGGAAGGAGATTGTAAAGTTATGGTATATGGGGACTAGCCCAAAAGAGAAGTGGAGAGAGAGTGAAGTTATGGTATAGGGGGACTATAGCCCATAAGAGAAGTAAAAGGAGAGAGTGAAGGTATAGTATAGTAAAACTGTAAGAGAGGAGGAGGGAGAGAATAAACATTTGTTATAGGCCCAAAGTAGAAGAGAAGAGAGGGAATGGAGGTATGGTAAAGGGAGACTATAGCCCATAGGAAAAGAGGAGAGAGAGAGAGAATAAAGGTATGATACAGGGAAACTGTAGCCTGTAGGAGAAGAGGAGGGAGAGGGAAGGTATGGTATAGTAAAACCTTAGCCCATAGGAGAAGAGGAGGGAGAGAGTGAAGGGAGACAGAGGCTAGATGAGAAAGAGGAGGAGGGGAGATGTGCCAGGAGTCTCAGCAGTTCTCTGCCCAGTGAGCTGCAGAAGTCTCAGAAGTGAAGGTACACAGCAAACAAGACACACCAGACAGCTTTTAACAGGACAAAACAACAACACAGCTGCTAAGGCCAAACCTAAAGCAGACAAAAAAAAGGCCATATAAAGCAAAAACAACAGTAGACTGCGCATTCAACACACAAAGCATATAGACATAAACTAGTGTCTAGCACATTGCTGACTCTGTTGGACAAAACACCATCCGGCATGCAACAGACATGCAACAGACTGTAGAACATGGCACTAACACGGGTATATACACAGAACACGCATGCAACAAGTCATTAAACATGCAGCACAAAACTTACTTCTTAAAAAAAAAACCTATTCAATTTCATTTAGCACAGTGACATAAACATTAGTGATGTGGAGGCCTCTGTTAGACATGGGATATATATTATTTATTCATTTCTGAATATAGGAAGCTTTAGGGAATGGTGATCCTATTTGCCTCACACAAGTACTGCATATAATGTACCGTATATGTAACATACACTCACAAGACACTTTATTAAGTAAATAGTTTGATTTCTTATTGATGCAAATATCTAATCAGTCAATCAATGGCTGCAATTCAATACATTCAGGAATGCAGAGATGGTCAAGACTTCAAATTGAGTATCGAGGCGTTATGAAAAGGTGATTTAAGGTGACTTGGAACGTGCTGGTCTTGGTTTTTAAGAAACTGCTGATCTCTTGGGATTTTCCTAAAAATATCTGGCAGTGGCAGTTGTGGGGATTAAAATGCCTTGTTCATGTGAGAGGTCAAAGGAGAATGGGCCCAGTGGTTTGAGATGATAGAAGATAGAAGGCAAAAAATAACTCAAAAAACCACTTGTTACAACCAAGGAATGCAGAATAACGTCTTGTTGAAATGATGGCACATAAAAAATCAAGGCGTTCTGAAGTGTTGGATCCCCTAATAAAGGCCCCGGTGAGTGTATCCATATTTGTCTGTGTTATCATTGAAAGAATACCATCAGATCTGGTCACCCTAGTCTGCAAGTTACAGGCTGTTTTTGCTAACACCAAAAGGAACGTGTAAATGAAAGACATTAGACCAGGGGTCTTCAACCTTTTTCAGCTCAAGGACCCCTTGGCTGTGAGAAAGACTGAGCACGGACCCCCACACCTATGGAGTAAGATTGCTGTCAAAATATTTGTGTCCATATATTTGATACACTTGCGTATTTAGTTGTGCATAAAATAAACATTTGTGAGTTCTCAAATGAGTTCAATCATGCATAAAATATACAAATTCAAAAATTACAAGTATGAAATCAAAATTTCAATACGCCTCTCAATATTATGGATATGACTTTGCACACGTTACTCAACTGTCAAAATACGTCATTGCCCCATTCCAGGGTGCTTGCTCTTCTTCCAAATTAAAATTCCAAACATTTTCCAGACTTTTTTACAACTTACTGTAACTCGCCCCCCAAGACCTTGACTTTATATACTTGTATACTTGTATGCAAGCCTGCACTTGTATGCAGCCTACTTCATTGGTTGAGACTGTACCAATTGTGTTAATTTGAAATGTAAGTGACCAGGAAGTGTACCTTCCTATTTCTCATTTCACAATGCCTTTGAACATACTGTAAAATTCTACCATACATTTTGTTTCCACACTTTATTAAGACTTTCACACAAAATTCAAGACTTTTCAAGGTCTGGAAAACAGTGTTTTAAAATTCCATACTTATTAAGACTTTCAAGACTTGCGCAAGCACCCTGCATTCACAGGCATTACTTGTTGAGAAAAACGTTTTGACAGCTATCTTACTCCATACACACCTGGCCCACCTCAAATCCTGCCGTCATTTGGACCGTCAGTTATGAGTGCCTACATGCACGCACGCGAGCACACACACGAACGCACACATTCTAAACAGGTGTTATTATTAACAGGGGGGTAACAACTCGTTTTACATAGTTGCATAAATTCGCCCTATAAAAGAATGAATGTCACAAGGGTTAACTAGCTGGATATATTCAGCTAAATTCAGGCAAAGCTTCATTAGCTCAAACTGATACAGACAGATAGTCTCTACCTCTTGTGTAAATATAATTTCGTCTTTCAGAAGGAAACACATGGGATTATCGTTATCGTTATTTTGTGATGGAACGTTGGATGAATGAATTCGCGCAGAACGCCTTGAAGCGCAAAGCAAAGCAAAGCAAAGCAAAACATCACACAGAACAAATAACCCGCAAAGTTCAGGGTCCATCAGTCCCGACACTGAACAGACGAATCAAACGTAATTTATCTCCAGGATGAGTTTGCTGAATACGAAGCTATTCAACTAAAACGCACGGGGGGAAGTGTTCTTTAATCGCGATGATCCAACTCAAATTAAAAAAAAAAATCACAAAGGTCACATTTTCTTAGTGAGAGCACTGAACCTGGTGAGTGGAACAGAGCTTCTCTATTCTAGAACTGATGGAATTTGCAAGGCAATGTCACATCAGGCTCAGGCTGAAGTGGTGACCTGTATTTGTACATTTATGAATGCTAATGTGTTTTGGCATAGGTTAGCAAAATGTTACGCAGGGATCACATGATCACATGCATGATTCATGGGTAGCCTACAATGTGTTATTTAAAAACGAATATGAAGCAATTTACTTTTGAACATTATGTTAACTATGACAAATTTTATTTTTTGGAAGAGAAAAAAAAATACTTAATATTTTCGCGGACCCCCTGCAGTACCTCCGCGGACCCCCTAGGGGTCGCGGACCCCCGGTTGAAGACCCCTGCATTAGACGATAATGTGTATGTTTCAGAATGAAATTGGACTCAGCTGACCCATCATGTAACAGTAAATATTATACAGTTATTATACAGTGTGTGTGTGTGTGTGTGTGTGTGAGAGAGAGTGTGCATGTGAGTGATGAGGTGTATGCGCCCAGGCATACTGATTTCCAGTGCCCCCACTCTATATTGGGCACAATGAGTCACTCTGTATCTTGCTTGTATAACATGCAGTAACAGCAGTCAAGGCCAGGGAAACTGGCTATGTATGCTAGCCTAGGGGAACCTCCCTTTTCCTCTCCTTCCCTCTTTCTCTGTCTCTCTCTCTTACACACACACACACACACATACACACACACACACACATTAAACACATAAGTGCTGAATATACAGGGTAGTCACATGCATTTACATTTGCACACAAAAAGGATAAGCAGCATGGCTCCTCTTTTGCCCTAGCCAGTATGGACACTGTAATCTCTTTCCCCAAAAGCCATGTAGTGACTCCCCCCTACATCCACCTATAAATCATCTAAGCATTAAAAAACTCAGTGAGGCTGGGGATTTAAATATTTGGACAAGCTCCCTTAAGCGAGCATTATAAATGGATCATTGTTCTTTCTTTCTAGACAGACCGCTGTCGAGTATATTTTTCTTTGTATTTTTATCTTTCAGACCACCCCCTTGCTGCTAAAGCCTGGTGCTCAAATCTGTTGGGTTAAGGGAGGGGTGTGTGTGTGTGTGTGGGGGGGGGGGGTGGTCCTTGACTCTAACAGGCGTTGTCATTATTTGGGTAACATTTTATTTGAGAAGCAGATTTCCACACTTAGACTGGTGATTGAGCAGAGGTCTGGGAGCTTTTCCTTTTTCTTTTTTCTTTCTTTTTTCTTGTTTCTCTTCTTCTCCACTCTTTGGGGATTAAAAATGAGAGATTATTCATGCTTGGCCAACCAGGAGCCGCAGAGGTCAGACTGCGCTGAACATCTGGGACAAGGCAGCACTGTTGGAATGTGTGTGTGTGTGTGTACTTAATACTTTTTCTGTGTTAGTCTATGTGTATTTTATGCACACAATGGTGGTGGTGGGGTGTGTGTGTGTGTGTGTGTGGGGGGGGGGGTTATATTTGATACAGAATATTGGATAGCATGATGACACAAATGGAGGTACTTTCGGGAACACAAACATCAACAGACTCAACTTTCTGTTTAGATGAATCAGCCTAATATAATATTGTGTCTTTGGACATAAATGAAGTCTTACGGTTTGCAGGAGACGTAAAACATTTCACAGCTTCCAGATTAGTTTCATTCAAATGTAATACTTTTATGTAATACCAAGAGAACTCTTGAGGCCTCAGTGGAATTTGTCGGTGTGAGTCAGGCTCAAATTAATTTAATAGTTTTTTAACATATTCATGTAACGTGCCTTTTGCCTCATCCAATAATGCCATTTTTTTTATTTTTATTGTACAAAGTAACATACAATAGGTTCTGTTAGATATCCAAAACACAATTTGCTTAATGTATAAACTCCCTTTGTTTTGTGAAAACATAATTTACTTGTGAGCACCATCACCTTGTGGTGATCATCAACACTGTCACGATTAGATAAAGATTATAATAAGAACTAAAAAGTTGGATCTTATGAAAACATTTTTGTAGTGCATTTTTTTTGCCTTTCTTTCAGTTTTTGCTTACATCATATTTTGTCTTTTATCTAAAAAATATACTAATAATGTATAAAATTCATCCAGATATATAGCTGACCAAGATCTAAATCTGAATCTAAAGTTAGATCTAAACTTTTTTAATAGAATGTTTTGTCCTTTTCTGTAATTCCTGTGAAAACCTGTAATGGTATGATTAACTAAAATCTAAAACATAAATAATCTATATTTAACTGAAATAAAAAAAACTTTATTAATAAAAAAAAAATCTCTCTCAAGAGGGACAAGGCAAGCATTTATATCTTAACTTTACAGTAATATACTTTTATAATAAGTCAATTATAAAAGTATATATAGTTCCTGTAGGTTTGTAATACTATATTTAATACTATATTTTATGTTCTATATATTCTGGATATACTTACTTTTTTTTAAGATTTCTTCCTTATCTCTGTAGCCTCTTTTCTCTTTGGCCTGCTTCTTTCTATTGTAAAGATCTCTAGAGATATTCCACTGCTTGCTAGGAGGAACAGGTTCCATTCAGGGTCTGTGGTGGATCTGACTGAATGGGGTCAGCAACACAGTCTGATTGTGCTGTGAGGGCGTTCAAGGAGGCAGGTGTGATGGGTGCCCCTCTGGTGCCTAGGCAGCACATGATACCCAGGTCTGAAGTGGGTTGCCATGGACGTGAAGTTGGTTGCCATGGACCTGACTGATCCTCCAGAGTGACAGTAAGCAGTGCGCCGTGGTGCCCCTCTGTTGCTTAGCCAGCCAGGCCGACCAGCGGAGGTATTGATTCTGGCGTGACACAGCAAACTCTGTGGAGCTTTCTTCTGCTCGTTCCCGGGAGGGAGGGGGGATTTATAAAACAAGGGGCACAGCATGCAGGCACCCACAGCAAGCTGCAGTTGCAAGCTGTTCCTCTCTCTCAAAGGCTTTTCTCACACAGGCAGGCATAGCACAAAGAGTTTTGTGAAAGTGCTCTGCAATCTGATAGCTCTCCAGAGAGATGGCTCTCCAGGGTGGGGCCCTATGGACAAATCAAATCATACAAACTCTAAGTGAAGTACATTAGGGTAATCTATAATGCATTTATTATTGCATTCACATTCTTAATGCACCTGCTTTCATAGAGACCTGTGGAAAGGTAATGTTGATGCTCATAGTCATAGTCTAAAGTAATATAATACATCCATCAGGATGGGAAGATGTTGCATGTAGTGACCTATGCCCATGACCTATGACCTATCTATGCCCATTTGTTAACATGTCCTAGAAACATTTCAGGGGCTCCTGATGGGAGAAAGGAGAACAATACCCAGTGAGTTTAGTGTCATCTGAAGATAACAAAATATACCTCAGTTCACATGTTCAGTTTAAGCACATGTTGTTTTTTGCCCTTCCTGTTTGGTCTGTCATATAACACACTCCCAAACCGGGAGCGTATCTTTCCCCTGCGTCATTCGAGCCCCTGGCCTGTTTGCTCGGCTGTTGCGACACCACACCGCTCAGACTCATCAATTCCGATCCGATTTCCGGAAAACAGCCGCTCGATACCCAGCGGTCCGGACCTGGAGATCGGTGTTGCTTACGAATAATTTACATAATGATTAGTATGGCATCATGGGACCAGAGCGGCATGGGTAACCCCTGTTTGGCTAAACCAAGATTACAGAGAGAGAGAGAGAGGGAGAGAGAGCCTGTATGGATGTAGGTCAAAAGGAGTGAAGGAGTGGGCAGGGGGGCGGATGTCCAGGGGATTTGTGAGATAATGCTGCTGATGTTTACTCTATGCGTGGCTGTGCATTTGAAAGGGAGTCAGGATTGTCATGTGGTTATCATGTTAAGTTCCTTTGGTTGACAGCTGGCATGGTATGTGGGCTGTGTCCTGAGAAAATCTGCCACAGTCATGATGCCAGTTTTGTGGAGAATAAACTGCAGTCATGGAGTCTGACATTAATGAAAGGTTTCCCGATTGCAGGAGAGCAATAGCTAGCCTTTCATTAAATGCAGACTGGTTAAATAGAACCTGGGTTTAATAAGTCTGACATTTATGAAGTAGGCTGTTTTATCATGACCCAGCAAAGCAATATAACTTACTTCTCCCCGGCAGGGAAGTAGCCTTTTAATTCCTTCTCTTTTTTTTAGTTCTTTTGGTCGTAGCTGCAGGCTGTCCAAAACAAATCGATAATAATGGGTGGCCACACACCTCAGTGGCAAGAGGAAGCAAGGCTTTATGTTTCCACGTATAGCTCCAGCGCTAACAAAAGGGCACTGAGATTCCCTACTGTGTGCACTTTCTTTGATTGATCGGTATCTCTGTCCTCTCCTCTGGAAGTCTCTCCAGACAATGGCTGTGTGGTGCTGTGTGCGATTTCTGAGGATGGAGTTTTGGCTCGAGGCCGTGTGCTTTTGCCCAACATGGCGCCCCCATATTCTCCTTCCAATTAGACATCAAGGCAAACAGCAAATAGTATCGGAATAAAGTCTGTCAGGATCGCAACATAGCACCAAATAGGGCCAAAATAAATAATTCCTTATTTGCTATTTCCCACCTGTATATATTGGTTTACACTGTCTTTGGCAAAATACATTATCTAAAATCTCAAGGATAGTCATGGCTAGTGGAGTATGCCTTAAGGTTTTACTTCAGACTGTCAACAGAAGTGAGTGCACATTGCATACAAATTCATAATACAAAGATACAAATACACAGAAACACATTTATTTTGAAAGGGGTTTATGAGTTCAGCAGGGGTTTATGAATTCAGCAGCCAGTTGAACTGTCTTCCTGTCCTTCCTGGGGCTAGAAGTTGATTGCTTGGTCCAGGCAGCCCGTATTTGGTTCTTAATTATGGAGTCAGAAATGGCAATTGTAAGTGCTGGATGACAATTTTGGAGCGTGCCCTTGAGTGTGAACTTTTATTTGTGTTGTAGTTTAGTGCATTGGTCATCAGTCATTCAGGCTGGCTAATCCTTCTACACTTCCACAGAAGGATCTCAGGTGCTGAGTCTATAAAGCCAAACAGTGGCTACGCTTGGATGCTGTTGCGGTGATCTCGAGCTTTAATGCTGTTGCATATCTTTGAAATGAGCTTGACAGTGTAATGTTCCTATCTGTATTGACTCTGTCACCCCTCATATAAGAAGCTCAACAACAAAGCTTAACTTTGTTTTAGATTGATTATACTGCAACTTAAACATAAACTGGGATTGAGAGCTGACTCTATAAACACTTCTTTGCCTTCCTCCATGCCAGAAACTAACCCAGTATGAACATTATTCTTCAGTGTTTTTGTACATCAGTGTTTTTGCTCAACTGTGTTAAGGGCGTACTCTGTGTGTCTAATGTTTCTATGATATTTTGAAACGGAAGTGTTTTTAGCTCCTCAGGGGAATTACAGGACACAGCCTTGTCTCAAACCTGCATCTCAATGCCTTTATCTGAGTCATGCCTGTCCATCAAGACCAAAATATTCCCCACTGGGTAGCAGTGAGAAAAAAGGATATACAGTGAGAGAGACACAAAATATGTTTGTTATGTTTGTCTTTGTGTGTGTGTGTGTGTGTGTGTGATGAGATCAGGTCAATATGCTTGCTTTGCTATACAAATTGGACAGCTGTATCAGTTGAAAGCAATAAAAAGAGAAATATGGGCGTCCTCTCTGTTGTGTGGGGAAACATGTTAAGGTTGGCGACAGCAAATGGCACCATGGCTCTGGACAACAGGAAAAATCATTTCGTATATAATACAGTTACTCTTCTCAGTGCATCACGTAAAATGATTTTCTGAATGAAGTATCACTGCCAATGATCAGTCAGAACACAGAGGAAAGAATACAAAAAGGGTTCTGTTAAACCCAGTCTCCAAATGAATTTGATGCCTTTTTATAGAATGTGGCTGACCATGACTAGGCATTATTGGATTTTTTTGGCAATAGTTGCAATGCTGCTTTTTGTCCATGGAGGGGTGCTATAGGGTAAGACTTTAGCTGCGAGGCTGCGTATCGCCATTATTCCCTCAGGGGTGTTGCTGATGTAGAGCTTGGCGCCAAACCCAGCTATATTCTATTTGAATTTTGGAGCTCAGCTCGTTGTAATTCATGCTAGCCACCATGATACTGTCCTGTCTGATTTTCTTCTGGTTGTGTCTCTTCAACACCTCTCACCCCATAAAACCTTGCATTTCACACAACTAAGCTAAACTGGTGTGCTGTTCTGCAAGTGTCTGTTACAGTGTACTTGAGAGATGGCTTTTTCTTTATTCTCTTATTTCCCTGTTTTCTGAAAATCTCAGCCAGACTGGCCTGTCTTTGAGAGAGAGAGAGTGAGAGAGAGAGAGAGAGAGAGAGAGAGAGAGAGAGGGAGAGAGAGGGAGGGAGAGATTTTCAGGGTGTCAACCCACCAACAGGAGACTATGGCACTGATCAAACTGCCTTTGGTCGGTCAAGCCCTGACCCGTGCAGGTTGTTTTGAAAGGGCCCTGTAAATCCAACCTATTCCCGGTAGCCGGGGCAGCAGTGTTGTTAACGAGGCTCAAATGAATGCGAGGAGAAAAAGCCCCTTTCAGACTGCGACATGAGGGTCGGGGGATTTAGACCAGCATCCAGCTGGGAGATCCATCTGATCGGAGCCGCGTTAAGCTCCAGGCTTTGGGTGCCATTTAAACCCAGCTTTTTCATAGCAAGTCACCTCCAGGTTTTTTTTTAAATGTTTTACACAATCCTCTAAATCTCAAGCCAATAAAATGCCATATACACTCCATCCATCCATCCATCCTCCACCCACCCATTTATCCATCCATCAGCCTCTCCTGAGCTCACGTACTGTAGCTGAAATAGATGTTGTAATTTAGAAGGCTCTTGTATAGCACCAGATTTTCATGCCATGAAGTGGAGCACTAATTCCCAAAAGTGGAGTCGGGGGAGAAAAAAAATGAACCACTGTGCCAGTGTATTTTGCCACAGGACTGTGAAGAGTGAGAGTGAGACGAAACGCTGATATGCTGGTTGTCATGGCGACAGGCGCTGTTGCAGACATGCAGGAGTGGATTGGCGCAAGAGAGGGGGAGGGGGTTATACGAGGCAGAGAGTTAGGGGAGAGGGGGTGGGGGTGGGCTGTGGCAGCAGGGGGAACCGGAGACTCCTGTTGTGACCCGTCTGCCTGATCCCCCAATAACAGCAAAAGAAAACACACACACACACACACAAACAAACACACACACGCACACACACACACACCCCTCCTTGAAAATATCCGGTGAATCCTCCTGTCGGGCCGTAAGGCTGATAGTGAGAACAACAGGTCACCGTTTAGGAGTTGGGCCTCTGGCCGGTGCCTCCTACCCCTGTGGCTGGACCCACCATATGGCTGCAGTGTTAAGCTACATCTGATGCCACTGGCTGGGCCACTACCGCAGGCACACAGGAGTCTCCATTCATGGAGAAAGAGAGAATAGTGAGAGCACAGAGAATAGTACTGAGTCCCTGTGCTGGTGTGAACGACATATATAAAATTTCATCCTGCTTGTTTCAAAACAGACTCTTCTTTGGATTCACTGCAGGGCACCGCACTGCCTTTACAAACACAACGCAATGTTCGAGAGCACTAGTTCATGTCTAATATGTGTGTTTTTCCTTTAGTTTATTTTGGGTGGAATAAACTAAGCATCCAGCTGGGAGGAACTTTGAAGTAAGGAGAGGAGTAACAAAAACTCCATGTTCCACTGCTATTCATCTTAACCATGAATAATATATTGTGAATCGACAGATGTAGAGGCTGTGTTTGGTTTGGTGCAATGTACTCTGATTGTTGTGCCCCAGGCTGATTTTTTTTGTTTGCTCCTTTTTTGGGCAAAAGTAAACAGTAACTTCGAAAGAACAAAGAACACAGCGATGTGACTGTAACAGACTTCGATTTCGACCTCCTCACTCGATCTTGAAAGGGAAAGGTAATGCAAAATACATCAAACAGCATGTCGACCTCTGTTCAGAATAACTATTCCACTGTGCCTGTCCATATTTGTTATACACACCGTCACCTCTAAGACTCATATCAAAAATGACAGTGAAAACATCAATGACTGTCTCAACTCAAACCAAAAATCCCATTCAAGTTGCTGTCCAAGGTGCTGAATTGAGTATGTATACATTTTTCAATTGAGCAACATTTGCTTTCCAAAATGTGATCAGCATGTTTCTTTTTGAGCTGGGAAAAAAAACCTCCATGTGTTTTTTTTCCAGAGCATTATTTCAGATACGGAAATAATTATTCTAAATGTCAAAGGATTTGTCGAAAGTGCTGGTCAACATATTTCCTGTCAATAATGGGCTTTAATTAAACTTTTCTTCAACCTTAATCACTGACCACAGGAACAGCTGTGGTGCTCGTCAATGAATGAAATGTATTGATGAATGGTTAGGCCTGCGACTGGAGGTCGCGACTAAGAATGAATGATTACTTAGACTCTGAGATGATGACACAGATAGGAAGGTCACTCTCCATCATCATCTGCTTTTGCCCTGGATTCTCTGTTCATCCGTCAAAGGGAAGCAGCATCCGGAAATAGATGCTATAGACTTAGCAGAGACATATGGAGGTTTAGCCTAGCCTACATGCGAATAGTGAAAGATTACAAAATAACTGCGAAATAGGCCATTTTGAGGCTCCATGCTATATAGCTCATATACTGTACAATGTACCTATATAGTCTAAATCATACATAAAAACTCGGTCACTTAGTTATACTCTATGTGCTAATGATTACATTACTTTATGGAGGTGATTACATTGCTGTGCTGTAATGGCCACATTGTTAATGCTTAATGCTAATGTTAATGCTAATGATAATGCTAATGTTAATGCTGTTCATCTTGCATTTATTCCCCAGCATTGTGTCAGTGTTAGCTTGGCCTGCGTGATATGAAGGGAAAAACTGCAGTGGTCATCATGACTTGGAAAGAGTATTAGATTAGCAGTGCACAGACTGGTTTTAATCCTCTCCTCCAAAGCCACACATTTATCTTGTTAGCTCTCTCTTGCACTCGCCTGATTGCTCTCTCTCTCTCTCTCTCTCTCTCTCTCTGTCTCTTTTTCTCTGTGTTTTTTGTGCATTTTCTTGGGTTTGAGAAAAGGATGCGAGGCCTGCCAGCTGTCAGTCTTTTCATGCATGTTTTGACTGATTTTATATGTTCGTATACATTCTCACCTTCACCCTTTTTTTCTACCAGACTTCCTTCTGACATTCTCTGTGTCTTCCCACTCCAGACTGCGTCTGCATCCTCCTTTTGCCCCTCGTCTTTTGCTACTCTCTTTAATAACACTTTGTGAGGCGTAATGAGATAGTTATAGATGAGGTGGGGTCAGACTGGACAATTTCCTTCCTCTCTCTCTGCTCAGCTTTCCATCTCTGTCCCTTTACCATTATTACTCTTTCTCTCTTTCTCTTGAAATATCGGAGTGTGTCTGTCTGGTGTGTGTGTGTGTGTGTGTATGTGTGTGTGTGTATTTGTGTGTGTGTGTACGCAAAATGCTATCTGTTCTTTTTAGCTGCAGGCTTTTTAACGGTGTAAGCACTTTCTCCTCCAACATTCCCTCACATCCCTGAGAGGACGTACGCTGAATCAGTTTGTGAATCACTGACAGCCAAGCACATACCGCTTGCTCTGTTTTGCATGTGAATTATATACTAAATGTCTACATTAGGCACAGGCATAAATATGCAGAATATGCCTTGATGAGGCTTTTATGCAAAAACTCATTTATGCATTCATTAGACATGTGAATAGATCAACAACAGACCTGTAATGAATCAATGACATATGCAAGATGCAGGGCTTCCTGTACCAGAACTCAGACCCTAGGACTTGCCAGCTGAACTGAATACCAGTGAAGATACCAGTTTTCAGTGAGTGGAGAACTGCTCCTCAAAGTCAGTGAAAAACTGCACTTCCCAAATGCAATTCCTGAGGAAGGTTTGGTTTATTATATCCCAAATCCCTAATAAACCGGCTTAGTTATGGGAATTTTTTTAGTGTGATTTTTCACTGACTAAAGGTAAGATACTCTCTCACACTCAAAACTTTGTTTATATATCATGATTTGAGCGCTTTCTTCCTTAATGTAGAGAACTGCTCCTGCCCCGCGTGTCTTAAAGAGCAGGACATTTGTATGGCTGGCTGAGGACGTGTAACGCTGGTGCACTCTCCTTTCTGAGTCAAACCATTAAAAGCAAAGAGCTTTGTCACTGTCAGCAAAGGAGAAGACAGAGCCTCTGCCACCAGCCTCTTCATTCCCCCCCTCCCTCCTCCTTCACCTCCTCCATGTATGGATGCACATCTCCCTGCCTCTCCGTGTGGCATGTGGCCAGATCTACACCGAACCCAATCCTATTTACTATAAATGAAATTAGGCCACCTCACGTACTGGACCACTGAGCTGTGGCCTGCATGGACACCGGGAATGTACGTGTGTTTCTGTCTGTATTTCTCTTTCTCTTTTTTTCATCTCTCTCTTTTTCCATCTTTGTCACTTCCTCTTCCTATTGCATCTCTGTGTGCCTTTAGAAGACTAGAATAAATAAGAGCTGGTTTTGTGGTTGTCTGTGCAATGGTAACTCCTCCCTGCTCTCCCCTGATACACACACACACACACACACACACACACACACACACATTTAAAATAAGACATGAGAATTTTTCTTCTCCCAATATTTTGCCTTCCAGTGAGGCAATTTGAAATCTGGTGCTCGGTTGCCGTGGTTGCATGAAACAGTCCACAGAGATAAAGCAGAGATGTGGGTCGTAACTATGGCGCCATAAACCAACAACCAGCCCTTATTGTAGTGAAGCACGGGTGTGTTGTCAGGCTTTATGAAGGTGCGCTGGAGGAATGCTGCGGGAGAAGACTGATGAGACTGATGTCTCTAGCGGGTGCAATGAATATATATGAGTTATTGTGGGCTTATTTGCAAGGCTTGAAATTGAGACCGACATGTTGAACAGTACATATGGATTGTGTTGTCTTGTGTTAGCATGCATGTTTGAAAATGCAAGCCTTCCTTGATCTGTGTCACGTATATATGAACAAATTTCAGTATTAATTTGGTTAGATGTTGACTTACCCATATATTCAAAGTAGTTTATCATCATCTACTGCATGAACATCTTTTTCATTTGTTTCATTTGTGTATAATACATTGACAATAATATATAAGATATTTCTCTTTTTGACAGTCACAAGGATAGAGCTGTTTAAGTTACTGACTATTTCTCTTTGCCAGTAGGGTTAAGGCAGGAAAATGGAAAGTGGTGTCAGTGAAATATAATCCAAAGACAGCCAATTATGTGTGCCTCAGCAACAGTGGTGGGGAGATCTCGTCTCTTTGCTCTCCGTAGCTTTAAGTGTGTGTGGACCCCCAAGAGCAGAGCGTGCTGGAGGGCACTAGAAGAATGCTAATGTAAATGAGAACTTAGCTAGCACACATTTTCCACATCCACTGAGCTCTTCAACTGTGTTGTACAAAACAAGCCCACTGACACCACACACACTCACACACACAGAAACACACACACACACACACACTTAGTACTCTTTTATTTGGTTCTCTGTGCAGAGGGGAAATTACAGATCCAATCAGTAATTACAATATGCTGAAGATTTGTACAGATGTGGTCAAACGTGGAATCCTCTTTAATTTATCAGTCCAGCAGTACTGACAATAGGTAGATAATACATTTTTGTCTCCAAATGGATAACCTACCTATTATAGCAGGACTTGAGCAGTCCTTACATACGAACATACATGCATACATACCTACCTACATACATACTGTATTGCATGCAGTACATTGCATACATTGTAGACAAAAGCTCTCACATACGTTCTGCAGATACTAGAGCACACCGCGCCTAACAGACATACTACATACTATAACGCCACACATTCACTCATCCACCCACACATGCACACACTCACACACACACTCAGAAAGATATTCTCAGACAGACATGGATTTCTCAGCTCCATTAAATGTGCTCTGGGCAGATGCGGTGAGGGGAGAACCAGGGGGGGATGGGGGGATCTCTGCAGACCTGGCAACCCCTGTGCTAGAGCTGGAGCTGGAGCTGGGTATCTGTGGCTCTGTCCTGCAAGAAGCAGCCTTAATTAGAGCAGGCATTTTATTGATCTCGGCCGTCGGCACCTCAAGGCTTTTTCCACCCTGCTATCATTACACAGTAACTGTGTCTCTCTAGGACCTCGTCCTGCATCTGCTCATCGTGTGTGTGTGTGTGTGTGTGTGTGTGTGTGTGTGTGTGTGTGTGTGTGTGTGGCTATGAGGAGGAGGTGTGGGTGTACCGAGACGTCCCATCAGGCTTCATCTCAGTTAAACCCTGCGTATGTGCATGTAGGGACTTGCAGCTGACTGAGTGTGAAGTAGGGAGAGTAAAAAATAATTGTGAGTGAGGAAATATTTACCACAGACTGTCGGGTGCTTATTCAAAATGCACCTCTTAAATCATCTCTTGGCGGTCATTCATCAAGCCTTGCAAGTAGCCTCTTGCGAGTTATAAATCTACTCCAATACAGAATAAATAGGAGAGACGGAAAACAAAAAAAATCACACAGAGGGAGTCAAGCTGATTGTCTCACTGTGTTCATTAAAATACAAAAATGAAAACAATGATTCATCCAGTTCACTCAGCAGGGTAGCGTGGCTTTTTCTCCATGGGTTTAGCCAAATATTAACCACATATTAATGGAAACAGATTGAAAAAGGGGTAAATGAATTTCCTGCTTCACGGTAGGGTGAGAATTGGGTATTGTATGTTCAACTCATAGGTGGAAAGAACCAATACCCTTGCTTCAGTGCCCGATAGCACTGGCTGGATTTAGATAATGGCCTTTGATTTATTCTTGCAGACGTGCCAAAGCAGCCAAGTGTTAAATAACCTGTGTGGTAGGAGAATGTTTTCAACATGTAGGGCAAAGTGACAGAAGCGGCAGTGTGGCTGAATCACATCTCACAGGAATGCAGAATTGATGAGACTTGGTTGAATTATTATTGTCAATGGGAAATCACGGAAGTTTGTTGAGCTCGTGTCCATTATCTGTGACAACCACGCACGCACACACACACACACACAGTGACAGATGACTATCATCTAAATGACATTTCTCCCTCTAAATCCGTAAACATCCAGATAAAGCAGACAAAAGCGCCGTTATGCTACTGGGACCCCGTTTTTAGGGTCAGGGCACATAAAAGAATGATATCAAGCCCTTTTGTGACTCAGAGTCTGATGTGTAGATGACCCAAACTCTCACCGAATCTGCCCAGCAGAAAACTGCCCCCGCATGTGCGTACACGTACCGGTGATGCTGACGCAGTTCGACACAGGCAATCTGCCTGGGAGGAGCTAGGAGCGCATTGCGCGAGTTGAGCTGCCGCAGCAGCAGAGTCAGCGAGGGTACCACCGGCACGGCGTGGCGACCGACAGATACATCGGGGCGAAACGAGGGTGATCCGATCCGACAGTGAGACACCGAGCTTCAGATAGCGAGAGACTGAGGCGGATTCCAGTCATGCTGTGACAGCGCTGATGCATGACATTTAGACTGTTTCTACTTCTGTATACGGGGATGAAAACCGGCTTTTGAGGAGCGACGTCAATGAAATTCGTTTTGTATTAAGTTTGCAATCTCGCACTGCGATTTAATGCCGACCTAATCCTCGAGGTGACACGCCCCATCTTCAAACGCTGAGAAACGAAACGGTGTTAGAGCAACACACAGAAGCAAATCTACACCTTACGACAGAAAACCATCGCTGTTTGAACGGAATCTTTTTAATTTTTGCACTGAACCGTTTTGTCGCTCGGGGTGACAAGAGAGGGTCTAACCATGACGAAGAGCCCGCTGTACGTGCGGACCCTTTGCTGAATTGATGACACAGGACCATGGATACTTGTCTCTGTTTTTGGCATTCAACTCATAAGTGTCACAAATGGATGAAGAAATAGACACCCGCAAAATCAACAATAGCTTCCTCCGCGATCACAACTATGCAACCGAAGGTATTTAAATCTCCGTATCATAGCCTACCTGTGGTGTAATCCAGCGTATTGTATTGCCTTGCTAATTACATCGACGGATAAACGAGTAAAGGATGTGGCAGGGTAGGCTACTGACATGAATTCTGTGTACATGTCTGTCGAGATGTGCGTACAGACATTCTTGTGACGCTAATGGTAAAGCATATTGTAACTTTCAGTATTTAATTGATATTTGAAGGAATATTCAGTGCTAGCCTTGCTAATGAGTTTAGGAATCGACCACTCGACGTGCTTTAAAAATGAACAGGTGTGTATTCATATACTGTATGGTGCTGATCGACGATGTACAGGAATATTCTGAAATATTATAATCAAATGATGCTTTGGTTTGTGTAGAGGCCTACACACAGGCCTAAATGCACATGCATCACACGCGCATATCTGTCTTCTTATTTAGATGTAATACCAAAATAGAGATAGGTGATGGATTCATGATCCATATAATAGCAGCCTCTCTAATAATTGTAATGAAATGTAGGATACTGTATCAAAATTGAAGCTAGCGGGAAATGATGGTGGGTTGCCAAGTGCGTTTGTAGATTAGACAGCCCCTCAGTTCATTGATGCACAGGATCACAAAAAGCTAGCAGATGAATGGTAGGCCACCTAATTAGTGACCTACTCCTGACTGAGATGAGCTCTTGAAGAAGACTTCAGCCTAACAGCATCAGATAGTGGGGTTGGACGGGAAAGGAGGGGGGAAGAGGAGAGTGGGAGTGATGGTAAAGAATGGGATTGAGAAAGAAGAGAAAGGGGTGCAGAAAGACATTAAATGAAAAAAAAATGAGATTGGGAAAGAGAGGGGTAGAAAAAGATAAGGTGGAAGAAATAGGGAGAAAGGAGGAGTTGGAGACAGACAGAGAGAAAGAGAGAGAGAGAGAGAGTGTGTGTGGTGGAGAGGGAAGCTTCTGAAATAAATCAGAGATTACGCTGAGGCCCTGGCCAGACAGATGTGACAGCATTCCACTTGAGCAGTTCAAATCCTCGCCACTGGCTGTACCCAGGCTCAGTAGCCTCGCCTCCAGAAACCAGTCGCACAGAAGATGGCCAGCCTTGAACACACCAGCCTCCCCCAAAAAGAAAGAGGGAGACAGAATGTTGCCATGGCACCCTGTTATTTGTTGACATTTACCATTTTGTCGTTCCCTTTATGGCTCCCTCTAGAGTTGTGCTTGTTTCATTTTGTGTGTGTATGTGTGTGTGTGTATGTGTGTGTGGTGGGTGTGAGGGGGCTGTTAGGGGCAAATCATAATTGGTCACAAAAATAGGGGAGGTTTTATGGGTGGTGGTGGTGGTGGGTTACAGCAAAGGTGGAGGGGACCTCTTCTCCTCTTTTCATCAGAGCAACTATTGTGTTTCCGTGCACGTATCTAAGTGCTAAAATGGCAGAGACAGTAAGGCACTCTGCTGTGGTGCAATTACACTAAGCAGCAAGGGCTACATGGATGTAGAGAGGGAGGTGGACACAGCAGAGAAGTGGCGTGGGGGGGTGGGGGTGGGGGTGGTGGTGGTGCACAGTATTCAGCATGCAACCCCATAAATGAAACCTACTCTTTAAAATGAATTCAGATTCGGAAGGAGGTGGACTTTGGGATGGTGTGTGCGCGTGTGTGTAGGGAGGGGGGGATGTAGGTTAAATCCTCTTTACAGAGAGTAGGGGATTTTCAGAATCTTTGTTTGGGCACATTAGCACACGGGCTATAAACAGTGGCAATGATACATTTGCTGTATCCCAACTGGCGCCCTTTGTAGACTGACATGGAAAAAGATTAATGCAAATAGTTTTCCCCTCCGTAAGATAAACAAGATGTGATGAATGATTAATCGCTGTCTAGTTCAAACGATTAGAGCAGCGTAATCTTTGTGTTGACGCACAAAAATAACCCTTAATAGCATGCAACAAAACAAGTGCATGAATGGATTTTATATTCTCCGCTTCCGTGTTTTCATGGGAATGCGTTAAAAAAAAAAACGCTGGAGAAATGGATCATTTTGATTTACCTTTCTTGCCAGTAGTCTTGCACCCACTGAAATGGAAATGTCGGGTAACTGCTCTAACGTAGCCGGAGGTAATTGCATTTAACATCCCACCAGGAACCGCGAGAGCCTAAACTGCCTACCAGTGAGCGGGGAGGAGAGGTCTTCAGGCACTCCATACATCTGCCTGTGTATATATACCAATGCCCAGGCCTCCCCTCCCCCCTCACGCAACAGAGATGGAGAGGCTGAGAGAACACCAATCCATTCCTCCACACCCTTCCCTCTGCTGACTGCTGCTGGTGCTGCTGCTGCTGCTGGTGTTGCTGGTGCTGGTTGTGGTTGCATGGTGGTGATGAGGCTGGTTGAAATGCACACCTAGGCTAGCATGTCCTTCATTACAAGGGTTTAGGGTTTAGCAGAATCACTCTCTGAGTGAAGGATCCGGCTTCACCCACTGACCTACAGACAGCGGCTCCCCACCCCATACACAAGCACACACGCACGCACGCACACACACACACACACACACAGCTCACGTTCCATCCTCCACCACCCACTCCCCCCCCCACCACCTCCGTTGCCTGCCTATGCCCCCCCCCCCCCCCCCCTCCCCCCTCGCCTCTCTCTTCTCCCAGGAGACGGGATTCCCCTCTTCTCTCCTCTCTCTCTCTCTCTCTCTCTCTCTCTCTCGCTCTTCTCCTCCCCCACCCTAGACTACCATTCCCCTTCTGCCTTACGTTCTCCCGGAAGACTGCCTGCTGTAAATAATTCAGGTGCTCTCCTTTTTAGGGGACTTTTTGCATGTGTCTGCGTTTCCTTATCTCCCTCTCTCTTTACATATCAAACACATGTATGCAAACAGAGACTCACACACACACACACACACACACACAAACATATGGTTACTACATTCTCTAACCTATTTCCCACCTATTTGCTGTATAGGGCCTGGCACTAGGAAGCTTTCTCTATAGTATGTGCTTCAAGTATTAAACTGGGATATATTTGGTAAGCTATATAAATTCCATCATTAACGTCTGTGTGGTTGTTAAATTGACACTGAAGGTTTGGAAAGTGTCTCTTACACCATGGAAACCATGCAAGAGAGATGCTGCCTGTGAAGCCCTGTGATTGTGCCGTGCGTTAAGTGTTACCCTTGCCACAGGACGATGGCACCATCGCTCGACAATTGGTTGAATAAATGACGACTCATGCATTTTTAAAGCATCTTAATGCACTTCTGCTCTGCCAGGGTCTGGCCTTTCCCTCTTCTATCCAATATTCAGTCAACAACAGTTTTCATGCAGCTGAATAAACAGGCCTCCTCCTCCCCCTGAAAACTCCCTCTGTAAGACGGAACCACTTTGCCCACCAGAAGCGTTGCAGCACTCACTGCCCTAATGCAGATTATTAACGTGGAAAAAAAACGCACAGAGCAGATTTTTCTGTCGCAGTCTTCTGGCTAAATCTGTGTAAATGAACAAAAAAAGGACGGACAAAACATAGTAAATGTTGCAGAGCGTCTAAGCAGGGCTGATTGGATTTAAAGAACAGATTTTGCTTGACAGCGCAAGAGATTGTAGGGGTGGTGGTGGTGGTGGGGGTCCAGAAGATAAATGCACAGAGATAGGGTCTTTCCTAAGACTTAACCTCTTTCAGAAATCTGGTTGTGCTTGTTAAGGTGGGAGGATTAGTTGCGAGCGAACGGATGTGGAGGAGGAAGGAGGAAGCCCAGTCACGCGCTAGGACCTTTGCCTCTCTCTGTCTCTGTCTCTCTCTCTCTCTCTCTCTCTCTATTCCCTAATCAGATCCTAGGCTCTTACTGCTCTCATCCCAACCTCAGCATGCACATGCACACACACACACACACACACACAGAGAGACCCACACTTACACAGATGAATCTCAAGCACACGTTATTACCGTTAAAACTGGAAACCTTAGGCTCATTGGGAAGCCAGACAGTCTTAGACACACAGTAAAGAGGGCTGAGAAGCGAGCTAAGGGCTGAGCAATGTTGTGGTCCAGGTGTCTTGTGTTCTCTAATGCCCTGACAATGTCAGGTGTTATACAGGCCCTGGGTAAACATCCATACAGTTCACACAGGTGCCCAGAGGTCCACTATTGGCACATTTAAACGTGTCTCAGGGGCAGCTGAGTGTTGCATAAACTAGTTTTGTTACTCAAGCAAATTAACCCAGTTCTGTGGTGGCCCAACAACCACAGGACATTTAGTGCCAATGCGTCAAGCCATTAATGAAGATCACCTCGTACGTCATCCAGATGACGGAACTACTTAATGATTACAGAGTGCCGTGGCAATTGTATAAAGTGATATTGATTGAAACTATAAACTTTAATTATGCAATGAATAATATAGAACAATTGGGTAATAAGATATATAACACGGTATCTAAAGAAAATATATTCTAATATATATAACATATATATCATCTATATTGTCATCAGTTTTGTAGTAAGATTATAGAGATTTCCCTTTGACATGAGCACTCTAGAATCTATTATGTCAACCTATATGTTAATGTATTCATATGTTAGTTACGTATACCGGACTGAAATCCCTCTCAAGGCTTCTTCTGCATAGACCCAAGGGTAGTTTTGAAGCAGGAGCAGCCGTCTGATGGAGTGGGCAGTGCCCAGGAAGAGAGGCCTGTGTGGGCCTGTGTGCAAGATTGAAATAGGGTAGGACTCATGTGGGAGCCAGGCACCACTGCTCTGAGTCAGAGAAACAGAGAGAGAAAGGAGAGAATGGAAAGGAAAAGAAGAAATGAGGAAAGAAAAAAGGAAGGGAAAACAATATGGAGAGAGAGAGAGAGAGAGAGAGAGAGGGAAGGGAGAGAAGGGAAATGCAGGGAGATGAATGTTGGGGTAGAGAGGGGGATGGTTTGGTGCACAGTTGCAAATTACTATTCACACAACAAGATGGATGACCTAAAAATAAAACAACAAAAAAGCTGCCTCCTTTTATCTACAGAAGCCCCCCCCCCCCCCCCCCCGAAATTATTTTCACCAAAAAAACAATTAGCAGAAAATGCATATAAAAAGAGCGGCTGGTGGCTGGTGTGTGTTAGCGCAGCATATGCTGATGTATTTAATGTAGCTCTTTGATTGGCGGCGGCCGACTCTGTGCTCTGAATATTCATATGTCTCTGGGACGTTTCATGTCTGTTTACCCATGGCCCCGGAACATGTGCTGGTGTAGGGCTGCCATTGTGTGCCCCCGTGTGCCCGCTAGGCCTCTCGGGGATTGGCCTGCTGTTTACCCCGAGAGAGAGAGAGAGAGAGAGAGAGAGTTTAACGTGCTCCTGCATACACCCGACACTAATTGGGGTGTGTTGGATTCATGGCGCATGGGTTGAGGTGCATACACGTGTGTGTGTGTGTGTGTGTGTGTGTATGTGTGTGTCAGAAAGAGAAAGACAACAAGAGAGACAGATGTATCTGCCCTTTGTCCCTTAGGCGATGGGGCTTAAATGTCCTCCCCCCCCCCCCCCCCCCCTCCTCTCTCTCTCCCTCTCTCTCTCTCTCTCTCTTTCTCTCTTGCTTTCTCTCTCTATCCAAGCACCCTTCTGTCCAAAAGCACCACGTCATTCATGTGGGTTCATCCTTTAATCAGCTTGGCCTGGAGGCCTGTCTGTTAGGGTATTTGTGGCTGCCTTGTAGTAGCTGCCTACGTGATCCAGTCTCCTCTCTTTCTCACAGCCTTCACTTCTCCTTAGTTCATTCAGTTGAGGAACCGGGAATGCGGACCGCCCGGCGAAACGTACCGTAGATTGGCTTTTTGTTCCCGGCTTTGGTCATTTTGTTCGAGACAGACGTCTGTTTTAGCGAGCCGCTGCCGGTCAGGAATGTGGCAGGCATTGTTGTCAGTTCCATGAATACTTTTTTTTTCGCTTTTGTCTGCGAAAAAGCAGCCATGAGAGGACTCGGCCTAAACAATGGGGAGGGAAACTGACCAGCAGTGAGACTGTCAGAGAGAGGAAGTCACCTTCATGGTCTTACAGTAATGGAAAAGCCAGAGAAGTTTCCAGAACCAGAATAACCCTGCTGTGTGTCTCTGCCAAACAGACATGCACACAAACACCACACACACACACACACAAACAAACAAGTCACAGGGCGGAGATGTACTATTCTTTCTGTGAGATCTGTGCGTGTGAGTGTGATCGAGCATGTGTATGTGTGTGTGTGTGTGTGTGTGTGTTGTGAGTGGAGGTTAGCATTGTTTTCACCTTTGGACAGCAGCGTGTGACCTGTCTGGTAGCTGTCCCCTGTGAGCAGGTAGTAAAACAGTGTGGTGAGAGCGCACCATCCTTGTCAGGCGTCACCTCAGCAGGCATCAGCACCTCGCCTCAGGTCTCTCGGCCATTACTCATGTCAGGCCACTGCTATCACAGCCACAACAACAACAACACCAAAAACAGGATCCTGAGCAGCCTCAGCACTCTTGTCAACAGTTTGTTGACAGTTTGTTTTGTTCTCATATGTGAGCATACCACCTTGCAGTATAGGCAGTACATTCATGGTATTATGTTTTTTTTGTTTTATAACAAAAGAATAAAATTTATAAAATAAGTTTTATAAAAAAATAAGATATTTAAGACTCCTATATACAATAAGATGTATATCGCTTACCAATATTTTTTTTAATCAAACTCCAATAAGGTTCCAACAATTTATTTTACAAAATAACTGTTTGGAAAGGAATTAATATTCTATCTTGTCAATTATTATACAGTACTTTCCTACAATACATAAGTGCATTCATTTGTTCAGAGAGCTGCAGCCATTGTGTGGTTCCTTCGGACACATTCAGAAACATGTTTATTTGTTTGTCTTTAGGACTGTGATTTTGACAAAAACATTAATAGGTTGAGAGGTTGACTTCTCTGATCTTGAGAAGGCCTCACAGACCGGCTTTTAATTGGACTGTTAAAGGTGGGTGAAACTCATTAAGATTCAGGACGAGATAGCCGAACAATGAAGCTATTCAGCTCCCCCAGAAGGCTTCTAAAAGGATTCTAAGCCTGACTTTTGTATACAAAAAGGAAAGTGATGGTCTGTACGTGCCAGGAAAGCTAGGCTAAGTCTACTTAAGAACACTTTTTGTGTTATTACAGTCAAACGTCTCAAGAAGGGGAAAAAAGACAACCTCAGGTTTCCGACTCCACGACGATTAATTTTAATCTTTGATGAGATGAATTGAAATCGGCATCAAGTCCTCAGTTAGCTTCTGCTCCGTGGCTCTCCAGCGAGGAGGAGATTCTATGTAGCGAACGGAAATCCCAAAATCCCCATGTGAATGTGCGAGTATGAAAATGACGGTAGCGTGGGTCACGGATAATCATTTCCGAGGCCCGTGCGAGGGCTCTGTCTGTTCAACCATGAGACACTAATACAGTGTGTATTAAGGGTCCAAATTCACTTCTAATTACCCAAGTGGAAATGTACTCAGGCTCCAAGTCCCAGCGGATAAAGGGGGAAAAACCTCTCTGGCGTTAGCCATGCTAACAGATGAGCGCTACCTTGCGCTAATGCTCTGCTTCCTTAGCATTGTAGCCGCTATTACAGACGCACTAAAAATGAAGAGGCTCCATTTAATGGACTGCGCAGGGGCCCTCTCTCTCTCTCTATCTCTCTCTCTCTCTCTCTCTCTCTCTCTCTCTCTCTGTGTGTGTGTGTGTGTCCAGGAGAGTCGGGCAGAGCTGATGCAGTGACTGGTGACTGGGCTCCCTGCAGCAGGCTAGCTAATGGGCTGGGAGTCTGCTGGGGTGTGAGCCGGACTCTCGCTGCTGCAGTGTATCGATGTGGAGCGTGATTTATAGGCGCTGCGCTGGAGCACTGTGCTGGAGGGGCGGGGATGGGGGTCCGTGTGTGTGTGGGTGGGGGGGGGGGGGGGGGGGGGGGGTGGAAAAGGAGGGACATGGCAGGAAGGTAGAGGCTGGGCCCTGCCGCTGTGCTGAGTTGATTAGTTTACTGTCTCCGTCTGGCTGGTGTGACTCCCAGACCTGGTGACCCTGAGTGAATGTAACAGCGCTGCAGCAAGATGGTGGGGGGGGGGGGGGGGGGGGGGGGGGGGGGGGGGTGGCAAATGCAACGGGTGTGGATCTTTTAGTGTGTGTGTGTGTGTGTGTGTTTGTGGTTCAGAGTGGATTGGAGGAATTGTCATTCGGTTTTATGTGTGCAGGGGAAGGATAGGGAGTTTGTTGATGTATGTGTGTGTGTGTGTGTGTGTGTGTGTGTGGTTTCAGGAGAATGGTGAGTATGCTGATGGATTTGGAGTGTGTGTATAGGTGTACAAGTGGGGGGTGTGAAGAAGAATAGGGAGTATGAGTATTCAGTGTGTGTGTGTGTGTGTGTGTGGTGGAGGTGGGGTACTCGGTAACATTTTAATGACATTTGGTGGTGTGTTTGTACGAAATTGTGTGGGGGAGATGTTGGAGCACATGTTAATGCTGTTTGGTTGTGTGCGTGTGTGTGTGTGTGTGCGTGTGTGTGTATGAAATTGTGTGGGGGAGAGGTTGGAGCATGTTAATGGCGTTTGGTTGTGTATGTGTGGGTGGGGGTGGGGGGGGGGAGGCTGGGGGACGTGTTAATGGCGTTTGGTAGTGTGTGTGTGTGTGTGGAGGAGGAGGTGAAGCATCCCAGTCCCAGTGACTGTGACCCTCTTGTGCAGCCTCATTAAATGCAGATTGCTGACGCCTCACACCCCCCTTCCCACCCCTCAATCACTCACTCACACACACACACACACACACTCACACCAACCTCACTTAATCCCTTTCTGTGCCCTGCGGCATCCAAGTCTCTCCCCACTCCCTTTTCCACACCTCTCACTCTGATTATTACCCTTCTACACTATGCAGAGCTGCAGCAGTAGCACCCCCGCAGTACACACACACACACACACACACACACACACGTACAATCGCACAGACACACATGCACACACACACACACAACAGAGGCAGACACAGGCACATATGCACACACGTACACACTCTTACATCTATACACGCAAACAGAACCACTCCCATTCCAGTCCACTGCTAAACCTCTGTCAGCATTGCGCCTCCTGCATCCAGCTCTGTGGAGCCATTTTCCCAGCGGAGTGCTTCAGTCCACTGCTCTACCGTGCACAGGAGCCCGAGCTCGGAATTATGGGAAAGGGAAAGGAAAAGCACTTTAACCCCTCGTAGCCTCGCTAAACCCTCTCAAGCTAACACCAGCAACACAGCTGTCACTTTATGACCTACACACACACACACACACACACACACACACACATGCACACCATATGACACGTTGGCAAAAGAAAAGCTCAGGTATTCACCTCACCTGAGAAACAAAGAAGCTGTCTTGTTGTCCACATTTGTTTGCTTGTTCTTACCAAGGAAGCTGCTTGTAGCTGCTATTAAAAACCTGGCTGTAAAGCCCCTTTCAGACATAAAGCCTCCTCCTTACTTCACCTACACACCAGCCTCCTCGTCTTCCATATCCACACAAATACATTTGATATTGCTGGGGTTAAGTAGTGTCATATCCGAGTGGGAAATGACGTGTTTGATATGATATGATGATATGATATGGTAGATATGCATGTTTTACATGCATGTATGTGTGAAAGGAGCTTTGCTGAGTGTAGTGTGGGTCATCTACTGTGAGGGGGTCAGTGGATGGGGATGGGAGTCATTGGGTGCTAGTGGTTTACATGTGGGAAAGCCCGGGCAAGCCGCAGATAGAGAACAGTAATGCTTCGGTTATATATAGTCACTCTAATCTGCCCCAAATCCCGCTCACAGCCCACCGCAGGACACCCCTTAACACACTTACACACACACACACACACACACACACACACACACACAAATAGACAGTCCCTCATAGACACACACAGATTAATGCTTATTCAAGGTCTCTGTGCTCCGTCAGGGGGTGTGTGGCTGTACCTCTGTTTGAAGAACGCCCATAGGCATGGGAACATGACAAGTAGTTATAAAATCAAATCAAACATTGAATATAGAGTTCCTTAATGGGAAACAAGTTTTTTATGGATCTCATATGTTATAATCATTGCGTCTTAAAGGTCTAACTTTGCTTTTAGAGAAGTATTTAAAGAGTTGATGTCGCTCATTCACTGTAAATGATTACAGTAATGGCAGCATGTCTGGTACCTGCTGGTGCCAATTGAAATGGATGATTCATCGCCAGGCGGTCACCTGAAGGCATCTATTAGGACCACATAATGTGCAGCCCTGTAATAAAAGCCCATAGCCGCGTAGGCAGCTGTGATTCTTTCAACATGGAACAGAAAACTTCTCTTCAAATATTTTTGGTTCATTATGCATAACCGAAAATTACTGCATGCATGGGCCCTATTTGGTACTAGTCTATTGCTTTGGATGCTTTGTGTGAAGAGTGGCAAAAACAGGCTTACCGTAGCCACCGCAGTGGATTGGTAATTAAGGAGACATCAGGTCGTCCGCTTGATTCAATCAGATGAAGATTGAGTCAGCAACTTTTCTCCAGTAGCTAAGTGTGCTACTTGCTTATTTGATTTTAGAGGCTAATGTGAAACTCTTGTTAGCAGTTTGCGCACCAATGCGGCCCATTGCATGCAATGAAGAGGTTAGCCATGGCAGTTAAACGGTTTCCACTTGTCTGGCATCCTCAAATACATCCACAGGAACAGCATCAAAGTAGGAAATGGCACACAGAAGGCACACACAATCTAGTCAGTCCACACACATAGAGGAGAGAGAGAGAGAGAGAGAGAGAGAGAGATACAGGGACAGGATAAAAGTACAGGAATGTCTAAGGGCTATTGGTGTTTGCAGCTACAATCAGGCAGAACACACACACACACACACACACAACAATGAAAGCTGGATATTACACA
>JAGFZM010001657.1:82191-106274 GCA_017657215.1 Limnothrissa miodon | reverse complement strand
CACAGACATGTGTGCTCTCACAAACACACAGGCATACATACACAAACATACACACACAAAGACACACACACATGTGTGTGCACAACACAAATTCGCACATGCACACACACACACACACACAGGGTTGGAAACGGTTGGTTCCGCCTGTACCCTGACAGAAACTGCAAGTAAACAGGGGCATCACAAAACCTGTGTTCTAAGCATGCAGCTTGTCTTGTTGTCTTTTCTCATGTTAAATTATGAACTGTTGAAACTCCCAATGAATATGCTGCACACCACAACAGCTTATATTTATCATCAGGGGCTTCATGGATTAACCATCTTAGAATCCAATGGCATATGTCAGTTCAAGCTCGGCCATCATGCTGCACTTAACTTCAAGAGTATGGAACGCCCAATCCACTCAGTGAAGGTCTTCCATCTTAGGGCCATTAAGATGTAAAATAAACAACCAATGATAAACTTCTCCTTTTTACGGAACAGAAGAAAAGAAACTATATACCTTCAAAAAAAGAAAACTTCAAGAACTTTTTTTTTTCCAATGGCACATTGGAAAGTTAATCTTATATATAGACTTAGATGTGGCCTTTGTTAGTCCCTAGCCATGATCTTACTTTGACACCACAGCACCACGATATTAGCAGTTAAGGAACCTGAAACGCTGTCATGGCACGACATCTGAGGTCCCACTGCTCTAAGGGACATATCGAGAGAGCCGCAGTCAAAAGGTGATAAAATGTCACCTTTGCATGCCATGTTGGCGCCGTCTCTTAGGTTGCGCAGGTGAGAAAAACTGGTGACAGTCGTAGATGTTGGACCATATGCCAGATATTATTATCTGTACACAGGGCACATTTGGAATGAGGTGTTTGACGTGTTAATGAGAATCTACAGGGGCTGGAAGGTTCCGACGCATGTCTGAGCCGCCGTCGCGGAACAAACAAGCGAGACAAAGCAAGCAGCGACGTTTCAAATGTCTGCCCCCAATCAATCAGGCACTTGTTTACCACAAGATTAATTGAGCTGTTGATGTTGTGGATGTATGTGCACTGGTGTGTGTGTGTGAGAGAGAGAGAGAAAGAGAGAGGGAGAGAGAGAGAGAGAACTTACTTCCTTCTGTCTTCTTTCTGTGCCTTGAGCCTGTTCCCTACACTAAAATAAACCTCTGTCATGACTCTGTGCCTCTATCCATCCTCAGCAGTCAGAGCTGCCACATGTCTCTACCAATATGAGTGTTTAACCATCACGCCCGTGCCTGTGTTTGTGTGTGTGTGTGTGTGCACCACTGGAAGCCTCTCTCTTTCTCATTTACAATGACTAACCAGTGGAGGCTAATTGTTGCATGTATGCTCTGAAAAACAAGGGCTTCAGTTGAGTGTCCTCGTAAGCTTTACTGTGTTACAAGTCATCTTCATCGTCATCCTCATCATCATAAAGAACAATATGTACAATCCTACAATAATATGTGTGTGTGTGTGTGTGTCTGAACGTGTGTGAAACAATGTTACGTTCCAAACACTTCAGTGAAACAAATTGCAGGCAAGTTGCAGACCTCTTCACCATGTACACCTCTGTGAGTATAAATAAGTTTGGAGCACCTAATTGGGGGGGGGGGGTTCCATTTTGTACAAGAGGGAGACATTGGAACCTTTTAGGGTTTCCAAAACCCATACTGCAAAGATCCAGACTCTTTATCTCAAAGAGTCTGAATTACCAGTAATAGTGGCCTCTAATTTTAGGATGCTTGGTTTAAAAGCCTCTTAGTCAGTATGCAGTAAACTTAACATAATAAACAAATAAACTTAATAAGTATAGAAAGTACTTTTTACAGTGTAACATACTTTCTAAAACTATGTTTTATTTACATAAGGTAAAAGTCAATGCTGCAAAATGAAAAGTATATTTTGTGGTATAATGTAATAAGTTTAAATGCAAAGAGTTGAAGCCAAGCATATAGTGTCTCATTTAGGATCTCTCAGTCATCTGCTTCCGTTTCATTTTGAATCACATACATCAAATCTGATGTAAAGTTGTCTGCCGCAAGGAATCCAGTAGCTGATGAAGTCTATTTAAATACTTCCAACATGTTTCTCCGGGCCTTATTCAAATATGTTAATGTTGGACATGGAAGATAGAATTCCTTTTGTGTATCTCCCCTCCATGCCTGAAAAAGCTACTTACACAACCAAACAGCCAAAGAAATGACAGTTTCTTCAAGGGAGTTCTCGAGGAGAAATCCGCACCGGGAGCCTCGCTGCTGAATGTTTGTGTGGTTTTCAGAATATGGCCCGGGGGTGACTGTCCCTCTCATGACAGTGGTGTTGTCCTGTTCTTTCAAGAAGGAACTCCTTGTACTAACAATTCATTTCCTTCCAGAGTCATAACACTCTCCTGGCAGCATGGGCGAGGGACTGGCAGTGCCACCGGAGTCTGCGGCTGTCTCTCGCTCCCTTGCCTGAACGCCCGCCCGCACTCTTTTAGCCGCTGAATGGACGTCTATTTTGGCAAGCATGGCTAATCTGCCAATTCCCATCTGCCAAGGTTTGGAGGCTTTTTTTCTCTTCACAAGGATACATCTTAGATCTCTCTCCCTTTTTTCCACAACCCTGCCTGCTTCAAAGGATGTGGCCATGTCCCACAGTCAAGACTTTTCCTACACTGGCAGAGACGGACTAAGCCCACCACAGTGTTTCACTATGGCTTCCATGACTTTGGGCTTCAAAGGTGTTGGAGGGTCAAGATTAAACAGCAAGAAAAAAATGTTGGGAGGGGGGTACAACACTAAATGTCAGCGAGATTTCAGCGAGAGTTTCAGGGTGGCATGGGTTTGATCGCCTGTCTTCCTGTCTCCTTAAAGTCACAGGAGAACGTAACCTGCCTTTCTATTGTGCCAAAAGACATAAGGTAACAATGAGCTCATTGTCATTTAATGTTTAGTGGTCATAACCACAAGGATTTATATTTCATTTGGAGGCAAAACTTTGCTCTGGTTGCGGCTCCAAACGTGCAAAACATATTCCTCTTGTTGCCTCAGACACTAAATAGGATGCTCTGAGTGGTCAATTTCTTGCCTCGCCTATTCACTTGCCTTGTCTTTTCACAAATGAAAGTCATCAAGCCACTCTTCAGAAACAAACTAACTTACAGTTAATTTGGCCAAACGAACCCCGTGATTCCCAAAGTGTGACTGTGAAAATGGAGAATGTGTGACAAACCCAATTATTGGAAGCGCATGGAACAATATTACTGCAAACTTGTTAACCACAAGGGTAATTGCCCATTATATTTCTGCGTCAGAGCAATGGGTCTGTTCTTTTCCCTTCTTTTCTTTCTTCTTTTTTTTCTCATGTAATGCAACTAAGATCAGATGCACCACAGAAAAAAAAGACCCGCTTTGTGAGGACCTTGTTGTATGTGCTTTTTGCATTTCATTCCTAATGACTTTTAATTGGGACTATGTTAAGAATGCCTTTATGCCACAGGGAGGAACAGCCTTGCAATTCAGGCCACCTGTGTACCAGGGAGAGGGCGAAGATTTGTTGTTTACAGGGTCGTTGTCCTTGGGTTTCTTTGATGTGGCTACCATGGCCTCCAACCTGCAATAACAGTTGCAACAAGGCGTCTATTTGTATGTGTCCTGCATGAGCGATTCACAGTCACCCCCTGACAAGTCCCTATGTGATAACACAAAAACGGGTATATTTCTATATTGTTATAATTGCTTACGCAATAATTCTCTGTTGCCTTGAGACAGTCTGTAAAGCAAGGATACAACTCTACATTTCTCAGTTTCAGAGTAAAAAAAACAACCACATTTACATTTTCAATCCTGCATGGGTCATATGTGTGCCTCATAAAATATTGATGGTACGATTGATCGATTGTTAATGTAATCATTACATGCATTAACGTAGCATGGCGTATGCTGATGTGATCAACCTGCCCCTAATGCGGTTATAGGGGGATGCTGTGAAACTAGGGATGTAACGATGTACCATCAGCTGAAGACATTTCAATATCACTGAGAATTTGTAGCAGTTAAGCTGAGAAAAAAAACCCTGATCACAATACATTTTTTTACTTGTTTGTTTGCTTTTTCAAGCGGGCCATATTTTCTTCTTTTTTTTTTGTTAGTATATTTGTATTGCTTTCACTTAAAGTACACATCAAACAACAATGCAATATGTAAAATGTAACAAACAAATAACTAACAACAAAAAACAAAACAAAAAAACAAAACAAAAACAGACAAACAAACAAGGGGGTTACACTTACAGTTCTGGCTGAGAGACTTATATATTTACAAAAAAAACCAAAACAAAAAGGCTACATAATACATAACACATATCATGACTTCAGAGACGACGGGTCATATTTTCTGTAACTGAGAGAGAGAGAGAGAGAGAGAGAGAGAGAGAGAACTATATAACTCTTGGCCGTCTGTGACTCTTTGTTCCAGTCTTGTGTGTATTGTGATGTGTAGAGTGAGAGGAAGGGGATGAGAGAGTTAGGGAAGGGTGGGGGTGGGGAGGTGTTGGATGGGGACTCAGGACAGTCAGTGGTGAGAGGTTAATAGGGGGACGGCCATTAATGTTTATGCACCACATGTCCTCTGGGAGCTTCGAGTGAAAGTAATTCCAGGCCCCCCTAGAAGAGAAGGAGGAAAGAACGAAAGAATGAAGAACAGAACAGAATAAAGGAAGCAAGAAAGTACATTTGCCACAAACAACAGTGAGCCTTCTACACCAACCATACTTATAGAGAAATGTGTGTGTGTGTTTTTTAAACACAGAGTTTTCAATACAGCACCACTACTGGTTTAAATAACAGAGCCTTAATAAAATTCTTCAGAATATATTGATAAATCAGAACAAATGTCTTTTTAATTTAATTAATAACAGAATTTCCAATCTTGCCCAAGGTATATTCTCAATTGTGAAGTTCAACAGCAAGATACAGTAAACAGCACACATGGTGTATTTGGTGTAGCCTCCATGTGTACTGTACAGTAATGCACACATGTGTACCTAATATTTGTTTTCAGTCCCGGAAAAAGTAATGATGATGAACGACCTCTGTCAGCTCTGTTCATGCAAGTTCATGCACAGTACAGTATGTATTCCATTTGAAGATTGGGAGATGGAAAGAGCTAAGAATGACATTGTTGGTACAGTCCAGTCATTTCTACTTCAGCTTCTTGCATTGCTGTGCATGTTATTAATTTCTGTGATCACATATTATGCTGGGGCCTCTAATAGTACGTTCTCTCTCTCTCTCTCTCTCTCTCTCTCTCTCTCTCGCTCTCTCTCCCCAACACCAGTCAACTCTGATAAAACACACGCAGCCAGTGAGATTAAGCCTCGTACTGTACACCACAATAGCCACCAGGGAGCGAAACAAAAGGATGAACTTCGCAGGCGGTGCTTTTGACATGTGGAGGGAGACCCAGAGACAACATGGCCGTGTTCCCCAGCACTGCAAAAACACTTTAGTGCAGTTCAAGCAGACACAACATGATTATTGCTGCGGTCTTTTCCTCGGTTATGTCCCTTGCGCTCATGCACGCGCATCCCCATAAATCCCAGCCACGCGGGCGGGAAGTGTGAAATTCTCACATCTGTTGGCTCCTCCAGCCCCTCAAACCCCCCACGTCCTCCTCCACCTCCTCCTCCGCATTGGGGCAGTTGTCTCAGCGGAATCATGGGCGCCCGTCGAGCCCCTCCACCACCACCACCCTCTACGTCCCCCTAATCAGCCTCTCCACATGGCAGGGCTGGCATCGCTCGGCTGCACTGGAACCTGTTGATAAATAACCACAAATAGATTTGTTACGACTTGCAACACTGTCGCTAACGCTGAAATGCAAGGAGAAATTCCCTGATGGCCTGTCTCTCTTTCTCTCTCCATCTCTCCCTCTCTCTTTCTCCCTCTGTCCCCCAAGTAGCGAGTGAGCGAGCAGCGGGTTCATGGGAATGACCAATGGGAAGAATCCACCAGCCACTTCCCACAGCCCAGGGACAGCTGTAATCCTTTAACCTCCCCACTCATCCAGCCCTAGTGCACATGCAGAAACACACACACACACACACACACACACACACACTATTTCTCTGACTATCAAACAATATACATACACTTGACTTCGAAAATATCACTCAAAAACACTTTCTCACACACACACACAAAAGCACATACGACACATTCTCACACACACACACAAACACACACACACATCCCCATGCACATACTGTACATGCGCAATACACTGCAGTTTGTTACTGTTAACAACACTGATAACCCTGCAATCACTTGTCCCATTTAATTCCCAAACTACGGCATGGGATAACACTTTCAGATATTTGAAAACACGCATGGCAGACACCATGATCTACACCCATGTCCCACTGCTGAAAAAGATGGTGGGCACGGCGCACAAAGCCCCCTACGACATCGGACACAAAGTCCGTCACTCACATCCCCGAGCTTCGCTGGGCCCCGAGAATTTATGAGTCTTGCACTGGTGGTGTCCTAGATTGCTAGTGAACATTCATCAGCGCGAGGGGCCTCTCTGAAGGAAAGTCACAGCCAGTAGCTGTCAGTCAGGCTCCCTCCCCAAAGCACCAGGGGGGCACTGATAAAACAACAAACAGCCCCGGCGTGGCCGCACAGACACGCTGGGATCCAGAGGCCTCTCTCACGCTCAATCTCTCTTTCACACATGTTATGTCTCTCCCACCATCACTTCTCCTCTCTCTACATCTCCCTCTCTTCCACTCTATCAATCTATCTTTTACTAACCATTTCTCTACCCCTCTGACCCTTCTGTCTCCCTGTCACAGTCCCTCGTTTACATAGATTGCTTTCTCTCCCTCCATATCTTAAAAACACAGCCCCTCTCCTCACACTTCCTCTCTCACTTTGTCTCATTTTTTTTTACTCCTATCTTCCCTCTCCCTCTCTCTCTCTCTCTCTCTCTCCCATCTCGGCCAGTGTTGGTGTGCTCGCTGGACTGGGGAAAGGCTGTGAGATTCTGAGGATCGAGTTACAGGCTCTGGGGGTGAGGTTAGGTCTCACGGGAATAGCGTGAAATCCCTGAGATTAATCTCATTTACTTCAACCTGTAATGCCCACCACCCACCTTCTCTCTTTCTTCCCTCTTTTCCTTTTTCCCTCTGTGACACGATGCCCTTTCCTGCAAAGTTACACACATAGACGTGGGAGCAGATGCTTGTTCATAAATAGCAGGCAATTTATCTCATTGTGCTTCTCTGATTATTATTAAGGATGCGAAAACTTCAGGTCTGTTATGGAGGGAAACAAGCATATGTGAGGCCGTGGCAATAACGGTAATTACATCACAAAGACAGTCACGTCCATCTTAATTACACATACCACAATCGTAAATGAATAACCTGTTGAAAGGTTGAATGAGATCAGCCATTTTTAAGTGGCTTTTATTATGACAGTTGAGTGTCTTACGGCAACTCTCGAACAGGAAGCAGAAATGCCAAACAAGCAGTCGTGTGTCCGTGAAGCCCTCTTCAGCTAGCAAAGAGGTCTTGAACTCCTCCATAGGTGGCGAAGAAATGGGGGTGAGTGTGGAGAGCGATGAAGGGGGTGCTCAGGATAGAATAGACAGCCAGAGGTCATGCCAAAGGAGAAAGACTAGGAGGATGAAGGGCACACAAGATAGAATAGTCAAGCAGAGGTCACCCCAGAGGAAGAAGACGAAGGAGGAGGATTTATGGGGCCAAGGAGAGACAAGAAAACCACAACACCATGCTGTGCTGGCTAGTCAGTCAGTGATAAGTGTGTCTGTGTGTGTGTGTTTGGGGAGGGGGGTTGTTGGGGTTGGAGGAGCAGGTAAAGGTTACCCTACTCTCTCTTCTCTCCTTCCATCGCTTCACCACTCCTTTCCTTCTCTGCTTTTCACTCGTGTTCTCTTCCTCTCTACTCCTCTGTGAGCCAGGGGCTATCCAGAAAGGTCCCACTTAAGTGTGTGTGTGTGGTCAGGCACAGTGGTGGGTAATGAGAAGCGGATAGGGCCAGCGGTCCGAGGAGATAATTGACTGGGGTCGGAGCAGAAGACTCGCAGAGAGCACAACGGGTTGAGTCAAGCCTGCTGGGAGACGCCGGCAGAACAGGCACATTAGCGCTCGTTACGACAAGACAAGAAAGCTCCACTGTTCCGCGACAAAAATTTCAGAGAGACACTCTGTTACATTACTGATTTATGATGGCACTGTCACAAATCATAGTTTTACAGGCGTGGCGTGAAATGAGCTGTAAAATAAACAGGCCTGTCAAACGTTTGAGTTACAGAACATGGGGGGGGAGGGGGACTTAGGTGAAGAACAGATATGGGTTTCCTCTCGGCTAGGAGTGATAACAATTTATAGAGTCCTAACAGTCGCTACGCATGCCCATCACCACCAGAAAATGCAGCTGATGAGCTCCGCGTGATCTTCTACCTCCGCTGACTTTAATTGGAGTCAAAGAGCAGTTGTCCCTCTGTTTGCTGCCAGTCGCCCTCCTTAATGCTATTTGGTTAATAAAAAGGAAGCGTCTGTGCCAACATTCTTGCCAGCTCGCGTCTATCAAGCTCCCGTGTTTGTGTGTGTGAGTGTCTGTGTGTGTGTGTGTGTCTCGTTGATACAAGAAGCCGGAATCGTTCGCTGGCGTGCAGGAAGAAGCGGCCACTAAGGTCTTGTTCCTTGACTAATCTTCACCCCCTTTCCCTCTCCGCATCCTCTCCTGGGCTCTGGGAGATAGTATAGAAGGTTTGAAAGGAGCAATAACACCTATCCACCCACCTGCCTATGATGAGTACAAGTATGAGTGAGTGTGTGTGTGTGTGTGTGTGTGTGGCCCGTGAGGCACCATCCCTATCTCAATCCCAGCAGAGAGCACACACACCTCCCCTTCTGGATGCGGAGCTCCAAGTATTGGATGAGTCAGCCATGAGAGGTGGGTGGCACGAGGCTGGCTGGCTGGCTGACTGACTGACTGACTGGGTGGGTGGGTGGATGGATGGATGGATGGATAGATGAAAAGGGCTGCCATCCCCCCAAAGATTTGTGTCAGGATGCGGGCGCCATACGGAGCTCGGCTCCTGTCATCGGTGCCAGTTTTTACCTGCTTGGTGCAAAGCATCCATGTGGCGTCGTCAAGTTTTTCCCTATCACACACCACCCCCACCCCCACCCCAATCCAATGTTAGCTGGAATCGAACCAGACGCTGATGAACTTGGCACACACTCTTCTTTATATTACTTCCATAATTAACGTGGAGTGGCTGCGACATATGGGAGCGGGAGGCAGCAAATGGGATGCCGTTCAATTTTCAGCTAAATGTATAGCGTATATGGAGGTAATCACGAGCCATAACAAGCATTCTGGGTAGAAAAAGAGATCAAAACTAGAAGTAACATTAAAGATGTACATCGAGCATCGCGGTTGTTTATGGTTGAGAAAAGTTTTCCCGGACTAGAAGCTTTTAAGCATTGATTACGGCGTAAACGGTGCTCCATCTAAGAGATTTTCCCCATTGTAGACAATCTAAAGAATCCCTTTGCCTTTGTGTTCCAACATGTGGGAGGATTCTCTTGAATCGCGATCTTCTGAAATGAAGGATCTTGATACTACAACAGGGGCGAGCCATTAAAATCAACCTGACATTGCGTTTGATAACCTCTGGTAAGTAGGCCTATTTCCACCAGTAGAACAATGACGGGCGGCTCAGGCCTTTTTAGCGAATGAAGAGGCTTGAAATTTTGCCCTCAGTGATGGATTTAAGGACTTGCTGCTTCCAACGATAATTTCCTTTGACAGGCTCTAGTGACTAAGTAACATTGCATGCAGTGGGGGGGAGAAGGGTGGCATTGGGGGTATGGGGATGCAACTCGCTAATCTTTGAACGCGATTATCTTTGCATAATTTGGCTGTCCTTAAAAAGGAATGATTCACCATCTCCAAACAGACTTGCCGAGGGCTCAACAATTTTGTTATTTATTTATTTGTTGTAGGCTATAGCCCGGCTGAGGAAGCCACACTCACAATCTCTCCTCTTGACATTTTCAATTGAAGTGAAATAAAGGTCAGGAAGTAAGGTTCCTGATCAGACACTATTACATTCTGAAGACAAGTGTTAAAAGCTTAGGGCCTATAACCATCAGGGACACCATGTACTGTGTAGGTCTTTTTTTGTACTTCAGTGTGAAACAAGAGCCTGAGAGCCATGGAAAGATTCCCTTACATAGATCGATCATTTTCCAGCTAGACACTTGTTGTTAACAGGTGCTCATTAAACACAGACAGACATGCCTCTCATCAGGCAATGTAGTAGTATATTGAAAAGATATGAGTAAACTAAATAAAACAATGCTTTCATGGTTACTGTCACCAGGAGTATCATAGCTGAGAGTCAGTATGCTGATGATGAGAAGAATAATTGACAAGGGCACTTGACTTTTCATAGATTTTTTAAGGCAATGAGATGAGTGAGGTAATCATAATTAACCTAATGAACAAATATGTGTATTTGGGATAATGAATTGCTTTCCAGCCTCTCACTTGATTATTTTTAATTTTACTCACGCATCCTGAGAATTGCTTCTATATGACATGAAAATACTGGCCAATTATGGCCAAACAGTTCTAGAATAATTACTAATTTGTTATTTAAAAATTAATGAAAAAAACGTTATTATTTTTTATTGTTAATGATTATGATCTTCACTAAGGTTTTGTTCAGTAGAGTTTTCTTCTCTATATTTGGGATGGATTGGGATCATTTTTCAGTGGCACTAAACTGCCTCATACACTGGCTCGTGTTTTTTTTTTTTTTTTTTTTTGACGTCTGCAAACTTTTCAACTTTCAGGCTTCTACATGGGAAAATGCCATTGCTGTGAGCTCACTATGAAAGCGCTACCTCTGAGAATGACCCATACCCGACTGCCACTCCCGCCCCCTTACACACAAAAAAATGAGGAAAAAAAGGAGGCAGAGGTTGAGAGGTTGGACAAGAAAAACATTTGAATTCGTAGAAGGAAAAAAAACCTGACCTCTCTACTGTGAGAGTACACACAAAACACAAGCAGCTGAATGTTTTGCCTTGCATAGCCTCCAGAGATTTGCGCCACAGTGCCGTGATCCCCACCTACAGGAGCTAAGTTTACGGATGGTCCACCGGGCCCGAGTCACTGCCACCCGTAGTCAATACCACCCTCGTCACCCTCCATGGCACCCTTTCTCTGACTCAGTTGAATGGTTCTGTGCCGACGCCAGGACAAGACCCAGAGACATGTTATCACATTCCCCAACCGCTTTCCCCCTTCCCACCCTACCCCCCTCTTTCTCAAAAGTATCCCAGGAAAGGAAACTTTGGGTGAACCGGGCTGGATTGATCCCCTGGGACAAGCTGTTCAAATGTCAGCAATTTGCCTTGAGCCGCCTCTTCATAAGTATGAAATCCCTCAACAGCGGCGGATTAAACTTTAATCAATTCGAGGTCAGCGCGCTGTGAGCTCTCATCCTGCATTTTCTCATCCATACATTTCCAGTGGATCGATCACGAGCATAATTACCAGAGAATAGCCGGTTAACATCCCATTTCTAATTCCCTCGTGTGTTTGCTAATACACTCACACATGAGAGAGCAAGAGAGAGAGAGAGAGAGAGAGAGACCTACAACATTTGGAAAGCTATTGAGAACCCTAAGGCACTGATTTCTCATTGTTTTTAATGCTGAATTTGAAAGTGAACCGGGATTGTCTAAACAAAGACATCATTTACAGTATCTAATACGGAGAGAAGGCTCAGATGCTCTTGCAGGCTATTAGCCATCTGCTGTGCGCTGAAGAAGCCGCGTCGGATGGATGCACCGCACGCACTGGCAGTAATTGGGCCTGAAATGTACTTAATAGCAATTGTTATGCCTGATATGTCACAAGAAGGAAGCAATGTAGCCTGACATCTGAGAGCTGAAAGAGAGAGAGGGAGAGAGAGAAAGAGAGATTGTATAAACACTGTCCGTGTTCAATGCAAATACAATGAACCCAAATCAATTACGGAGCACACAAACATCAAAAACTGCCTCTTGACCGCCAATGGAGAATCAGAGATATCATTCGACACATGCTTCTACATTCACAAGCCACTTGTCGTGGGGGGGGGGGGGACCGATCCTGAGCTGCTACACAAGATATACTATAATCTGCATTTCTTGTTCAAACAGAAAAGCATCCCTGCAGCATCTATGTATTCCACCCCCTAGTACTTTAAGCAACATCATGTATTTTAAGCATTTTGTCAGTTTTAAGGGTGTCTGTCTTGCTTACAGAATTACTTAGAGCATGTGCTGTATTATCACTGCTAAGAAATTAAGACAAAGCTGTAGGGTCTCAAATAGTCTCTAAGCCTGAGTAGTAAAGGATTTAATGACACTGGCACTGACTAATGGCACAGACAATATTTTTTTTTGATAAATTTTCATTCAAAACTCAAGAAAAACTATGTACAACAGGAAAAGTGAGCTCATTAGATCAAATACTACTATTTCACACCAATAATAAAATTGTAGATATACAATAATCGAAATGAAATCAAAGTACAGACACTTGTTTTACACAGAGTTCCTCTAAGACAGTGTTTCAAGAGGTAATGGTAAGGGGTTTAGCTTTCTAGGACTGCAATACTGACAATAGTTTTCCATTGTCTGAAAAGCCCAGGTTTTAGGGGGTCTTTGTTGCAGGCGCTGTAGATCCAAATGGGTTAATAGAGGGGTGTGATGCTATTGCATCCAGCTTCACCACCACTTCATCGCTTATTTGACAGAGTAAATACATGTAGGCTACAGAGGAAATGTGGAGAGAACCTTTTGACCACCCCCCAAACCTTGCACACACACACACAAACACACACACCCATCCTTCCTTTCTATCATGCTCCCTGGCTCTAGAGTGAGCCACAGCAGACGCATACCCCCACACCCAAACATCAAGATAAGCAGTGGCCCACCAGGAGCTGAGACATGCCTGTGTTATTAGCCGGGACAAATTGAGACGTAGGTATTATCCACCGTGCCTGCAGCCCCAGAGGGGTGGCTTGCACTTGGGAGCCAGGGTGACGGGGTGAGGGGAGGGAGGTTGCTTGTCAAAGCCACCAAGGGCTTTACAAAAGACAGACCTGCAGGGGGCTGCGTTACGGAGGCTGGGGGTGGTCGGGGTTGTGTCACTCTGTTCTCCACCCACCCCTACATGCACCTGTCAGGGCTACCGCTGGATCTGGTTGGGGTGGGGGTGGTGGGTTGTTGGTGAGGCACTCCCCTACTCCGCTCATCCCAAAGATCCATTGCGCTCTAATGATTACTAAAGAGGACTAGTTGTATAATCACTGTCAGAAGTCTTACAGTGCACTGGGCGCTTTGAGGTGAGTTTAGGAATGGTAGCGAGGGTTGAAACAGAGACCCTCAGCTGTCAAAGGACTTCACACACAGTGGTGCTGCTGGGGTTGCCTTAGCTGAAGAATCTACACCAGGATACACTGGCGCTCTGAAAATATTTGTCTGATTAGTTTTATAATGGATTCAATTTTGCAGCCTTTTCTTTTCTTATTCAAAGCCTGCTATTCTTAGCATAAAGAAACTTGCTGTCACAATAAAGAACAAGGTGGTTGGCTGACTTGCCCACTTTCACCAAATAAAAGTCAGTCAACCCTCAGCGGCTTGTATGTCTGACTATGGCAGCATGTTTGTCTCCTCTCCTGTCAGCACTCTGTCTAAAATGGTGGCATGTAATAGTGGCAATGCACTTACCAGCGCTAGCTATTAAAGGTCCAAAGATCCAAAGGTCCATGTGCACCTCGGACAGGAAAAATAAAGTTTAGTAGCTTAGCCTAGCATCTACATTAACGCGTCTGGAGGGACAGAGTATAGCCTGGCCTAGCATCTGCACAGATGCCTCTGGAAGACAATAGTAGCGTATAGAGTAGCCTAGCCTAGCATCTGCACAGATGCCTCTGAGTTTACAGCATGCTAATGTGACGGTTAAACAAACACCTTTGAATGATTAATTGCACAACAGATCTAGTTTGTAATATAGTTTTAGCTCATAATCAATCTGATAAAAATATTAACCTTTAAAAGTGGCATGTATAAGGTTATGTGCACATATCATTGGTTTAAATATTATTATAGAGTACTTTTTGTGAGTTTTACTGCTTATGTTTAAGTTTATGTGGGGGCTAGCCCTACAGCGTATTCTAGCTATGCAGTGAATTCTAGACAGGCAAGACTAGCCTTACCAGCTGTGACACCATGTTTGTCTTTGGCTCTTCTAGGCATTATGCATTTTCTGGGCATTTTAGGCATTATTTGGTTATATGCATGTGTGCCATGTTTTATTAATTCTGTAAATTAAAAATGTCCATTTTTCATTTGCTTGTGTGTAGAAAAACCTTCAGTGGAGCTTCAGTCTTTCAAAAAAACATGGGCTTCCTCCAAACAGGCACTGCACAACCAGCTACAAATGGCAGCCATTTTAGTTTAGTCTCCAAAGGGAAACCTGTCCATGTACCACCACTACTAATTCTGCCAAGTAACTTTCCTTTTTCTAACTTTGCACATTTCCGTGTCTACGTCCTAACTAAGCTGATTTGAGCAAACTGAGCAAGCTGGCATTCAGCATACCTACACTACAGTATGTGGGGTTTACATTAGCCTTGCTTTAGAGACAGAGAAAATGATCTGGCTGTTTCAGTCTTGTTTCACTGCAGGTCCCTAGAAAACTTTTGAGGACAACTTTTCCATTAACTGCTAATTAAGAGTCCAGGTGACATCCCTTATAATTTCATGCTGGGTTACAGCAAAAAAAAAAAAAAAAAACCTCTGACATTCTTGTTCACTTGAGTAGAAGATGAGAATAACGCATAGCATATGCCTGTTCATTATAGCAGACCTTGAGTGCTTCATTAAAGTTGTTCTATTTTGTAGGGCCTTTACATTTTTCTTACACGTGTCAGAGTGTATAATATGTCATTGTGATCCCCACATATCAGAGATAGATTGTGCGAGCCTTTCTCTCAGAGACACAATGTGTGAGCCTCGCTGTCACCTTTCTCCTTATCGTTTTTACCTCTGTCCACACCAGACATGCTCAGTGGGGAACAAACAACCAGCACAATCCTTCCACTCTCATTACTTCCAAATTCTCCCCATGCACTAACAAACAAACACAAACACACGCAAACACACTTAGTGTACTCCAGTATACACACACAGTGACACACACATACACATCCACACACATACCAGCACAAATGAACAAACACACACACAAACACACTCTAGTACAGACACACACATACACACACATACCAGCACAAACAAAATAACTCGCACACATGTACACACGGACTCGGACACTCCTGTACACACGCACACACACACACACACACAAACACACACACACATATACATATCCACACATAGCACAAACAAACGCACATACACAAATGAACAGACACACACAGACACCAGCACAAACACACACATATAACGGAGCCTGGCGGTGTGTCTGGATTCAAGATGGGCTCAGTGACCTTCCAGCAGACAGTCCACCCACTGCGCTGTGGCGCTTCCTCCGCTCTCGGTGCCTGCCCTGCTGACGGGTTCCTCCTCGGCCAAGGCTGTGGCAAAGATAATTGCGCCACGTGGCCGCCGCGGGAGGAAGATGTTTTTAAGGACCTTCTTCCTGTGCACTTCTCAGCTGGCGTTGACAGAACAAGGGTAATCATCTCCCAGAAAGCCAGCAAAAAAAAAATCCTGATGGCTCTCTCCTTGCTTTGGTCTTGGGCATAATGAGACATTGTTAACTCAATTTTCACATTCTCAGATGAGATGACATATGCCCACCGCCTTCCGCCGGGAGAGAAATCACATGTCCAATATCGAAGCTCCGTGTTAAGCGCCGAGGTAGATGTTTGTCCCAGGCTTGAATCTTATACGTCTCGCTGGTGTCACTGATCGTAATTAAAATGCAGATAGATGTGTCACCGTTTGACACATCAGAAAAACTACGCTGTGTCACGTTTTTTTTGTTGTTGTTGTTTGTAGTTTGTAGTCTAATGGCACTCACGAAAAACTTGCAACTTATTGGACGGTGCTCTTGTCACTTGAGCAAGTTCGATTACTAGTTATCTCTACTTCCAACCGGCTCACATAGGCAGTCTACCATGAAATGTGCACAAAAATATGTGAGTAAAAATACACATTCAGATCACCTATGGATTGCAAAATATTGCGCCATGTCTGACTCTCTAATGATACAATGTAACATAAGACTGCAGGTGTTTTATTAGCGAATAATTTAGTTGTGAGAAGAAGCACAGCCTTCCCCTACACAATGGCCAGGCCTTGTCCTGATCTTGCAGTGCCTCTAGGTCGAAATGTTTGTTGTTGTGCTGTGACACAGTGTCCTTCACACTTTCCCTCGCACCCCTGCCATCCTCTGTGGCATCACTCTTCATTAAAGCATTTGGCGGCCCTTGCACACTGGAAGAAAAAAAAAGTCACAGCGGAAGAGAGAGGAAAAGGCCCAGAGCTGTGGACAGTGTGCGCGGACCAGGATGCCGGAAGCCAGGGCAGGGGTCAGCGTGAACTCTGTCATTACTGGGGCCGGGCGGCCATTAGGCGCCTCACCCCCGACCCTCACACGCCCACACCCCCACCTCCACCTCCCCTCTGGGTGCCCGCGCTCCGCCGACGTCCAATCCTAGGGAGAGCGACCGGTCTGCAGCCCTGACCACATGGCATCGACCCCGGCACACAAACGTCCATCATGACAAACACATCACAATTAAAGGCTAATTAGCCGTCTGTGCCGCTGCACACAGGAGGATGGAACCTTGGCTGACTGCATCAAACTGTTTTTCTTTTCTCTTCTCTTTCCCTTTTCTCTCTTTTTTTTGCTTTTGAAAAATGTGGTGATTTAAAGAGCTCGGTAGTCGTACAGACTTAAACAGGCAGCCTCATGAATGTTGTCAACATCAAAACCGTAGTTTGCTACTCATTGCAAAAACACTCTCTAGACAAGAAGGAACTTGGCATAAGGTCTCTGTTTTATGCCGTTTTGACAGCACAGAGCATTGCAGCCTTCCCATCGACAAGAAAAAAAAATCTCACTATAGATATGTCCAATTTTTGCCTTCTCTCTCTCCATCTATCTTTTTCTTTCTCTTTCTTACATAGTAGGCCCCAGTCTTTTCTGTTCAAGTCCCCCCACCCCACCCCACTCCACTCTTGAAAGTGCCCTGCGGTGGCACTCACTGACTACACAGAACCCAAAGCAAAGACTCCTGCCTAAGGGCCAGAGGAAGGAATGAGGCATTGTTGTTGTTGCATGTTTAAAGCATGTCGAGCGGTTCACCCCCCGTGAAGTTTGTAAGCTCTCTCTCTCTCACACACACTCACACACACACACACACACGCACGCACACACTGGCATGCTGGCGCATCCACCTACACATGAGGCTGCTGTGCGCAAATCCACCAGGGCCGGGAGATGAGCGAGTGCACCGAGTCCTTGTTTTCCCCGCAGGAGATCCGTGCTTTTATTGTGACTGACAAGAAAGTGTTTTAACCGCGGGTCTCCTTCTATCTCTCCCTCTCTCTCTTTCTGTCTCTTTTTTTCCACTCGGCAGAATTCGGCATCCCTTGCCTCCTTGGCATGGCACGGTGGCACTCACCACCAGCGTGATGATGAAAGATGCCCGCTGCTGGCAAGCCCAGAGCTGGAGTGGCGATCCGCCATTGTGTCAGGAGATGAAGCAATTATTTACAGGTTTTGCATCACCAACAGGTTCATCCCTGCCACTGTGGCACAGTCATTGTACTATTTTTCGCCCGGGGCCAATTCGACATCGCATTCACACAGCACCCTGCTACACACTAATACACTTGATGCATTTTTCTAAAGCGGGGAAGATAGTATTTATATTAAACTCTATTGAAATCTCAAATCTGTTCCCGATCAAACACCCATGTCCTTATCTGTTTTCTTATCTCCTTATCTATGACTGCGCCGCTCATCTCCTCGCTGGTGGTGAACAGTCTAGGAGCTTACAGTGTTTTCACAGGCAGATTAATTTAATGTAAAAAGCATCCTAGGGAGATATTTCATTTGATGTAACACCAGTGCAAAGTTACCAAAGCATCTGGAGCTTTGTCTGTACATTAACCCAGATATTTTTTCCCCTTTTGTTTCATGTTATTTATTTATTTATTACACACGGAACAAGTGCATCGGTCCAAATAACACAAAGACACTCGCAGCCAAAATCAGCTCGGCCCTACTCACAGTCAGGACTCTCCAGCAACATTACCCACCCAATCACTTCCCAGCATGCCCCTCGTGGCCGGACAAAATAGCCGCGGCTAATGTGGCCACCCCGAAAGCCTCCACTTGACCAAGTATAAATAACAGGTAAACCCACTAATGTACACGGCCCCCGACATGGAGAGTGCAATCAGACATAATGGCATTTGTGTGTGTGTGTGTGTGTGTGTGTGTATGTGTGTGGCATGGCATGACATGCATTGAATGTATTCTTTGGGCACAACAAGCAGGCATCTAGCCTAATGCCTACCTTGCCCCCTTTCTAAAGTGTGTGTGTGTGTGTGTGCGCGTGTGATATTTGATCAGGGCTGTCTGATGGGAATGCTGGAAATCAAGACGATAACGACGGACTGTTGACATTAAGAGCCCCGAGTAGCCAATGGGAGTGGGTGGGGGTGGGTGGGGGTGCTCTCATCATGGAGACATATGGGTGTATAGGCACAGCCTGAAAGCAACATCAGCCCCATTGTCGGGGGCAGCCAGCAGGTTCTGTCTGTATGTTACATCCAATTTCCTTGTTCTTTTCCCTACCCACAGCACTCAGTCACCTTGAACAACAGGCCCGTAGATTGAATCATGCTGGATTATTCCTTCATTTGTTTCTATGCGTTTGCTGTGCAGGTCTACCAATGGCAAGTGTAATGGTAGGATTAGTAAATTATAAAATCATCTGCATGGGATGAGCATATTGTAAGTGAATGTGGGAGTCCAGTCCAAGTCACAATGTACTCATTCCCTAATATTGCCGTTATAACCTTCTGTTAATAATTTCATCATGCCTTCAATATCATCAAATCAGTCATATTTAAAGAGAAGTGAGAGCAAACGGGGGGTTTGGATTTTTTTAGAATGAAAAGGCTACACCAAACTCCACATTAATAAAGCACTTTGCGTTTTGGTGTTTATTAAGTGCCCTGCATGAGTGTATGAATGCATGAGGATGGTGAGTGACAGGGTGAGTGGGCGAGAGGGTGTAGTAGTGTATGGATGTGTGTGAGGATGGGTGTGTGAGTATGCCACAGTTTTCTATTTAATTTGTACTTCGATAACTGCAGATTTTATGAACTGCAGGAATAAAATCCACTGAAAATATAATTGCATCTACATTATCTGTGATGTGAAAGGTTTCAAACACATACAGGCAATCCATTGAATGAATGGACACAAAGTTGGCCATTAATTTAGTATAATGTTAACCATTGTGCTGGTTTCATTTTAAGTTATGTCCACTTAATTTTTTTTCTCCTGCTTCATTGTGGGTTTTGGCCTGATGTTCAGTCAAGCTGTTTCCGTACAGCTACAGATCTTTTTTTCTGCTAGACGTGAATGACACACACCTGTCTAGCCAACCTACAGGCAGGAAATTATCAAGTGGCTCATTTGTAAAACTGGATAGGTGTATTTAGACCCAAGACATGACGTCATTATCGATATATGCCAAAAATGCAGTGTCCTACTCAGGAGCATTTAGGTTCAAGTCAAGTCATGCTTAATGTTGTCAAGTCATGTCTGAAGCCAGAACCGTAAAACCATAACCCAAATCTGACCCAGGTCCATAAGTATAATGCCTTAAGCCTACTTGCACTTTCTTTTAACATTAACTCATTGTTTATAACTGTTTTTGTTGTGCTTCTGCACTTAATTGTTGTCAACATCTACACATGGGACGAGTGTGAAACGTAATTTTGATTCCTTTGTATGTCAAGTACATTTGAAGAAATTGACAAATAAAACTGACTTTGACTTTGTCTTTGATACACAAAAAAAATGTATGCTCTGTCCCACTAATGGTTAACACTGTAATAAATTCTTTACTGGAATACATATAATTAAAATCCATTTTTGTTCTCAAAAAGGGAAAAAAAAGGCACTAGTGAGTGTCAGAGCTGTGAGAGCAGGAGTGAGAGACTGAAGAGCAGAGCCTAAAACCTGTGAGTACCCTAATTAAAAACTCCCACCGGATGGATTCCATCAGACAGGAAGGCCTCGGTGGCCCCCTGCTCCGACAGGGCTCGAGACTCGACTCTTTTGCACTTTCTCGTTCACACACGGCAACGTGTAAGGACCCAGTGTTTACCCTGCTCTCCACTGCTGAAGTCACCAGACACTAGCAGCAGTAACACGAAGTGACAGAAGTAACAGCCCAGGTGTAAGGATGTCGCTCAGTTTGCTGGGAATCAATAACACACAGGAATTTGACACATTTCGAACGGCACAAAACCCACAATTCTGCAGATATGACACCTGAAGTAAGGTGAAAAACTCAATTGATGAATTATCACATGTCTCATGACAGCCATTAAGAGACTGTCTTAATGGCTTATGATGTTCAGTGATCAGAGAACATAATGGTTTTAAATATTGAAAGTTCTCACATGGAATAGATATGCTTATAAGATCATAACTATGTCCTGAGGACTAGAAATAGTTCACTGACCTGTTGTAGCACACATCTGGAAATATAGATTCTTGACATCGTCTTACAATGTAAATTTCTCAAGGCAACGTGTGAAACATTTGTTGTGTGGCTAACGTGATGCTATTTCAAGCCTTAAAAGATAACACTGTATCTATACTGTGATCATAATTTACATTTTTCTTCACAAAATTATAATTGCAAGAGAAGTTCCAAGTAAAAACCCAAGCAATATACACATTTTTTGTACACAATAAACACATACCATCTGTGTGTTTAATTGTAAAGAATCTGTGGTTTTCATCTTAAACCTGTAATGCATGCATGACAGAGAGGATCTGAGTGAGGGGGTGGGAGTGAGTGAGTGAGAGAGAGAGAGAGAGAGAGAGGAATGAGAGAGGGAAAGGGAGTAAGAGAGCAAAAGGAGCAGTGAACTCACAGATGTCTTCACTCACGTTAAATGTAAATGAGGCATAAATGATCTGAGGTAGCAGAGAAAAATGATGCTATCTCACCTGTGTAGATCACAGATCCTCAGTGTCCCTGGTTAACATCTGGCATCCACACACACACACACACACACACACACACACACATACACACACACAGCATTCCTGTTTTCTCTGTACCAAAAGTACATCAGGGAAAAGCCTTCACATGAACTGATGAAATAGCAAATCTATATTGGCTTTGGGTGAAGAAAATAATTTTATTTTAGTTTACATAGCTTATGGCAGATTTATTTTCTACTCAGCTTGCTTGTAGAATTGCAAACCTATATTTCATAAAGATATTTTCATCGTTCTCAAAAAGAGTAACTAAAGTATTCCTTCTCAGCAGCATATTTGGAGACTAAGACACTTGCAGAACAGAGTGTCTATGACACATTAAATATTTCTTCCGATAGCTAGTATTCACCACCTCTTCCTCCAGTGTTATGGTGTGTGAACATTATAGCCTCTTTTACTACCCTGTTTCTTAAACACGGAAAAGTAATCACAAGACTTCTGATGCTCTCACATCAACTACCTCTACTGTGTCCACATAGACTCAGTCTGTTACTCTCCCTCGGTCTTATTCACACCTCAGCTAACACACTAGCCTCTCTCTCCGGTCCATTCCAAACGTGTTTTTCTCCGTAGAAAATTGCGTGGGCTGCACTGTTGCTGCGTGCAGATCTGCTCCTCACCTTCCCCCATCCTCCCGTCCTCCTCCTCTCGCCTCTTTCCCCGGCGAGCAGGAGGCCTCAGGGGCCATGACGTTAAGAGGCGAGCTCCTGGCGCACCGAGGCGTGGGCTCCGGCAGGAGGACCTGGATGCGTCAGGTTCCCCGGCAGACCTCAGGAATCCGTGCCTTATGCCGCTGGCCCGGAGCCAGGGTGGATCCGTTCCTCTGCAAAGCGATACGGCAGGAAGAAGGGTGCTCTTGACAAATGCCTGTGTCAGAATTCAGTTACGTCCCGGAGGAGCTGTGTCCAAATCGCGGTGGCCTGAACCTCAGAAAGCCGAAGGAAGCATCACTCCCTGTCTCTATCTCTATCTCTTACTTTCTCTCTCTCTCTCTCTCTCTCTCTCTCTCTCTCTTTCTCTCTCTCGCAAATCTTTGCAATAACCCAGCAGGGAGACACGGCCAGGCCATTAGAGCGAGCAGGGGGATGGCTGTTATTGAGCCGGAGGCCTGGGGAGCCCCCAGGGGTGCTGGCCAGGTCACGGAAGGTTAGAGAAGAGATGAAAAAAAGTGAGATATTTGTAAGATATTTGCTGTTACAACATGGATGTCTGTATTACATTGTTCCATGAAGCCAAATAAGTTGTGTGTACAGGAAACTGTGTGAGGTCACACACATGTGATGGACATTTTTATCTCCTGTGAGTTTCAGACGTTTAAATCTTAATGCATCCCTTTTTTGGAAAGATTTGTTGATACAATTCACAACCCTCATCCCAGAGGCACTCTGTCAAATAATACTTATAATGCGCTGTATGAATAAAAACATTAAAAGTACTTAAGTGTTCATATGTCTACTCAGGAGAGCATTAATTTTGTTTATAGCTGTCTGCCTGGGACATGTAAACAAAATCACTGAAAAGCACTAAAACATTGTATGCTATCGCAAACCTGCTTGACCTAAAAACATGATTAGCGCCAGTGGTGTTCTGATTCTGTATCAACTAAACTGCCCATTGTGCCTTTAAAGATGTACTAATAAAAATCATAATGGCTATAAACATGACGAGCATGACAGAATTATTGCAGTAATATCAACAGTCATGATAGCTGTGATTGAGACACTCATCGGTAATGATGCTAGCGAATCATCATAATCACTCTAATCATCTTAGCCCTGAGATTGAGGTCACAGATGCCGATCACAGCCCAGGTGACCCCTGTGATAGAAGGCTACCTTTCTAGCACAGCATGAGACAGCACCACCTACACCACCAACTGCCATTCAACCCCCCTCCCACGCACACACACACACACACACACACACACAAACACACACACACACATGCACACAGATCCATACCTCCCCCCGCAACTTCCCCCACCCTCCATCCCTCCCACCGGCCCACGCGGCGCCCAGCAAGGGTGGTACGGACATCTGTGGCTCACGGTTACACAAGAGGAAAACACACATGCGAGCAGTCAAGGGTGAAAAGTGTGGGAAGGAAATCAAAAAGCAAAAGGCCCTGGGAGGAGTGGAAGGAGGAGGAGGAGACCTGGCCGGTGGGCCGCTCTCTCTCTCTCTCTCTCTCTCTCTCTCTCTGCCTCTCCAGCCTGTTGAATAATGAATTAGCTGCCGAGATCCAGTGACGGCCGGCCGAGGGGAGAGCTTCCTTCCAGGGGGGGCAGAGAAGAGGCTTGAATGCCCCTGAATAATTCATGGCCCGGGTGCGCCTGTTAAAATGACTCAATATTGGAAGTCAAGTGCAAGATTATCTTTCTGCTGTATGAAAATATTGCCGCCTTTGTAACGTTATATGCCAAGGGATTGGCAATACAAAAGGGCCGCGGGAGCCAAAGGGCGAAAGAGATGTGCTCATTTCGTTCGGATCCTCTCCACTGACTGTGCCGGAGCACAGCGCCTGCCGGGCTCTCTGTGCAAAACCCCCAGATTTCACTCTGGCCTCGGAGAGAATGGGAGTGGGCAGAGTTGTGTGAGAAGCCTTTAACTGTGCAACTTGTGAGTGGTTGGAAGTCAGTGCAACACCACTCTGGGTAGGTCAGATTGAAAATTGGCATTGCAGGCAGGTTTTTACCCAAGAACCCC
>JAGFZM010001657.1:19424-73655 GCA_017657215.1 Limnothrissa miodon | reverse complement strand
TGTGTGTGTGTGTGTGTGTGTGTGTGTGTGTGAGGGAGTCAAACCCCTGTCACGTGCTCTATAATAACCCAAGCTCTATGAGTCGGGAGAGGGCAAAGGAAAGCCACAGTCCCTGACCGTAATGTAGGTCAGACTCTCCCTTTCGCCGGTCCCCTTCCATCCCATCTCTTACGGGGCCGTCGGGTGGGGCCGTGTCACCAGGCAACCGATGACTTTGCCACTGCCGGTGTCGGTGTCGAGAGGCTTATAGCCAGTCAGTCTGCGACAGAACCTTGGCCAGGACGGACTCGACTCGGCCGACCAGACCCGGACCCAGACCTCAGACGGGTCTCCAGCCTCCAGTGGCCGCTAGCCTGCCCAGCCCAAAGCCCGGCCACCTTCAATGCCAAAGCCGCAGCAGACCCAGACCAACCTGTGGGTCAAGCCTACAACCACGGCTACCAGTGTTCTCCACCTTCCAAACCACCGGGGAGGCGCGATGCCATTCATCCATCCCACTGTCTCTGCATCCATCCAGCCATCCATCCGCCCATCCATCTATCCATCTCTCCATTTACTTGCCCGCCTGCCCTCTCCACCTCTCCTCCACCGCCATCTGTTTTTGCCAGGGTCTGGAACGTGACTGCCCAGTGCCATCTGCCAGCGGAGGTCTGGAGGGGGGCTCTGTCGTCCACAGAGTGCCGCCGAGGCCCTTACATCACTGTCATGGCGTCTTCGCTGTGATTGATCTGCTTCATTTAGCCACACTGGCCAACTCGGAGGGAGGCCTTGTCCTGCCGCTCTCTCTCCTCCTCCTCCTCTTCCTCTCTGCCTGCCTCCACCCACCCCCTCTTTGCCTGCCTCCACCCCTCTCAGTCAGCACAAAGCAAACAGAGTTGCCTCGCCAGATCCCCCATCATGCTAATTAGCATCGCCTACACGCGATGGATCTACCTAATTGTATATATTTTATTTTCTGTACTCTTTTGGAAAAAAAAGATGTGACACATACAAGTACTGAAACTACATGGTTATTATTTTAAGGCTTGATGAAGAAGCATTTTGGCCTGAAATTATGCAGCTTTTTTTTACTAGGATTATGCTCCTGCCGTAGAATAAATAGTTTTTGACAAAAAAAATCATCATTTGATATTCCTTACTTGTGATGGAATACTGCTTAAAACCTACCAATGATACAAAAGAGATTTACTGTTATGATGTTGGCAAATCATTCAGTGACATATCTCCAATTAGGATTATAATATTGGGAAATGGTGGCATACGATTGCCTAAAATGTGCGACTGTGTAATAAATTATCATTTAAATACGGCAAAATAACAAGGAACAGCACAAATGTTTTACAGTTTTTACAAGTCCCTGTAAAAACAACTACTGTAGGACCAGCCATCATCCTTGTTGAATGTACCACTGCCATTAGGGCCTATTTTTACTTTTTATGTATCCTTTATCTCCTTGATAGCCTTTTCTGCCTCTGCATGGCTCATCAGAAAGCAGACATCGCCTCCGTCGGCATCATTATGGCAAAATGAGCTCCCTAGACAGGGGGGTCATGGCCGCACAGCTCCAGCCAGTCGCTATTTGAGTTGCTGTACGTATTACATCACTTTGAAATCAAGCTAGGCCAAAGCTTTGACTTCTCAATGCTCCCTTTTAATAAGCCTGATGTTAGTCTTTGGGATTTGTCCAGGACTACCCTTTCAGGGTTTTTTTTCTCTGTTTCCAAGCAAGAGTAAGAAAGAGAGAGAGAGAGAGAGACAGACTAACCACATCACGTTGATATTTTTTTTTTGTCCCTAGGCTGCCAGGGAGAAATCAATTTCCCCAAATGTTCTCTGTTACTGTGTATGTGGTTAGTATCTTTTAATTTATGGTTTATTATGAAATATCCATTTCTGTAAAAATTGAGTTGGAACAGTCAAGTGCTGTTTCATTCAGCCAAAGGTTCCCCCCAAACATAGAAAAAAAATCTGGACACAGAGATAGCAGCGCAGTAAAAATTAAGGGGCATGATTTGAATTTTTTAAAGATCTTAAGATACAGAAGGTTAGGGCCGTGTGTTTTCTTGTCAAATATTTAAGAAGTATAAAGCCTTGCTCTCTCTTTCCACTCTTTTTTGGCCCTTAAAGCTTGCATGAAGCTCTTTTGCTGAAAGAACCCTTGTTACATCATCAAAGGGAGTCAAATGGAAAGGCCCAGATTTACAGCTACATGACTCGTTGGATTTATATATATACAGTCAATGAGTAAAATGTAATAAAAATGAAATGAGAAAATTTTGATTTTTTTAAACAGCTTCTTTGCATTTTACTTAAGAAATAGTGGTCTTTGAAGTTTAATTTTAATGCATTATTCTTAATTATTGTATTATAGGATGATAAAACCTGTCTAAATATCTATGCATTTAAAATGCGTATCCTATTACAAAATGGAGGAAGATCTTTGTATTGAAAAAATGGGCTTTCTCTTATCTTTAATGATAATTGCTTTTATTTCTACCCCAAACCGTTCCTGAACATCAAATATGCCACCTTAAAGCAAGGACATTCATAAATACTGGAAATATACTGTATGAAGTCTCAATTCATCCTTGTCAGAACCTATAAAGGTCAGCTGGGAGCTTATCCTATTCAGACTAAGGAACTTAGTGCACGCACGCGCACACACACACACACACACACAGAGACACTCACATGAAAACTCACACACAGGTTTTTACTTTAAATTGGGAAGGATTTTTTTTAATGATTTAAGCATGCCTGTCAAGTGCGTCAATGTCACAAAATAGTTTTTAAGCTTGTGATGCTCCCATCAGGATTTGGAGCAAAATGACTCCTCAAGTTGAATGTCAGCTAACAAAGCGTCAAGGAATTAGCGTACAGCAGGCACCCTTCCAGAGAAAATGTTTACGTTCCTCTTGAAGCCTCCTTTAACAGAAACGATTACACGAACGTTGCGGCAGCATTTGTTTCTCTTAGCATTTGGCTGAGGGGGTTTATCCGTCTTGACAAGCAAATAATGCTGCTCTCGGGGATTCATCTGGGGAGAATGGAAGAAAAGAAAGAAGACATGTAGAAGTTCTTGAAGTTTCCATGCAGAACAACCCCCCCCCCCCCCCCCCCCCTTCATATTTATTGCTCCCCTTCTTACACATATATACACACACACACAGACTTCACAGATTCTTTAACAGCGCACTCAGTTCCCCAAAACCCTCTATTGAAAAGAGCACAATAATCCCATCAAAACGACAGTAGAAACAGCCTTCTTGAGTAGGTGTTGTGAATCGCAGCCAAAATCACTGCAAACGCAGCAGGGTGTCCCGGAACACTATGTCAAAGGCACAAAGTTCCCAGTGTAATTTCATTACATCCAGTGTGGCAAAAAAACAGACCTTTACGAATGTTGTGCACAAATGTGTTTAAAGTCCATAACTGAATTATGCCCAATAAAGACCAGTAGCAATCTCAAGAAGCATTGACCCTGTGAACCTGGGTGCTCAGCCTGATGAAGCTACATACTTGGGGCGCACAACAATTAGCCAGGCGCCAATATCCCTCAAGGATCTTCTTAGACACTCTTAAATCTGAGTTATGAAAGACAAAAAAGCCATCTTGCTTTTTTTTGCCAGGCACAATCTAATGCAATTGAATTTAAATTCAAGACCCCTGAGGTGAGAAGTGTATGAGACGAGTCAAGAACAATAAAGAGAGAGGGAAAAAGAGAAAGAGAGAGAAAGAGAGAGAGAGAGAGAGACAACATCAGTGTTGGAAGAGGACGTGTGGAGAAAGATCAACAGTTCAACCACCAGTTAGGAAGATCCAGGGGAATGTTGGTTGTTTGAGAGGGCATAGGGCAACCGAAAGAACAAGACTCGTTTTTCCCCCGCTCTTTGCCTTGGCATCCTGTCATTCCACCCTTCCCTCCCTCCCTCTCCCTCTCTGATTCCTCCTCTCCTTGTTTTCCCTTTTCAGCCATCCTCTCCCTTCACGCTTTCCCCCCGAGGTCTCTAATGAAAGGGTACACAACTGCTATTGGGGCCAAGTGAAGAAAGAAGGAAAGAAAGAAGGAAAGAAAGAAGAAAAAGAAAAAAAAATGTCTGCGAGGGTGCACATTCTTTTATTTTTCTTTACCCAACCATTAAAATAATACTGAATTGAGGGGGGTGTATGCTGATGATGGTGGTGGTGATGGTGGGGATGGTGGTGGTGCAGGGCTCCCCTGGTGGCTCAGCAGGGGGTCTGTTCAGCAGTGTCGCACGCACAGAGCTCAACAGACAGAGAGAGAGAGAGAGAGAGAGAGAGAGAAGCTCACTAATGCAGACGGCGGGTGTTAACGAGATCCGAGGCGAGTCTCGCTAGGCCTGCCCTCGTATTAATATGTTTCATTGAATAATTAAAGTGGGCTTTTGACTTCATTACAATGATGCCACCACACGTTCTACAGCCCACGCTGGACAAAAATGGCGACGGGAGAATAAAAAATAATAACGCGGCTTCGGCTTTGTTCTCATCTTCGACTACAAGGTTTGGCGCCTTATCGACTACGGTGCTAAGACTTGCTATCGCAGTGAACATCACAGTTTAAGCAGTTGAGCAGGTGGTATTCCGTTTTCTCCCCTCTTCTGTAGTTGGGGATTCTTGTCTTCACAGAGCCCATTGATAGTGCTTCTATAGGGCCTTATCGGAGACGTTACTGGCCCCCTATCAACAAAGATCTACACAGACAATACACTACATTTTCAACCCTTGTGAAAATAAGAAGGAAAAAAAAATGGCATTTCACTTTCACATTTTTTTTTTCCCTCGCCACATTTCTTTGTGCATGAGATTATGGCCAGACAGGGAATCTTGTGTCTTCCTCTCAGCGTATGTGCCTCTGTTGCATCTCTGCACAGAGCCCAGCGTGCTGTTACCTACTAGGTCTAATAATACCCCATCTGTCTGTCTCCCACTTGAAGCAAAAGTTCACCCATGGAACAGACAGCGCGGAGCATTACAGGGAGAGCTCCTGCACCCCTGCAATGTGTTTTGAAAATTACAGGCGAGGTGGCAAAGTGCCTGCTTCTGCTTGGCTAAATAGAGGGACTAGAGGCTTAATTTCAGTCGCACGGCTCCAACTTAACAAAACGCAGCCAAGGTGCTCCAGCACTACTGCTTGTGAGTGCTTTTGCTTTGCTTTCGCCCCAGCGTGCAGTGAGAAAAAAAAAAACAAAAGCTCCCTTGTTTTCGTTTTTTCTCCCCCTATTCTTCACTGTCCCCCATTTTTCTTTTCCCTTCATCTTTTTTACCTTCTTCTTCGTGTTCATCTTCTTCTCGTCTTTCTTTTACTTCTTGCCCCATACGACTGCGTAGGGTACACATTTGTTATCCGACTCGGTCTGTCTCTCGTTTTCACTCGCGTCCCTATTTTTAAACCGTCATGCTGGACTTGAGGGGGGAAAAAAGGAGTTCATTCATGTCTTCAAGGACCGACATCTGTGCCACTGAAATGTGCAGTTTCATGCTTTTCTTTCTGTCTGCTGTGCCGTGTGTCCAGGGTTGCAGAACTACCACTTTTCACATGATAATAAACTTAGAGAAGTTGTCCCTGAAAATGAAGTCATCCGCTGTCTCTAGAAAACACCGCTGATGGTATTGTTTATTCTACTAATATCAAAATATTTTTACAACAAATAATAAAACTATTTCCTTTCTTGTCGTGTATGAAAGACACAAAAATACTGTATCAGCTCAACATTCCAGTCTAACTTAATTTGAACTTAACTGAAATGTTACACTCTACATTTCCTTTTTTTATTAATCATAAATATACATAAAACAAACAAGCACAACCAAACAAAAAATCACAACGACAATGAATAAGTAATTTCATTTGTACTGTAGGAAGACATTTCCAACACTGTGCCACTGTGTTTATCTGTATAAATAAACAATAGTGTGGTGACCTCTCAAGAGTATCTTCCGTCTCCTCTCTCTGACCTCTGAGGGGCCCTGCTGAGCTGCTGCGTTTGGGTCTTTGTTTCTGGAGGGACTGTGAGGACACAGGATGAGCTGGGACTGGCTGGCTGACTGCGGAGAGGGGACACAGATGCCCTCCAGACCCCCAGTTGAAGCTATGAGTGGCCCCTTGCCCTAGTCACCTAAGTCCATGTGCAGACATCCTGGGATAATTAACCCCCTTATCAGAGCAGCAGGGCACCATTGGAGGACTCCTACGGAGAGATAGAGGGAGACTGACTGGCAGGCCAGAGAGAGAGAGAGAGACAGAGAAAGAAAGATTGTGAAGAAGACCAACCTCATAGGTACTTGATATAATACTGGAAAATAAAGATGTATAAGATGTATAGGATGTGAATCTTTTTCTCACACACACAAACATGTGTGTGTGTGTGTGTGTGTGTGTGTGTATGTTCCAGAGAGAGAGACAAAGAGCAGATACTTGTAAAAACTGAGCAAGATTGTGAATAACGAAAAGGAAAGACAGCGCGGTAGCTGCACTGTGACTGAGAGAACAGAAAAGGGTGCAGACAAGCTATTCTAATGTAGAGGAAATAAGAGAGAAGACAAAGATTTAGACAGATGAAGATTAGTACAAGTATGAGGACGAATGAAAGAAATAAAAGGAATACAGACAAAGACACATAATGAAGAAAGAGGAGGCAAATCAGGAATGGAGAGAGAGAGAGAGAGAGAGAGAGAGAGAGAGAGAGATGGAGGAGGGTAGACATCCTGGCCCCGCAAGGCTGCAGCAACTGCTCAGGCCTATCAGGTCCACCAGGAGACCTCGCTCCTCGTTAGCATAAATTCAAATGACAAATGTGGTGGGCTCTGGCAGAGACTAATTAATTCACGAGGAGGGAAATAAAAATCACTCGCATTAAAGTCCAAATCCGACCCCCACTGCCAGCGCACAGAGAGAGACTGTTAGCAGAGGGAACGTCCTCCCTGGTCAAACCCAACGCTGCTCTTCTTTTGTTTTTATCTTCTCTGTTTTTTAGTTTGGTTTGTGTGTTTTCTTTGCTGTCTGTGTATGTGTGTGTGTGTGTGTGTGTGTGTGTGTGTGTGTGTGGTTGTGTCCGTGTTGCAAAAAACATGTTAAAAAAAACAGTGAGCCTGTAAAAGTTTGGCGAGGCTGTTTGTGTAACATTTGAGAAGTTCTCTGCAATGCGATGGAATCAAAGTTGTTGGAGACGGTGATGCCACCAAACTATTCCAGACACAGGACACAGAAAAAGCAAGTTCTCCAGCAGGCCCGTCGGCAACCCTGCCTCACAGGGAAAGAATAAGTCCGCCCCCTTGTGGTCAGAGCTGGTAAAGGTGGAATATTTATAAGTAGAGGTGACATGAGGCAATACATATATAGTTTATACCTATTTATACAGATCAACAGCATTTTCACTACAATTATTATTATTTAAAAAAAACTGCATATATTGTCCTGTATATGTATATACTGTATATAGCAACACATAAACGCACATGAAGACACACACACACACACACACACACTGTAAAAACAGTAAATGTCATATGAAAAATGCATTTTGCTCCACAGATGCAGTAAGGAAGCCCGGAGACACTAAAGGCCAGTGATCTGCACACAGTAGCAAAAGCCTGTAAAAGTTTAGTTCTTTTGGGATGAGCATAAAAAGGTTCTCATCATTTTCCAAGGCAAAAAAAATTGCTGATTTTTTTGTCTGCTAATTACCAACTATTAGCTAAGCACTTGTTTTTTTTTTGTTTTTATAAATTGGCATCAGCCCTTTTCTCCTTCTTCTCTCTATAAGGACAGTGACTGTGTAGTAAAAGCAATCTTTTGAGAGAGACTGTCGAGAGAAAGCGAGAGAAAGGGTCAGCATTTCCTTCGCTGACTGGACAAAGCATGCCAGCTTCATGTTTTTGCCCCTGGATCTCTAAAGACTACTGGAGAGAATCCGCAGCAGTTGCAAGTTTTTGGGCTTGCGGGGCGCTCCGCAACTTCTGTTGTGTGTAGTCGAAGAGCATGATTTCACCTTGAAGCAAAGACACATGTAAAAGAAAAAAAAAAGAAATAAATTCAAAATATAGTCTATAATCTAAAAATGTATTTTAAGTCATTCCAGAGAATCTGAATAACAAAAACTGACCCACTAGCCAATATAATTCAGCGTGAGCTTCTATGTGTGTTATTTTCCAGTTGAGTAAAGACGATGATATAATATGATAATTTGCAAATGAAATCATCAGTGGCTGTTGACTGTCTCCAGCCTCCACAAGTGGGTGCACTTATTGTAATGGATGAACGTGAATGATAAATGACTTATTTTTGTCAGGGGGATTTGAAACGGTGTTGTACACACATTGATTCTTTTTTTTCCATCTTCACCAGCAGCTTACATACTCCCTGGTGGTGATTAATTAAATATCACTCGGAGTGTGCTAATTTAGTCGGGGAAAATCCAGCCTTTTGGCAAGTGCAAGTGGCTGAGGGGCCGTAAGTGATCGTTTTGAATAGAATTACAGATAAATGGTGTGCTTTTACACACCAGCTAGTATCCCCCCCCCCCCCCTCAGTCTGTGTGTGTGTGTGTGTGTGTGTGTGTGACTCACAAAAATAAAACACGCTGTAAAACATCTGGCTCCCATCAACACCAGGTGTTCTACTAGACCATTACTAGGCCGTCTCTCTCTCTCTTTCTCTTCCTCTGTCTCTCTCTTTCCCTCACACACACACACACACTCATTTGGTTTTCTCTCACTTTCTTGTCCTCTCCTTACTCTCTGCCACCCTACTCCTATCCTTTCTTCATATTACTCACTCTCTTTCTATCTCTCTCTCTCTCTCTCTCTCTCACACACACACACACACATTTGGTTTTCCCCTCATTTTTTGTAGCAGCTTTAACCAGGTGCAGCTCCTGGCCTTCGAATCCCTCATAAAGTTCTTCCTAATGCCTGTTCAAGCACTTCCTTCGTTTCAAACCCGATCCGCTAAAATAAGACAGAACGGGAGCTTTTACGAGCTCGTGCGCAGCTAAGGGGCCACGCGGCCTCCCAGTTCTGAATTGGATGATGTTCGTCGAAACAATTATTTCGCTGTAACGTAGGGACAGGCCACTTGTCATCCAGCACCTGCTACATACATTAACTTCAGCCAAAAAAGGTAGGACCACGTCTCTCTTTTTTTTTTTTCATCCTGACAGTGGTAGACGGTTAAATAGATTTGAAAGTGATGCTATAAATGCTGGTTCAAAACGAGATCTTTTCAAACAAACCCACAAACTATTACGGCTCCTTCTCGGCCCTGCCTGTACGCATCACAGTTTCCACATGGGATATGATTGCCCTCCATTTTTAAAGCCATAGAATGACTCTTTGTCGGGTAGATCTCATATTTGCGCAATGTTCCACCCTCTAATGGGCAATTATGGGATGGGGGGGGAGCTTGTCATTTATTTATTTAATACTAGAGCTACCATGGCAATGATGATGATGTCCATGTTCGTGCAGGAACGCGGCCTTGTGGCACCTAAACTCCATGACGCCAACCTCCAGTGAAGAGCGAAAATGAAAGGGTCTCGCACGCAGATCACACATCGAAGGAGCTAAGAAAACAAACATGATGAACAGGAGACACAGGAGAAGACTCCCACTCTCTCACACACTTTTTTTGTCACGCAATTGGCTTTAGCCATCGATTTCAGGGAAACGCTGTGCCAAGCAGAGAGACCCACGGATGGAACGCGTGTGCCCATTGATGGGCCGCTCTGGCCAGAGCAAACACAGTAATGGCCTAACAGCCTGGCCGGCCGGCGCCGCTGACGGTTTAGCCTGGACCTTATGAAGCCACCGTGGGGAGAGACAGCACAAGAGAGAGAGGGAGTGGAGGGGAAGGCAGGCCCAGGCTAGATCAACACGCACGCCGACCAGTGCAAACAAACCAGGCCATGCCAGGCCATGGAAAGTGGTGCTGCTTAGTGTCAGGGCTGGCGTGTGACAGGCCATCTCTCTCCCTGTGGCAACTGCACATTGTCATCCCCCTTCCCCTGGGCACCATGGAGGTTTTGCCTTCATACCTCTTCTACTTATTGCTCTCTCTCTCTCTCTCTCTCTCTCTCTCCTTTTCTTTTGAGCTTGCTGTCACAGGGAGAACTACCACTTAGGCCCCAATTGAGCCCGGGCCGCCGCCGCCGCCTGGACAGACAGACAGCTTGGACGGACAACACAAAGAAGCAAGGAGAGAAAATTAGCATTCTATCCATTACACAAGAGGCAGAGGGAAAGAAAGTGCTTCAGAAAACAATCAAGTCCCTCTGAGCGGATTTTAATGGTTCGATTCAAAATGTGCCCAGGGGAGAAAAGAGAGTGAGCGCTGGCTGCTGGCCGATGCCAAGAAGTTCACCTCACTTTGCACGCAATGCTCGATGCCCCTCAGCCATGCCAGTCCCTTGGCACCTACAGAGCCAAGCCACCTTCCATATAACTCTGAGCAGTACTGATCAACCCAAACCAACACTGACCAGTTCTAATCTGTCTGACCCAAACAGAACTTTTGCTTTAGTTCATGCTACCTGTCCAGGTAAACAACCCCTCAATGCCTCTCCCTCTACTACTAGTTCTCTCTTTAGTGATGTCTAGTGTGTCAGCAGTAAAAGTTACTGACAGACGTCGCAAGAGTGCCGCTTCACGCATGTCAAATGCAAAAGGTCAGAAACTGGTAGATTCTCAGAGTGGCTGCCGCATGTTCCTTATCTCCACCGAGGTCTGTGGAAAGCCATTGTAGATAGGCTGGGCACACTGGCATTGCTGAGCCGAGATAAATCCACCCAGTCTCCCTCACACACAACACAACACAACAGACACACACACACTGTCTCTCTCTCTCTCTCTCTTTCCCTGTCCGGGGTTGTGTGGAGCTGGCAATGACGCAGGAGCGGAAATGGTTTCATGGCCGGTCTGACGCTTTGCATTAGCGTATCCCAAATGTGCATCATCTGCTAACACCTCGACATGGTGTTGCTATGGCCTCGGGAGACGCCTGTTCCCGCACCCTTCCCCACCCCCGCCCCCACCCCCCAAAACACCATCCACACACCCACCACACACGCCCCAGCCACCCCCCTCCTTCCCCAGCCTCCGTACACGCCGGTCCCTATGATCCCCTGCCTCCCAGGCAGTGAGCTGTCACTTTGATTGACGCCTGCCCAGGACGCGCGGGGCTGGCTCAGCGGGAGACGGCTCCCAAAGTGACAGGACGCCGTGTGTCATGCTCTCGTCAAGGCGGAAAAGAAAGGGGGAGAAACAAGAAAAAAGTACTGTAAACTCTGACAGCACAGCGTACTAGGGGCTGCGCCACACATCAGACGGAGACCTCCAGGAGACTCTCCTCGAGCATGGGATTGTTGTCCACGCTGTACTCCCCTGAGTGTGTGTGTGTGTCTGTGTGTGTGTATGTGTGTGTGTCTCTCAACAAAGGCTAACTCAACATGATGTTCCCTTGGCCTAAGGCCTTTTATTTTCATGCGACATGTTCTTCTTTCCATCAAGAGGATTTCTGAAGACTCTGAAGACTGGACAGACAGAATACTTGAAGTTATGCTTCTTTGATTTTCAATGATGACTGCATTCACCGTCATGATGCTATGTTGTATTTCATTTCATTTCCTTTTGAGTGAGTGGAGTTTTAATGCCTACCATCCACTGTGACAATTCTGACTTTTATTTCTCTGTCTGTGCAGACGTCTGGTAAATTCCAGAAGCACAACAGCCAAAAGTCCCGCCCAGCTCTCCTTAAACGATTTTACCTCTTAATAGTCCAGTCTAGTCCTCTCCTAAAGTGCTTTTACTTAGTTTTAGCAGCCAAGGCACAGCAGCAGTGTATTGTCTGACTAAATGAGTTGTGGCACACTTTACGCTGAGATCAAGTTTTCTGCTGTTGTTTTGTTGCCTTGGTGCTACAGCTACAACGTCTGCTGGCTCCACACCAAGTCACCCACAAAACCTTGACTCTTGTCCCCTCTTCTTCTAGTTCTTCTTCTCTCCTCTCTCACTGTTTTCTGTTTTTCTTGCTCTATTTTTCCTTACTCTATTTGCCCTGCTCTCTCAGTCTTCTCACTCTCGTTTTGTCTCTCTCTCTCTCTATCCTCCATCTCTCTTTCTCCTCATTGCTTCCCTTCCTCATTCAATCTTTCGTCTCTATACCACCTCTTTCCCTCCATCGCTCTCTAATTCTCTTTCTCTCTCCTCTCTGCCCATCTCCTCTGCGGGGCTGAGTCACCCCCTCTGACAGGCGGCCGTCTCCAGGGGCGACCCAGGCCGTCCCTCTCGTGCTCCAGTAGACCACACATCCACACATCAGCCCCTTTGTTGTTCCTTCCACTGGGGTAATGGAAACTACGGGCCACTCAGGAGAGGAAGTTGGCCTAAGCCTCCGTGGCAGACATCCACCCCTCCACCGACACCACCAACCCCCACTGAATAGGAATAAAAAAGAATGAGAGAGAAAGAGAGAGAGACAGAGAGAGAGCAGGAGAGAAGAAAAACTGTGAGCGGCGCGAGAACTCCAGAAGAATAACAGAGAGAATGCAGCAGCGCGCTGCATCTCCTCAAACCAGCGGAAATCCTGGACATGTCGACTACATTAGAAAAATACTTGAGGTTTTCGCTCGAAATTGGGATCTTCCCGAGCCGGGGTAACGTGATTCTGTTTATTAAGGATGACCAAAGCCATCTGGAAGTCATCGCAGCCCACTGGGCTTGAATGACTGTCGCTGCTAATGCAGCATTAACAGTTTTTAGGCTTCCAGGCTCCCTACTCATACTACTGAATGTGCTATTACCTGTCTGCCCCCAGACCAATGGAGAAATAACACAGTTAGTGAAGTATAAACTCAGTTCCATTCAGAGTGCCCTCCAAACCAAAAGTGTACTCTGGAATTGATTGATGGAAATACTCGACTACTTATGGAGCAGACTAATAAGTCCACAGTTACACTGCTCCTGCTTGTGACTCGCTATAGGATCAACAATGTAATGACCAGGGTCAGGTGTAAGGTTGAAATAACATCCAAATTCTCAGCCTTTCCATTTCCACGGACGTGATTTGCATGTCCTCTTTTGTGCAATATATCGTTCGTAGGCGTCTGGGGTGATGGCATCGACTTTTGTTCAGGCAAATTCTGATAATAAGTGAGAATAGGTGTAAAAACTCCTGCTGCATCAGTAACATGTAGAGTCTTCCATCAGGAGCCCCTGAGGAAAAGAAGCAGGATAAATGACAATCAGTATAATCACACAGCAACTCATGAAGCAGTTCTTGGAGATCCTAATATCATATATCACTCTGATTATTGTACCCTTGCATGAATATGCAGCCTGTGTGAATGTTTGTGTCTTTGGCCAGTTTTGGGAACAAACGCTTGATCGAGGTCTGTGCAGTCTATACTTATGGCATTGTTGACACTTGATTGTGGGGCTTCTATAGCCTCTGCGACACAGAGCTGTGCAACGCATTTCCGTTGTGAACCACCAAGTTGATTGCATTCTACATTCTAGTGGGTGTGCTGTGCTGGTTTCCTTGGCACCTGCTCCTAGTTGATTGTCAGGAAGTGATTGGGTCTCACTTGGTTTTCAAATCTGGAGTAGACAAGCATTTAAGTTTTTTTCTGTAGATTTGTTTACCATAAAAAATGGGTGATTGGTTCAAATGTACAAACTGGTTACATTTTATGCGCAGTGCTGTAGAATATGATTCATTCATGTCTGAAATCCTCACTAGGGATAGAACATGATTTTCAACAGCATATGGAGCAACTGCAGGGAAAAAGGCTCAAAACAGCCATTAGCATTTGGCTAACCCACTTCAGTTGAAGTTGAGGAATCACAGTAATGATCTCTAATCTTTATGCTAAGCAAAACTGTTATGGCATCTCCCCAGAACAATGGCAACACTACGTGCCACCCAGTCTCTGTTTAAGGAAGAAAATGGATGGAGTCCTTCTCTTGCACCATGGAGGCCACTTTGTCACGGCTGACAGCTGCGAAGTTACTGCTCAAACACTTTATTTCACTGTTCCCCTGTGTCAGTCCATTGACAATGCCCCATGCATTGTTATTTTATCATGCTAAGGCCTACTTTTCAAATCCCTCTTAAAATACCTTGTGTCCTGGTTGCAAAGGAGAGTGTCTGAACTCCCATTGTGTTGGATTTCTATCCGTGCGTATGAAATTACTCTGTTATATGAGTTTGACCCTCTTCCGTAAGATATTTCCATCAAGAAAATAGACGGATTCAGATGAAATCACCACGGAACACAATAAATAAATATAAATAAACATTCCAGACAGGCGTAGACACATTTTTCTCTGTAAAGGTCAACATGTAAGTGGCCATGTGCACTCCAGGACTCACTTGTGTGGGCAGCAGTCTTGGGTGGTGTTTCCCTGGTGCCAGGGTAGGGCTCCATGGCTGCTAGCTCTCTGTCCTCCATCACCAATGGCATCCCTGTGGAGGTGACGGCCACCCAGTCACTCATTACTGGTGCTCGTGGAGAGTCATGTGTGTTTGTGACAAACACCCCCAGGTGTCTGGTAGCCGCAGGCTCCCGATGCCTCTGAGCGATGGCACCACTGAGGCGACTCTTGACATCTCTCTCTCCCTCTCTTTCTCTTCAGCCAACAGGTGTCAAGAGTCAAGAACAGTCAAACAAACAGACATAAAAAACAAACAAACAACAAAAACATGACATCATACTGCTGAATGACAACTATTTTATGTTTGTGCCACACAAACGAGGAAGCTGTAAGCCCAGAAAGAGGGGGGAAAAAACATGAAATGACAGTCCAATTAACTTGGTCTGGATGAATGCTTCTTCATCAAGACTCGAAGGCAATTATCGCACATTTAATGACTGATTAGTCTGCATGTGTTCTTCCTGGTACCTTCTTGTATATAGGTTACCTAGGGCCACAGTTGATAAGTCAGAGATCACGTCTGCGAATGCAGCATGATCCCCTCATCAATTTATTTAGGGCTGAAACTGACACCGTTCGACCTATGTCGTTGAGATGATTTATACCAAAAAAGCAACGCAAAAAAATAAATAATAATAATAATAGGCATGCATATCTTTCCAACCTGGGTGAGATGTGAATGAAAAGCATATTTTGGCCAAAAATGCAAAGGGCATTCATGCTAAAACCCTAATTCACCAAAACCAAATCAATCCTCTTGTGCTGTGCCAGAGCAATGCTTGAAATAGGGATTCTTTCAGGCCTTCTTCCAGCCAGGAGACTTTATCTGCCGCTGCAGTGTCTTTGGCAGAGCAGGGCAGGCTGTGGTGGATCAGCTTCATGGTGGGAAGCCTAGTCCTCTGGTGTAATGATCTCTTTCCACGGGGCAGGCGGATTGGCGTATGGCATTTCCACTACCCCGAGGAGCGCACAGATCCACATGAAGGGGAAAGGGCCCCACGGCATAGCCAATGAGGGTAACGTAAGAAGCATAGCGCACTCGTGATGGAAACCAGCTCGACTCATTAAAGGGTCGGAGCACCCCAGTGGAAACATAAAGACTTGGTTAGAATAATATTTTGGGGAGATTTTAATAAAGGAGAGAAATGAAACAAAGACACACTGAGAAGTGGTCAAACCACTCCAGAGAATAATGACAAATGACAATATTCCCACCAAATGCTTATGCCCGTAATGCCTACTCTACTTATATGATACATCTCACTGCTGCCACACTATGTGCCAGATTACCTCTCCATAATCTAGACGAATGCCTACACTTACAAAGTTCTCTGCTTCTTTGGTAATTTCATTTTTATAACCTTATGACTTATACACACTATACTGTTATAGAATGGTGCTCCTTACACTTTGAGAGACAGTTCCCTCCATTTGCATCTCAATGTCTGTCTAATAGTCTGTGTGCCGTGCAATCAGTGAGAAATGAGTTCTGGCTCAAGGTTGTTCCCTGTAACAAGTCAAGTCAAGTCAAGTCAGTTTTATTTGTCAATTTCTTCACATGTACTTGACATACAAAGGAATCGAAATTGCATTCCACATTTGTCCCATGCGTAGACGTTGACGACAATAAAGTGCAGATGCACAACAAAAAAACAATTCTAAACAATAAGGTAATGTTAAGTAAAAAAAAGTGCAAGTAGGCTTAAGGCATTATACTTAGGTAAACATACAGTATATATAAGACAAGACATAACATACATACAGTATATATAAGACAAGACATAACATAAAGTAAGTGTTCCAGCAGCGTTGGTATGTTGTCTTAGTGCAACACAAGATTGTAGCAGCAGTAGTAGTATATAAATAGTAGTGAAGAGAATACTTGAATATATAGCAGCAGCTGTGTGCAATTGCAATGCAGAGGTAGTTATTTTTCAGTTCAGAGTGTTGTTTTGGTTCTTGGTTCAAAGTGTTTGTTCCCTTGTTGGGGAGTGTGTGTGGTGAGGGGGGGGGGGGGGGGAGAGAGTGTTTTCCTTGCTGGGGAGTGTATGTGGGTTGGAGGTGAGGGGGGTGGGGGGTAGAGTTCAATCTGTCTTCCTATACTCCTGCCAGGGAGGTTTTCCTTGTCATCGCTGCTTGTTCTACGAGGTTCCAGGCTCTGCATTGTGTTGGGAGCCTTGAGAAAACTTCATGTTATATTTGTGCTATACAAATCAAATTGAACATACCAGAGGTTTAAAATAGGACAGAAAAAAAAAAGATTTTATGGGGTCCACATTGGGCCAGGTCTGTTGTCAGACAGACCTGAAGTCATCACTTCATGTATTCACAATAAAGAAACAAAAGCATAAAATATAAACAGTATCATTAAGACTACTGCATTAATTAACAACTAGGAAAGCTCCCATGGGGTTTCCCCACACACTTTGAAGATTTCGTTGCGATAGAAATCCGACTTTAATCATTCACTCAGAAAATAAAATGATATCCAGTGATCAGAAAAGACCAGAGGAAATATGCTGTAATGAAAGTGAAACTCTCATAGAAATCTTATTTCAAATAATATACAGCAAAGCCTGTTCCAGCAGTTCCACCAGTTCTCCCTTCCTTTAGCTTGACAGACACGTTCTCATCTATTGGACCCGCTGCTGAACAATATGAAGTTCACACCCAAATATGACTTTCATATGCTTTAGTGGTCTTAGTGGTGACTGGCATGAGCTCCCACACGAATAGGCCTCATAAATTAATGGTCTGCTTTTTTCCATTATTAAGCTTGCCCTTAGTCAGGGGGACGCTAGACATTGAGGCCCTGTGAAGTGTCTCCCTGAATCGGATTACAGTACTATACTCTCTACTACATTCCAGACTTTCAAGTGCGCACCGATTCAACATGATCCACGGATCACTGAAAGAGAAGTAGATATGGGGCTGATCTATACAAACACAATTTCTTCTTTTTCTATTTAGTTAGCTGCTTAATTAACTGCAATGAATTATAATTCTGAATAGATTATTCAGCCAACAAAGTACATGCCATTGGGCGTTCTAGTTGTTTTCAGCCACATTATGCTTGGATATGCAGTGTTTAATGCATTATTTAATGAATTTTAAAGAGGCACTCAGTAAGTCTGTTTTTTAACCCTGCATTAAACGCCACAAACCTGTAGGGGGAGCTCCGTACAGTTAGCTGTATTGCTGTAGTGTACACTCCCTCAGAAGTTGCAAGTTCCGTATTCACTATACAGGGCTGTACAGCGGTGCGCTCAATCGCCATTTGCAACACAACAGACCAGTCTAACAGAAAAAACTATTTCTAAGCGATTTTATGACCTCCAAAATGGTCGCATAAACTTACTGAGTACCTCTTTAAGGTAGGTAAGACTGTTTAAACAGCTTCTCTTGGAAGTTCAGGTAATTATCAGTTTTGGGACAAAAAAAAAGTTGAGCTGTGTTGAAAGAAACTTTGAGTTTTCATTGAGTAAGAAAAGAGAATTCTATAATGATCTTTTTAGATGTAACTGTTGCACATCTTAAAGTAAGACGTTAAATGTTGCCAGCAATGTCTAGAAACAGTGAATTCATTGAGAGAGCAATGTGCTTCTCTGCTGTTTGAGCATCCATGGACCATTTCCATTTTTTGTTGTTGTCCGTCTGAAGGGCCACCACATTCTTCAAAAGAAGCCAAGAACAGACATGCAGAAGACACATCCTTGGCTGCTGTGCTAACTGACCTGGCAGCTTTGGCTGTGCCGGCTAAAAGAGTTGGACCTAGCCCAACTTGGCTCTTGCCTTTCCCAGGCAAAGACATTTCAATCCCCACCAAACCTGACACCTCTTCAGAGCCAGTGATAAGTCTCTTAGACTTGTCGCAAAGCATTAGAAGATGGGCCCAAGGAGATGCCTTGAAAGTCAGAGAGACAACAGATGAGACATCTGTATGTGTGTGTGTGTGTGTGTGTGTGGGTGGCTTTGTGTGGGCGCCGTCAAAGGGCAAGGCTAGCTGCCTTAACACAACCCGAGTGAGCCGCCAGCTAGCTGCCGCGCGGGCCAGCCAGGTCAGATTACGGGGGTGTCGCTAGCCTTTCCCCTGATAACCCCGGCCATGATTGGCATCGCCCTCCTCCACGGCCTTCCCACACTTGTCATCTCTGGGTGCCGGCAGGCAGATAGGGGCTGTCAATTAGGAAATAATGCAAGGAGCGCGCCAAGATGTCAAGCTGGCTCTCCCTCCCGGCACCCTTGCACGTCAAATGTCCGTCTTGATGCCGCGGGGCTGCGAAGTGTTGTTACAGAGGAAACAGGTCGGGGGAGAAAGACAGCCCGTGGGCGGAGGAGGAGGAAGAAGAGACAGTCAAAGACGAAGGAAGAGGAAGAGCGAGAGAGAGAGAAAGAGAGAAAAATAAAGAGAAGGGGGACAGAAGAGGAGAGGGGAAAAAATCTTAACAAACACATTAGAGCCTCTAAGCATGGGTTTTCACTCTCGCTTCTCCTAATGCAGACAGACAATGGCGTCTGATTGTGTCGCAGAGACATCTGGAGTCCTCTGCTAGGTCAGCCCCCGTGCCTTGTCTGTCAAGAGATCTGCCTGAATTTCCATCCTCCTCCTTTTCATATGAGGCTATAAAGATCCAAGCGTAATTTACAGTGAAATTAAAAACTCAGCGGTCCAGTCTTTTGCTGGAAACTTTCCAAAATATCCACAAAGATTTACGTCTGATTGCCCTCAAATTATGAATTGCAAATATTTAACACACTAAGGCTGATTCATCCGTTAGCTCTCCATACAATATTCCCCATGGTGAAACACATGCCATTTATGCACATTTTTAAGTTCACCAAACCAGCTCAATTATGCAGAGTTAGCTGACCAAAATCTCACCTCTGTTTCTTTAACAGCGTTCTTTTGCAGAGCCAGCCTCAGCATTTCATACTATTGTGATATAAAAAGTAGAATTAAAAAGCAATTATCCATTTCAAGGGCAACTAGGACTAAGACTAACAGTTGCCTGGGTATAATTACTCATCTGTCACCCACCATCAGCCTATCCTGAGTGAGAGCCATATCAAATGTTACATGTGCATATGAGATATGTGTCTGCCAAACTGGGATATTTAGGTAGCTTTGCCAAAACTGTTTGGAGGAATTAGAAAAAGAAATTAGCACCGTGATTAATAAGGCTTAACCTGAGGGCATATTTGTGTTATTTATTAATTTATTTTAAATATACATCTGGGGGAAGAGGCTGCACTATTCACCTAAAATCAGCTTTTAAGAGGGCTTATACACAGGCAAAACAGCCCTTTGTCTAAAGCCACGCTATATTTTAAGCTGAGGTGCCACATAAATCATAGCAGAGACAACATCTCCCTCTAGTGGTGTTTGCTTAAAAGCGATTTCCCACATTTTTCAGCAATTCTGCACTGCTGTGGAAATATGTCTCAACATGTATGACATATATGCCACACTTTCACTTTGTTCAAATAAGCAATCTGGTCTGACAAGTCTGGTTATTAATGCAGTCCAATAGTCTAGTCATATACAGGCAAGAATTAGTAGTCTTATGTTATTAGTTTTATTATGGCATTAAATGAAGAGTAAAGACTGCTCAGAGAGAAAGGAAGCTCTGAGACTCTGAGAAGAAAGAGCAGACATGGGGCTGGTACTTTAACTTCAAGCTGAGGAAAATAAAACATCTGATCTGTCTCTGCTTTTCTACCTTCAAAATGATGTTCAACTCTTAAGAGAGAAAATGCACTGCAGATGACATTAAAAGTTTTCAGAATCCTTCTAAAATAAGAGTTAAATAATATACAATTCTAGAAACAAACAAACAAACAATAGTGTGTGTGCATACAGTAACACACCTTCAGTCCAGTGACTGTGCTCAGTCGCTGGAAGACATGGAGACAACATACCACATGCAAGATCCATAAATAGCCTATACTCTTTCCAATGCCCAGGAAACTGACATTCAGTTTGTCATATTTTAAGCACATAACACTTAATCAGATTAATTATCAGAACAAGTTATTTAAACAATGTCAAGCTACATCAAAGATTGCAACAAATAAACAACTGCCTGTGACTGATATAATGTATGTGTGAAGAATCAAGAGCAGTTTCAGCAGTCCTATTAAAGTGCAAAATGTTTTTTTGTGTTTCTGTTGTTTCTCGTACAAAACAATGAACCCGCTTTTTCATTTATTCAATTATTTATTGGCAATTAGTGGAAACATAATGCAAGATCACATTTGTTTGTGAATAATACAATGTGAATAAAGTCTGCTAAATACTGTAAAGGTGAAATCCTTTCTGATGTTATTGACATGTCAGCCCTGGAGTGCTGATCGTTTGCATGAATCTGTATCCCTGTAGTACGTTATATGGCTCTTAGTCCTGTTCTATTGCAGAGAGGCCAGTTGCCAGTGGGTGCCATATAAGAGGAAAAGTCTATGGAAGCAGCTTCAGGCGAAATACTTCATAGAACTGCGAGCCGAGTCGTAGCTCAAGCAATAAAGTCGCCCTAATCATCTGAATCACTCTAAATACTACTGCAATTGAATGTCCGTTCAAAACAAACACATAAATGATCATTTTAGACATTTTAGACCAGCCTTAACAAATACAATCTGTTGAACATGAGAGAGATATGGGCAAGCTGAGGGTATGTAGACTTCACCTGTCTTTACTGTTATAAATTAGCAGCATTCATAGTTTATATTTCTGGATTTGCTGCAAAAAACAAATGGGATGAAGTTCATTAAAGTAATACAGTGAGCACTGTCAGGGTAATAAAAAAAATACAAACCAACTGATACATAAAATAAAAACCAGAAGTACATCACATCAAGGTTATGGTCAGTGCGGAGTAGCCAGCTCTACTTCGGGACTGTGCAGCTGAGGTCATGTGTGTCTTGTGTCCTATTTTACGGTTTTAGTTTCCTGCTAGTGTTTCAGCTCACTCACACGAACAGTTGCAGCCAAGGGTACGTGAGGTAAGAGTGTGGGTTCAAGAGGCACTGAATGTGTTGGGTTTTTTCAGCTTCCTTCTGTCTCTGGAGCCATCGGTCCAGAAATCACTTCCCACAAGGAACGAGTTTTGTAAACCCAACACAACTATACTTTTCTCAGTGGAAGAACAATATCTTAAGGCCGACGAACTCTGTGCTTAGACTAGGCCTACTGCATGGATGGCATAGTAAAAGACAGAGGACACAGGCTGGGTGCCAAGGCCTGTCTCCTAAAGCAGATTTAGCCCAGTCATCAGCCCTGATTCAGCCACCCTTGCATTTCTGACACACCTGCTACTAAGAAGCACCGTCAGCAGAAACTGGTCATTTCTTGAGTGATACAGCAAAGCAGATCAATATCCAGGGTTATGGACTGAACCACTCCATCTTTAAACCATCATTTCAGATACAGGAGGAAACTTATAATAAGGACAGTGCTTCCTTCTCTATACTGGAAGTTATGCTTGTGTTATGCTTCACATACAAATGATTAAAAAGGCTATCTGGAATCATCTCATCCAGAAGTATTTTGGCAACAAATATTAAGTTCAACATCACACTGAATGGCACGTTTACAATATCAAGTACGGTCATGGGCTGTAGGTTAATAAGCATGTTCCTCCTTAAATGGAAATAAAGAGCAACCAATCCAACACCCATACATTTTAACAGTCTTTTATATCTCTCATCTGGTTTAAATTACGGTTAACGGTTAAATACTTTTTTTCAAATCACACTCATAAAGGCCAATCCTTGTGGGTTTGGAAGGATTCAGAGGACATAAAGTGAAATGTATGTTTGTGCTTATAATGAAAATAACCGTTTACCTTGCATTTAACGCTTCTGATATAAAAAATTTGAATGATTCAGAAATTTAGCATACGTTCATGAGTGCAGTGATGCATTATAAGCGTCAAGTTTGCCTGCAGCATTTATATATATTTTTTTGTTTGTTTTTTAAAGGAAGTCTGATCTGAAGCGCACAGCTACAGAAAATACGCCATGCATATTTGTTCATATGTATCATGACATCACCACACAGTATACACAACTCACACACAGATCCAGATCTACTTCTAGGCTTCACATCACATGTTCACCCACTGCGTTATGCGTCTCGCCATTCTCCAAGAGTAGAATGTTAATTCATATTACGAAGAGGCCACGTATCACTTTCCCGCTCCTGTGCTCAGAGAGTGTGTGCTCATGCATCTTTAATAAAGGCTTAAGGTGGCTCCTGTTTTTGCCATTGACATCCAAAAAGGCAAAATGTACAAAATATTTATAATCTACGCTTTGCAGATTTCGAACTTGATTATGGTGCTCATTAGTTATGTAAAGTACATTTCTGTCCCCTCATGAGCCTGGCATTTATAATGCATACAGGCCAAAGTCTCCCTCTCGTCATTTTTCGTGAGACCAAACCTCCAGTGCTGATGATGATCAATCAGTCACTTACACACAAATGGGTCTACAAAACAAGTGAACTAGCAGCAGAGAGAAACTTCCGGACTCAGAAATGTATTCCTCCTAAATACTCAATAATATATTTGGTGATCCAGATAAACATATTTGATAAAGTTGGGTTCTATACATTATTCTGAGGGGGGTGGTTGTAGCAACGTGGGGATATAGATCTAAAAACCTCCAGTCCAGAGAGAACAAAAAAAACAAAACAAAACAAAAAAACCACACACACACACACACACACGCACTGACAGAAACGAACCTCAGCGGCTGGGTTAACAGAACCTCGTCCTCACCACTACAACTTCCCCCTCCTCCTCCGTCTCCCTCTAACAGCAGGAGGTGCGGAGCGCCATGCTTGCCACCGACCTGATGGCACAGGCGGTAAGCTTGTGGCAGGTGCCCGCCCCAGCCACGTAGTTGGACGCCAGGCGCTGCAGCCGTTTTACGCCGAAGGTGTTAAAGTGGCCCGGCAGCACCTGCTCCACCTTCTCCTGCTCGGCCAGCGCCAGGAGCCGCTCGCAGCTTCGCACGTAGTCGTCTACATGGCTGTGCGGCAGCCAGTCGATCATGGAGCCGTCGTACACCACGTCGCCGCTAAACAGCAACTTGTGCTCGGTGTCGTGGAGGCAGATGCTTCCCCGGGAGTGGCCCGGCATGTGCAGCACGGTCAGCTGACGGTCTCCCAGGTTGATGACATCACCTGAGAGAGAGAGAGAGAGAGAGAGAGAGAGGGACAGGCAAACAGAGAGCGATAGACAAACAGTGAGGAGACATATGAAGTCAGTGGGAGGTAAGTGTGTGGATGTGCCTTAGTGCGCCTTGTTGGCTGATGTAAAATTATTCCAGCTGCAATGCAGGTACTGACTCAGAGAAGTCTATTGACCGTCAAGGAAACTGAGAAGGGATAAGAAATGACTATGAGATAGTCCAGGATGACGGTGCACACAACTGAATATCAACTGGTAAAGCTGGTCAAGTGTACTAAATGAGACCACTCAAACACTTATAGATTGGCCAAGCAAATTCATTTAGACCTACAGATACATCAGGGTCATGATGACATAGGCTATCCATTCAGGTTCAGATGTGACAAAATCTATAATCTCTACTTGACAGACTTGACTGCAGTTACACAGCACTCAGTTTAATCAAATCTAACGTTACACATAATCATGATAAGTCATATGTGATAAAGAAAAAAAAAACAATATGCAATAGGATAGAGGAATGTCAATAAGCTAGCACAAGCATCACTAAATAGAGAATTAGCCTAGCCAAGGAATGTAGGAGGGGCATTTACGAATGGCACTTAATGGCAGGTGTAAAAGAACGCTCTCTCCTGTGCCAATTGCATCAGACCCACTCGGCAAATGTATTGGCTATAATCTTACAAGACAGCTCTCAGAATGATAACAAAACCCTAGGTCATGAACACGATAAGGGAACCACATCAGATAATGGTTCTGATTTTGGTTAGGCCATTAGTCGTTGGGAGCAGTCTCGATTTAATTCGCATCGATCGATTAGGCTTTCTCTAATGCTACTGCAACTGTAATCGGATTGCATACTCCAGCTAATAAAATCCACATGCTGACTGGCAAAGCTTGGAGACAGATGCTTCTCTGGTCAGGGCACCGCCTTGCTTGCTTGTTAGCTGCAATGCTATCATGCTAACATTAGCTCGCTATATTATCACAAAATATGACATACCATCCTGCAATATATGAGTCGGCTGGACAGCCTTCACTCTGTATTGCCTGGCTCTCCATCCAGGCGCAGGTGTCTCTACAATCTCCCTGTCAGACAGCCAGGTCACCGTTTCGAAGTTGTCTCCATTAGCAAGTGCATCGACCTCTGCCTTGTGAACGCCCACCTGTTGAAACTGATGGAGACCACCCGAATGGTCAAAATGAACGTGTGTCCCGATGGCTAGAAGAGGGTTTTTGCGTTGCGAATCTTCCCCGAGGAGGCCGTTAGCCTTAATGTAGTCAGGCAGACTCCGCAGTCCCAATCCTGCGTCTATGACCACGTCCTGGTGGGAGCCGCGTATGACCCAAATGTTTGCTCTGTTCCCTGATTCGTAAAACCTCTCTTGGATCCAGAACAACCCGTCTCCAACAGACTTATGCGCATACCAGTCGAGTGCAGACATTACAAAACATACACGTGTCTTAACTGACAATTTATTTTACCTTACCTTGGTGACAGAATCCTATAGCAAGCTACCGTATGGGTACGAGGGGGAAATTTGTTTTGACGATCAATGGGAAAAGGGTGGTACCTCTACGCCAGAACCGTAAGAGCTGATTGGAGGACAACACGTGACGTATGCAGGTTAGTAGAAATGTTTTTTTTTTCTGGACTGGGCAAATACGGCAATACTATTAGAAATTCTCTGCTATGACAAAAGCGCTCAAATGTCCAATTATGAATGGCTCACCACCAAGTAGGTCTGCTAAAGCTAAACTACAGCATTTTAAGATACAAATCACACCCTGAGCATGTTAAGATAATTTATTACATTTATAGTTTTATCCACACTTGAATGGTAACATTCAGACATGCAAAAAGTAGTTTGTAAGATTCGTTATCTGTCAATTAAGTTAATCGCCTAAACCACGCCCTCAAACTCACTTAGTCAATCGTCAATCCTTCTTTTTAATTGGAATTGAATGCAATCAATCAGGATTGGGACTTTTAACACACCTTGCACTATGCAACAGTTGCCCACTGTGACCCTGAGGTACATTTACAGACAGCTGGAGCTAGGTAAAGAAAAGACGTGAACATTTTAAGGTCATTTAAAACAATTGTTTCCTCTAAAACATGTTTAAAAATTCTTTATCCAGGTTATTTTACCATAGTAGTGCTTGGTAGGAGTAAGCAACCATGGCAGGGGGCAAAGGCAGAGGAATGGCAGCCTTCACCTTCAGGGTGGAGAATCTGGGCATCACAAGGGGAAATATGCCTGAGACCCGAAGGGGGCCTAACCCACTTTTCCCAGTATGTACCTCAAATGATCACTTTTCACATTCCAAAGGATGTGCACATTATACAGACACAATATTGTAATTCAGAATTCTTCACACCTACAATGTGTTTATTATTAATCGATACTATCTTTTTTATACCTTGTTTTGCTCCCTCTCTGCTCATGTAGATGATGGAATATAAACCTGTGGCGCTGGAGCCCAGCCATAGCGATGACTACATGCTCGCCCTGAAACAGGAGATCAGAGGAACGATGCGCCAGTTGCCATGCTATCTGAAAGCGAATGGAAGCACATCCAGTAAGTCCATCCATCAAGCAACTAATCTAATCACACATTATCACATAAACCTCATACCCTGAAAGAATCAGTGTAATGTAATTTCATTCTGAAGTGCAGAGATCCAGAACTAGGTAACAGGATTAGGGGGGGTCTCTCACCTCAAATATGAGATTTTTAAAACTGATCTTGCATAAATGCATTGGTGGTTTGAACACTGGACATGACCTGTATTCCATCATACTGTCACAGAGGTGGAGCGGTATAAGGACAAGTATGTAAAGGATAGTAAAACAACTGACCACGAAGACTGGACACCAGGTAAACTTAAAAGGTTATTTACTGTAGTGCCGATCTGGCCTTTGCCATGAGCCTCAAAAAAAAAACATTTTGTTTCCAGATTGGAACTGTCTCCCCAAAGAACTAATGCCAAGGAAGAATTTGCCAAAAAAGAAGTCAGGTAAAATTAGTTTGATATAGATTTGCAAGACCTCTCCAGCCTCCACTGCATGAAATAAAACTGGATGAGTAGATATTTTTCAACTTCAAACTTGCTCTAACAGTGAAGAAGAAACCTAAAGTATTGACCAGCTTGGAAAAGGATGGTGTACTCTCAAGGTTAAGTGTAAGTGCCTTTACTGTAAAGACTGACATCAGGGTATTGTAACCTTCAAAAAAATACCTGTTTCTGGTTAATATTTCTTCAGGGCAACTTCTCATTAGCAGTTAAATGTGTGTTACAAATAATGCCCAATACAATTTCAATTGGTGTGTGCATGTGGGGGGGCATTGCTTTCATACTTTCAGGAGCTGGAGAAGACTGATAAAATGAATGCCGATGAGGAGAAAGAGGAGAAAGAAGAAAAAAAGAAAGGTGAAGGTGAGGATGAAGGAGAGGAACTTGAAGAGGAGTATGATGAAGAAGAACTTGAGGAGGTACATGAACTTTTGTGTTCTTCTGTTATCCATTTCAAGTGAATCTTGCTTTCACATGGAGTCCAGAGGGTCAATGTTAAAGGGGCAGAACAACATTTGAGAGGATTCTCCTTCTTCTGGAGCAACTTGAACCCCTCCTCTGGAGTTCACTCGAGTCTGACCGTAGCTGCTTTGGCTCAAGCCTAGCATAGATCACTAAATCAGATTGGACCATTAGCAACATGTTCAGAAGTGATTTAAGAATTCTGATATTTTTCCTTATATAAATTTGGCCCTGGTGCAAAATGTGTCAACATAAAATGAAATTTGACAATTTTCTAGGCTTTTTCTTTTTCTGTGTTGACCTGAAGAAAAAGCCCAAATGGCAGTTTCTCCTTATAGACATTGTAGTGTGACCATTTTTACTAAGTAAATCTTAATCTCAAATATTCTTTGCATTTTGTTTTGAAGGACAATGACTACAATGCAAACTACTTTGAAGATGGGGATGATTTTGGAGCAGGCAGTGATGACAACATGGATGGGGAAGCTACATATTAGTATTAAATTAAGCTACATCATCATGAATAAATACCAAAGTGATGGCAGTTACTTGACTTAATTAAAATAGTTACTTTATTTTTCAACCTGTATTTGAGGTGTCCACAAGAAGGCACATACTGATGAAACCACTTATTTCCATTCATTATTTTTTTACATTAAGGAAAACAGTAATACCTTACTGTAAAAGCAGTCATTTTAAAACACTGCCAAAAAATAAGATTGTGCATTTCATTAGTCTGAAGAAAACAAAATCCTATGGCAGGCAATGGTTTATGGGATAATTACTCAACTATGCCACAATACTGATTTTGGAACATAAAATTTTCTCCAATAAATTATGCTTATTTAAACTACATCCCTGCCGAGAACACAGTGGCAACAGTCTCTCTGCTCACATATATGGTTTCTGAAAAAAAGAAACAACCATCTTATGGCAAACCATAAAAGCGACTTCAGCAGCTACATGAGCTCACCCCTCGAAAGAGCCAAAAATGATTCCACTGTGCAGAAGTTCCATAGAGTTATTGTAGCTGAATAAAGATCCACCCGCTATTTCTCACCTACAAAAAGTGGTTATGTGTCCGAATACAGAAATGTCTCCAAGTATCCTCTGGTCCCTGTTGGCGCCCGTCTCTAGTGATCACTATGTTTCCTCTCCCTTATCGTCTTGGTTTCTGTTCATTTCATGGGGTGGTTGCACCTGCGAGTCCTGCTGAGGCAGACCCTTGAGTACTGGCTGCCCAACAGAACCCCCTTTGGCTTCCACAGTCTTGTGCTGGTCACTCATTACTGTGGTGACCTGCTGTGGGACACCATGGGTAGTGTTATGATGGCTAACGTCAGCTTTCATCAGGACCTCGTAGTACAGCAAGTAGAACACGGGCGTGACAATCCCCACCACCAGCATGATGGCCACGGCTGTCCACCAGCGCATACCCCAGTCTGCCCCATAGTAGGGATCCTTCCTCAGGGGTGGCCGGCGCTGAGGGTCCCCCAGCAGGGGCTGCTGGGGACTAAGGGAGGACACAACCTCATTCAGGCTGTTCCTGGAGGAGCCGGTGGACTTGACCAGCCGCTCAATGTCCTTGTCCTTCTCCTGGAGGAAGCTGCCCACGCTGTCGGAGGAGGAGGACGACGACGCAGAATCCGCCGCTGCCTCGCCGACAGCTGCAGCAAACTCAGTCAGGCGACGGGTGGTTCCTGGGGAGCCAGACTTGTGAGGAGTGGTGTTGTGCGTCTCTGTCAGAACACTGAACTTTTTCACTGGGATCTTAATGGACCGCAGTGCAAAAAAGTCCTGCTCTGTAAGAAGATTGTTGGCCCTTTTGATATCTGCCACCTGAAATGAAATGTTATACATAGTGTATTAGTCTTCACTAAAGCACTTAGTAATTACTACTCCTATGACGGTGTGTTGACTTGGTGTTATGTTGTACGCACATATTAATGTTAAGTTTAGCATTTAGTTAAGATAACATTTGAAACAGCTGTTGAAACTCATCTTGTTGTGAATCTGCTCAATGAGCCTAAGCTCTTTTGAAATGGCCCTTAAGGAGACCGAAAACTGTCCTGTGGTTATACAAATGTATCATGAGCAATAGTGCATTTGTTATGGTCTAATAAAAAATAAACTCCCAAGTTTCAACAACTTTAACCATTTTCAAGCCAATATTACACTTGAGGGATTTGACATTGTCATTTACATTTCATTTAAAGTTTATACAATGCCTTGATGTTTTTAGAATTAGAGTTGTGTGAATGATAAAAGTAGTAGAAACTACAGTGCATGCACCAGATGGCAAATGTGAACCATGTCAGCTTAGGCAAATACTGCGTAAGCATTCTCAAGATAAACACGCAACTGACCCCCAGGAGGAGTGTCAAAATATGGCGTGGAAGTTCTTCAGAGACCAACATGAACTTTTGATAAATATTTGGTAAAACAGGCGTCTCTACCAATTCTTTACATTCTTCTTATCAGTGACTATCTTTGGGCAATATCACCTTAGGCTTTACATTTTACACAATAGACCGATCTGGAACATGGGATACTGGAATACATTATTTTGCATGCCTTATCGATAAACACACTCACCGAACAAAAATACTGGAGTGAGATGCTGTTGAGTGTGTCTCCATCTTTAATGTCCTTGACCAGGTAGACTATGTCATCAAGTCGGTCTCTTGAGGTGCTCCGTCGCATCCGGTCCCGTGCACGAGAGCGCAGCTCATAGCTCTCTGCGTCTTCCTCTGAACACTCTGTCTCCGAACCGTTCCCAAAGATGAACGCATGCCCTCCGAAGGTGGGCTGGACAGAGGTGGCCAACTGGAAACCATTGTGCTGGTTTCGCCCAGTCATTTTTCACTCTTGGAAAAGAAGAGAGGGAGGGGAAGCGAGATTTGGATGATGACCTTGTTTCTTTAAAAGCATGAAAACATCATTTGCAGAGCATGGACTGATTATTTGAAACACATGATTATGTTACATAGACTACATATAAAAATGGCAAATGACAGCCCTTTCGGCTAATTTGAAATATTAGCACAGAAGTATAGAGTGCTTCCAAAGAGTGGGAAACCACACCTGTGATTCTTAGAATTCCAATTCGTTACCGGGGGCAGTTAAAATGATATGAGGCCATTTCCAATTCTATGAAATGTTTCGTCATGTGTAGGTTGTGTGGGTTGAATAGCGTTGGTTATTTGTAAATAGCGAAAATGACTGAAAAAAACCCCTCACATCCCCACTTCACTGGCCTGATCTACAGCATAATGTAGGGTGAAATAAGGGAAGCACGAGCACACCAAGAGAGTTACTTACTTTTGGAAAATGTAGCCATGCATGTCTCCTTTCACAATATCTCCTGTCCCCCGTTCCACAATTACTATTTGCACAGATTACACTCAGCGGACAGTGAACGACTACTCGTTACATAATCATTCCAGCTCTACTTGCAAAGGATGAAGTTAACCCGCAGACTTTAAACTCCCGCAGTTTGAATGCTCTTTGCCTTCTAACATTAGCTAAGGACAGCTCAAGATTCTAACCTTACCTGATAACAGTAACATCCAAGTAATTTGTCTTACATAACTATCGAAAATCCAACTTTGGAACCAGCAACACGATAACGTTTACCATAACGAAGCCCCCGCAAGTGTTAGTGAAAGTTGCTTTTACAGGCTAGCGATTCATCACGGTAGCTACGTTAATAATCATTGGTTCGGATGCATAAACTGGCGTAAACGTTGCTTCCATGATTTGTTTAAGTATGGTCTGAAAAAAGGAACAGTTAGCCCAATGTTTGAAAGCTAACCTCAGAAACAAGACCCAAGAAAGATGGTCTATCCGTTAAGTTTTCCTGTTTAAGAACTCACCGTCTTTACAAGGTTAAAATATGTGTTAGCAGACAGCTAACGTTAACGTTAATGTTGGCCATATACTAACCTTTCCCGTATCAGTATCAAGTCTGACAACCTCATTTGTGCGTACGTGATTCTTTCATTATCCGAAAAAGGACATAGGCATTTTAAAAGATTGAGCTATAGCATAACAAATACCATCTCGAGTTAATTACAGTAAAGCGACGTTAGCGGATGTCGGTCCCTTGAACGTTAACATTGCGAAGCGTATGGTGCGTTCTCATCATTATGCTATACTGCGCTAGCAGTGTCTCGGGCATGTAACGTTAGCGTGAAATGGTTAGCTTTAATGGCTTGCTAACTCGCATTTAGTTGAATCAGTACAACTTTATTACAATAATACGTCGTCGAACTTGTTAATATTGCAACATATGTAGGAGAATTACTACGCAAGGCAAACAATTCAAATATGCTTGGGTATTCTTACCAGAAGGCATGAAGAGATCACTCAATCTACGCCATTCTTCTGCTTCTACACACAGTATGCCACAACCACTTTCCTTCTCTGCTCTGTTGTACACGATGGTGCGTTTGTTTAGACGCCACGTCAACACGTGATGACGTATACACTGTATCTTACGCAACCACTCCCATGGAATCTTCTTTTTTGTCACAGATGCAATTTATTATGAACTTTTGACAGTTTGGTCAGGTGCTTTGGAAAATCTACAGCTTGAAATAGTTTACACTAAGTTTGCAAACTTCATAGCCATATGCTCGTTATGCATATTCCCTGATTCATCCTCTTGTGATTCGATAGAGTAAAAGAGATTCCATAGTACATTTGGGATGGTATTAGTTACATTTTCTAGCCTTCCTATTCATAATATAACCTTCAATCTTTCATTCCACACAAATAATGATACCCTACAGTCAATCAGATCAATGGTCCTTTGAAACAAATAACCAGAGTACCTCTTTCTTCTGAACCCAAGTCTTTTCTAAAGTCTATCAAAGCCAACCCCCAACGAAAAACTCTCACCAAAGTGTTGTGATCTGTTGGTACCAAGTCTTAGTAGTGTGTGGCTACTGATGCACCAGCTACCGCTATTGCACATCTTTATAATGGGTGATAAATTGGGTGATGACACATGAACAGCAGCTTTTTTAGGTTATCCACCTTGGTTGTGTTCCTGATAATCTGATATATAGCCCATGTGAAACCCTCCTTTCCCTCTGGGTATAAGGCACGCTTGCATTACACATGCAATGCATTGGCCTATAATAGAACAAAATTCTATCTATTATAAATAGGATCAATTATTGCTGGTGTAAACAGCAATTGGATTTCTAGTACCTTTATTAATGACATATAATGACAACACATTATATTAATGACAAATAGTCCATTCGATACTCTACTTGTAATTTCTGAGGTGTAGACAAGCATAAAACTCAGTCTGATCATTCTAAACTCACTACTCTGGCACTACTATGTAATCCCACCTTATGCACACACATTAGCTTCATTTTAAAATCTAGTTTTGATAATAATTTTCATAGCAGTGTTCTCACACATGATCTGCTGCAGCTGTGCATATCAGTCTGTCCAGACAGCCTATTCCCACTTATTTCCTTTTTCCCCAGAGATAGAAAATCAATCAAAAACCTTAATTCCATATCTTCTAATTCAAGCTGGAGAGGACATGTATAGCATAGCAGATCAGTAGTGAGAACCAGACTAATTAAGCGATACGCTTGCAGATATACAGTTCTTCATCTGATATCTGTTAATATCATAACTGCTCCAATATTTTTTTATATGATAACATTTTTACATAACATAGCATTAATTTAATAACATGAGAATAATTTACTGTGCTTCCACAGGTCTCAATCCTCCCCTCCACAAATAATCTTCAAACATTCCCCGTAGCTGCCTGAGACATCCGACTGAGATCAAATAAAGAGAAAAAGCAGCCCTACAGTCACACTGAAAAGCCAGTTTGGATTGTGTTTATTTTCACTGATTTAGTTGTTAGTGCCTCAAAACCCACAGGAGTTTATACAGTAGACATGAATCACACACACTTTTACTAGGCAGTGAGTCATGGCCTATAGTGTTTGTATTTATAGTGAAGGATGAGATAAGATTAGCAGATATTTGGTTAGCCACCAGCCAAAAGCTTCACAACACAACTCACCTCAATGGCAGAGTGTAGGGACTCCTCTTACAGCTTCTTGTACTGTACTCTTGTACAGTACAACAGCTTCTTGTAGTGTACTCTGCTCTGATGTCAAGCAAGTTGCGGCTGACCATCCTATTCAGCGTCACTTCATCCATGCCGGCACCCTATAACAACCCCATTGTTATCAAGAAACACTCTGAATGGATTTATTTGTTGATATCAAATTGATGCCCACGTGCAGTACCTTCATACTTTTACGTAACCTTTCAGCCATGTATGCAGGGACGTTCTTTACACATTTCACTGAAAAAAGAAAATACAATTATATAAAATGATACTTATTTCAAGATTCAAGCAATGGTAAAAATGTTCATGTTCTTGATAAAGTGTGGAACATAAAGTTTACCAATGGCAACCAGAAGTTCTTCTAGATCACCAGACATCTCCCCTTCTATGCTTTCCTGAAGGGTCTTCCCACTGATTTCCTAGAATACAAATGCTGCAAAGGAGAATTCAACCGAACAGATTATTTTTCCTTTGCATTCTACATACTGTACAACAACAACAATGTAGCATTTACTTGAGTAGATAGATAGATAGATAGCCTAGGTTGCAGAGGAGGTTCGAACCGACAATTCCCAGGCTACTAGCAAGCCATGCCCCCTGATGGCTATACTACAGTAATACTTCAGCAAACTACATATTACGAAACACAACAATAAACAATATTACACAGTTAGGAGTCCTGTGTCAAAACTTCAAAGTGATGTCTGACAAACTGGAATCTTTGTAAGTGGCATGTCTAGGTTTCATGTGCAGTTTGTTTCTCAGGAGGGGCTAGATAAGGACCTGTATAAACAGAATAATAATAAACAACATGATTCCCACAGTACTGCACATCATCATTTGCTGGGATGCTGTTCCTCCTGCATTCTGCAGTCTGCTTCATTCTCTGCCATGCCTCTTTCATGTGGTTCTCTTTCAATCCTTTGCCTCTTTCAGACTCTCTCTTTCAGCTCCCTCTGCATGTCTCAGCTCAGCTAAGTCACCCTCTTGAAACGCACAATTCTTTTTAAGGAGTTTTTGACATTGCTTGTTATCCAGGGTTTGTTATTTGGGATACATCACACAGTTCTAGGGGTAACCACATCATCCATGCAGAAGTCCAGATAGCTCCACACTAACATCAGAGATGTTGCTAGTTAGCAATGTCATGGCAAAACAAGCTACTGTGCATTCATACAAAAAAACAAGCTACTGTGCATTCATTGTTTGCTCCTTGTTTGTCCAGTTGCTATTTTATTTATTTATTTATTTGTTGTCTTCAAAACTGAACGAATCCCTTAGAAATATCCAAAATCTGAGACCAGTCTCATTCACTTGTGAATAGGCCGGGCCAGTCTTGATTGTGTCACAGTAGATGTTCACAGTAGATTGTGTCACAGTAGAAGTGGTGGGTATTGACTTACACATTTACACAGAATTTTAGGTTAATTTACCTGCTTTTTACCTAAATTAAGGCTCTCGGTTCCCCCTATGGTCTTGCAAGATGCCTAGCATCGATTTAATTATATATCAGTCAAAACAAAATTTACAAAAAAATGTGTAATGGGACCTCCATATAGTTAAAAAAACATTGACTTGTCTATACCTTAAAACTTGTTGATCTAGCTTAAGCTCTTACACTGATCAATGTTACATACTAACCTTAGTAATAACGGTTGTAAGTATGAACAAATTGATCTTTGTTTTATAAATGTACTCTTTCAAACAGCAACAGTATTTCGGCCTAGCCGTTTACCACTGTCAGTATTGGTCTCTTCATCGGTTCCCCATTTCTTCTCCCCAGCGTCATAGAGAGCCTGTAGTACTATGTGTACAGTGTTTCATTTTGCTCGTGCCCATTAAATAATTAAATAACATACCATATCAATTCAATGCAAAATTGCAGCATTCATGCTTTGTCTCTTTTGGATTAGATTAGATTACAGTCTTTACCTTGGCATCCTCTTTGGCCTTGACACTATCCACAGTAGTTCTCTCATCCCGTCCACCCTAACAACACATACAAGCACATTAACAGTCACTCAGATTAGCCTATTACTGTAATCTCTATACCAGTACTTTAAACTGTGTATCAAATGTTGAATGGTTCATTTCATTTATCTCAGCTAAAAGGAGGGTGGCCTTGCCAAACATTCCAGAGACTTCTTTCTTGAGGTCAAATGTCAATTTTCTCTCTGTCTCTGTTGAATCATTTGCATTAATGGCATGTTACTCCATACTACCCACACACACAACATTTCCTTTCTTATGTTATTAATCAGTGCTATAAAAAATTTACCTTCCAGGTAAGCAGCAGAGAGCTCCTTGATTTGTACTGGAGGCCAATATTTCTATGATGGTGCTGTGATCTGTACCAGCACCCTGTAAGAGAATGAGAAAAGTATTTGGACAAAAAGGTTTCTGTATTCATTAAGATTTCTTGGAATAACATGTGTGTGAGACAAGTGTGACATGTGTAGAGACAAGCAAGCAAGGAAGTCAACAAATAAATTAAACTGCTCTTACTTTCATAGCTTGTGTCACTTCCTGGGCGTAGTACACAGCTGTTGGGGTGGCAAGAGCAACGAGCAGCCGCTCAAAGTTACCGTGAGTATCACCTTTCAGATCATCCACCAGAGTGTGCAATGCAAGCATGGACAACCGATTAAAGCTAATTCTTGTAAAACCACACACACACACACACACACACACACACATACTCTTACTCTATTTGAAGCTGAGAGATATGCTTTACAAATGGTCTCATGTTGAGTGCTGCTTCGAAGGGTGAGTATGTCAATTAAAGTTCTCAGTTGTACCTGGTCCAAACAGAAAGGTGTTATTTTCCTTATTATGGCTTATAGGAGATCAGCCTTATTTATGTCAGCAGTACCAAAATATGACAACTCCTGATTTATACTCATTATACTCATATGCTCTGTGATTATTATACAAAAAAACATGCATACCTAAACCCTCCATGGCTTTGCGCAGGGCTACAACACCATCAACAACACTGTAGTCTGCTTTTGGCTTGATGCTACCTCTCTCACCACCCTGCCATAAGAGTGCCACAAGGTCATGCTATCATATCTATCTTGTATCATATCATAGTATGTCATATATCATATGGTGGAAGTAAAGCGCTACCTTGACTGTGAAAGATATCTACAAGGCTTTCCAGGTTATCCTGCACAAGAACATTTAGGTTGAACATTGTGCTAATACAGCAGTGCCAGTAAAATAATCAGTTGTAATTAATGTAATAAATAAATAAATGTCAATCAGAACAGCTTACCCATAAAGATGTCATTGTGACATCTCACTGGGCGACTGTTCAAAGTGTCCTGGCTAGGACACACCTCTGCGCCTTACCACCTTGCTACTGGAGTACCCCAGGGATCTGTGTTGGGTCCCCTTCTTTTCTCCATCTATACCACTTCCTTGGGCCAAATCATCCGCCAGCACGGCTTCTCCTACTACTGCTATGCCGATGATACCCAGCTCTATCTGTCATTCTCACCCGATGACCCAACCATCCAAACGCGAATCTCGGATTGCCTCTCTGACATCTCTGCATGGATGCAAGACCATCATCTCCAGCTGAACCTCTCAAAAACTGAGCTGCTGGTCCTCCCAGCTAAACCAACTTTTCACCACAACATTTGCATCAACTCTGGCTCCTTGTCTCTTGCTCCCTCACGGGTAGCCAGGAACCTAGGTGTTATGATTGACGACCAGCTAACCTTCAATGACCATGTTGCTTCTGTTGCCCGGGCCTGCCGCTTCGCACTATTCAATATCAAAAAGATCAGACCATACCTAACTCAACAAGCCTCCCAATTGCTGGTTCAAACTATGGTCCTCTCACGCCTTGACTACTGCAATGCCCTTCTGGCAGGACTTCCTGCCTGTGCCGTCAAGCCACTTCAGATGATCCAAAATGCTGCGGCGCGTCTCATCTTCAATCAGCCGAAGAGGACGCATGTCACCCCTCTGCTAATCGAGCTCCACTGGTTGCCTCTGGCGGCTCGCATCAAATTCAAATCACTGATGCTGACTTACAAAGTGCTTAGAGGATCTAACTTTGAACTTTTCAACATGGCAGCGAGCAGCGAAATGGTTTGGAATGAGCACTGTGCAGTATTAAACATTTTTTCCTACTGTTAGTGGATATTTTTTGATGTCTATATAATACTGTGTCATTGACTAATATAATACGTTATCACTTTGTCAGTTTTAAAAATACCGTTATGGTTTGGATTTAACCTTACCTACACAGAGCCTACCCTTTTCCATGTTGTATAGGATAATGGATTTTAGGCAATCTAAAATGATTTTACCCAATAACATCTGAATCTGGAAGTCCATCTTTCATTTCTCCACAGTACAACAACAAAAGCATGTGAACACAACACACTGGTAAATACCACTTTAAAACTGGAAAATATCATATTTTCCATAGCACATGAATGCAGCAGTAAAGTCATCCCAAATCTTCCGGAAGCTCCGAAATCAGAGACTGTAGTGGTGTGGCTATGCGCGCAAGGAGACATGGGGTAGGCTAGTGAATATAGAATTTGCTGTAAAACGACTTTCAAAACCAGAAACTGAAGTAGCGATGGCTATCTGCAAAGGTATAACAACGCTACAAAACTTTACTGCTTTTCGTAATAGTTGGCTACGGCCTAAGTTGATTAGTTTGGTTAGCCTACATATTTAAGCGCATTTGACCACCATGAAATAATGTCAGTATTGTGCAGTAATATAACTAATGCACAAACGTCCCCGACTGCGAACAAATCTGTGAAGTTGCCTATACATTTTCATTTCATCGAGAGGAAGGTAACAAGAACGCATCCACGATACGCGCTTCATCTTTAACGCTCTTTTGCGCAACAGGGTTAAATAGGGATGTACAGTACAGCTGTGTATTACGATAGGATTTCAGTCAGGACTTCCTTCTCAACTGTTTAGTTATGTATATGTCTATCTTGCGCTTTATAATAATATTATAAAGCGCAAGATAGACATATACATATTTGTTTACTACACACAGACGTGGACAAGCGTTTAGGACTAATGGCCGAAATCCTTCGTCAGAATGATACCTGTATAGGTCTACCACGAAATGTAATCCAGTCTTTCTCCCAGTTTGTCACTGCGAGGAAGAACCGACTAGTTAAAGCCTTTATAAAAGAAGACACAGTTCCCTGAAATGGGTTTATGCAGGTAGGGATGTCTGTAATTACCAATCAGTCATATATTATTCCCACACTCAATGTCAACAATCAAGGAAAAGCTTTGGTTAAGTGTATTTCACATTTTTATTACTAAAAAGGCACAGAATACAGGCATCATATTAGAGCTTTGTTATTTTCCACAAATAATAGCACCAAAAATATAATGTAATCTCCTAAATCTCCCAATGCAAAAGTGATAGGCACACCATTTTCATAGTTGACAAAAGATGAAACATAGACTCAGATAACAAGTCAAAGGAAAAGAAAGAAAAAAAAAAACGAGAGTAAAACAGAAGTTTTAAAAATGTATGTGGAAGAGAATCAAAGTATATCATTTTCTTCACCCATTTCAGCCATTAAGGTAATATCGGCCATGGTTTGCACTCATAGGCCAGAAGGACTCATTTCAGCACCAATTTCATATAATATCTTATTAGATGAACAAATCTTTCAAGAATACTTAAAAGTACAACAGTACATATGTTAATTATACATTGTATGTGAATAATACAATTTTGTCATAACAATAATTTTAGAGAGAGTGAGTGAAACAACATGAGTGTGTTGAAAATGTGTATGTACATAAAACAATGCATAAAAACATAGGGTTATTTGTCAGATAATGATAACAGTACGATACACAAGATATAAAACAGTAGTTAAGTATTTTTAACCATCTCACATCAGTGGTTAAAGAATCAAAACAGCATTTGGAGGGAGCTAGTGGACAATCATTACAATCTACAGTAGTTTTATTTTTATTTTATTTTTCAAAGTGCACAAGTAATCAAAACACTTTCTTTTTGTTCTGTCAAAAGATGGCAGGTTACAGTGTTTTGATGAGTTACTTAAAGTTGACTGCTTTGGACAATTGCTTGATTTTAGCCTAAAAAGAAAAATAAAATCGCACTTAACAGTAATTCATGGCACACCAGTGGTTTCATTAAAAGCTAAGAACGTCAACGAGGCTACGTATTCAACTCTGCACTCCCAACTGCAGCGAATGAGGGATGACCATGTCATCAGATAATTGCACTTTTAAAACAATATTTACACAGCTTGCTTTGTCCAAAGTGCTGGCTCTCTCTCTGTGTCTTTAACACTTACATTATTACCTTTTATTAAAAAAAATAGTGGTTGCATTGTGACTCTGAAAGTAGTAACTCAGCCAGACAACTGAACCATTCATCAGAGCAATATGGAGTAAAAGTGCCTGAGCTACCCCTGAATATGTTGCTGTGGTGATGTTGGTGTACCTGAAAGAAAAACAATGCTTTCTGTAGATATCAGTAATGGAAATCCTGCTGTAAAAAAGTGGTTGTTTTTTGTGTTCTTTTTTACTGTCACTGAGGTAGCTCAGTTGTGAAATGATTCATGATGCATAGCTGACAGACACACACACACACACACACACACACTTCCCTTTTGAAATGGTCGTATAAAAATACATTAATCTCATTTCATAATTACAAAGTGATAGAAATAAGGGATCTTTCCCATAAAATACTCTTGATTGAAGCATCACACCTCAGTTCCGTCGTTCAAGTTGTTGTGAAGTTTGACCTCCAGGTTCACCTGCTTGACCTTGACGCCGTTGACCTTGCACGACTCGGGACTCTTGTGCAGGTTGTTGACGCTCCTGAGAGTGCAGTGCTTGCTGTTGAGGTTCTTCTCCAAACGTTCGATGCACACCTCCACCTTGGTGTTGAGAGGGTACTCCTCAGCCAGGTCCTTCTTAGGGAGCTTCTTGCGAACGGCGCGACGGCACCTCTGCACCAGGAAGCAGGTAGCCAGCAGCACCAGGACCAGCAGGGTGATGGCAGCCACGCCACCTCCAATGGAGCTGCCCACCTGCGAGTTGAAGGTGGCCGAAGGCTGCATGTCTAGATGGAGCGACTTCATGTTGGTGCCGTTCTTCACCTGGTCGCCCTCGTTGTCGTAGATGAGCGACTCGTCCAGTGTGAGGTGGCCTGAGCGGTCCACCAGGTCCCGCCGGCTGCGCTTCAGCTCGTAGGTGAGCGAACGCTGGATCCGAGGGCCAGTGGTGGACTCGGGTCCGATCACATAGATGACCTGCAGATACCACTGGTGCCCTGCCTCCACCTGTGAAACAGACTCAGGCTGTTAGCATCTATAGACAGTATCAAAGAATAATTATGTATATTTATGGATGACTGAAAGTCCAGAAAGTGTACAATTTGTTCATTATCTAGTGAAATCTAAAACAAACTCAGACTGTTAGCATCCATAGGCAGTACAAAAGAATAATTGTGTAAATTTATGGATCACTGAAAGTCCAGAAAATGAACATTTTTGTTCATTATCTAGTTACAAGTAAATAATTTGCTGACCTTATAAAGTGCATCAACCTTAATGGTGAAGCCATCGACACCCGGCATTGCACTCATAGTCTGAAAATCTGGACTGTCAGATGCAAAGTGGGCCTCAAATGGAACGTCATGGAAGTAACGATCACAGACATCTGGCTGTTTCCGATCCTGCAGGACAGATTAAGCTGAAGGTTCAATTCACCAGTCAAATAAGTGGCGGCTTCAATAAAATACATGCAGTTGTCACAGTCTATTCACTGTGACAACCACTGATGTCAAAACAATATATAAGAGATATCAATGGTGACACCTTAACGTAGAAAAACTGGTTTAACAGCTAACAGCATTATGAGCCTGACAACTTGACGGACGGGTTTTTCGAGAACCTACCAGCAGCAGGAATCTGTGTTTGAGGTGCTTATTAGGCTGAATACACCCATACTGTGGGCCTTCGTTGTAAAGGGTTCCCGTGGGGTCAAAGAAAGGAACGTATCCATCTCTCCCTGTGCACAGATACACCTTCTCCAACTGCAGCTTGTAGGCAGCATTGAGGTTCTGTTCGGGGTTCCACAGCACTCTGCCATAGAGGGTCTGGCCTGTACAAACAGAGATCATGGGTCAGACGTCTGGGTCAAGAAAGGATGGCATGGTGGCTCCCAATCTCTCTCTCCCACTCATTTCCTGTTACTCTCTACTATCCTATCAGATTAAAGGCAAAAGCCCCATAAAATATTTTTAAAAAGGAAGGCACAAGATAATAAATTAAGTATAGTAGTTTAACACATATAGAATAGTATTTAGTATATGGTATATATTAGTATAATAGTATAATGGCACACAAAGTATATGGTAGTATAATAGTATAGAGTTAGCCCCAAAGGCCCAGCGACAGCCTGATTCTACTTTTACTCTGTCACTTGCGATGGCTTATTGGATGCAAGGCAGTTGAATGAGGATAGTAGGACCCAATTATAGGGCATACTCATTATCATGAATTAACCCTTAGGCATTAGTATCATGTCCAGTTTGGAAGAAAACAGAAAACAGGCAAAATTGTAATATCCTTGTTCTTGGCCTTCACTATCCATAAAACAGTCAGTAGTGTCTTTACCCATTGAAAAGGCTCCTTTGTAGTCCATCTCGGCCATGGACATGTCTGCTGTGGAGGGATCCATCATGAACACTTTGTCATTGTTACAAAGCTGGAATTCAGTGTTGAGAGAGTAGACCACTGGCACAGGCCGGTTGGTTTGCTGGAAGGCAATGGGCACCAGGAACCTGGAACAATCGAAAACACACGATTAAATCTTTACTGTATAAAACTACTGCATGAAACGACAATCATCAGCCATGGGACACATTGCGCTGGTCCGTGTAAAGTAAACGTAGTTGATTTTATTCTGTTTTCTACAACTTCAAGCACTTGGTTCAACATTCGAGGACAGATGGCTAGCGTACTTCTCAGGGGCATGGGCCGTGCACGACAGGGGTTTGTCTCCGGGGTCAATCCAAGGCTGGGTGGGCTGCACGGTGCAGGGGATGAGGAATACTGTGTACTCTCCAGAGTAGTCCTTCCTACAACACACAGGAGTAACAGCGTTTAGCTCTGGAACTACCACAAGCAGATCCACACGGTCCCATTTTTCTCTGCAGGGGATGGGGTGCTTACCTGCTGTAAGAGCTGGTGGCCCTCCAGAGCTGGTAGGGAGAGTCAAAGGTCTGGGCGCTCCATAGCAGCTGAAGGTCAAAGTCAATGCCGCCCAAGTGGTCTGGGGCCATGAGGTGAGACTTGTGCCCTGGAAGCGTGTGGTGCTCAGGGATAAACTGGCCTGGATGGGCCAAATGGCAAGGAGTTAGCTTGAGTTAGCACATTATGCATATGTCAACACAAACCAGGGACAGTCTAAGATCTTTGCTTTTTATTGGCAAGGTAAGAAATGCTGTATGGATTCAATCACCTCTAAACTTGGCGTGCGTTTTAAACTCAATCACCAGTCGTCCATCTTCTCTGATGAAAATCCTGATGATCTGCAGCCTTGCGGACAGAACACTGTCAGTCTGAATACCTGTAGGGAAACAGCGAGAGGTGAGTGGCATAGAAAAAGGCCAGGAAATTACGGCATGGTGACAGACTTCACAGTGAGTGATGCACATAATGGGATATGCATAAGACTGCAGAACATAAACAAAATCATGGTTTCACCCAGCACTTGATAGTTAAACTTCCTTGACAACAAGCACTTCCTTTTTTGAGTACATTCCCAGAAAATATATTTTGTATTTTACCCACACACTAACTCACCTTGACTAACCCATTTTTATAGGAAACACTAAAAATGCTTACAAAAGATGCATTGCCTAACTTTATAGACAGTAATGTACACAGCCCTGCCCCTGCAGTGTCTGCCCACAAAAAAAATTGGCTCCTAACTGTTTCAACTGACTGAATAAATAGATTAGGCCCCCAAATGGTTTCTAGAATGCCCCAACATTGCAGTACTGAAACTCTGTGCAACTGCTTAGAATGCTGTGTCCTCCCTTACCTGTCCTCCAGAGCACTGTGTCATAGAAAAAGGAGAACTCCATCTCGGTGTGGTGCTCCAGAGAGGCCCAGCCGCGGGGTGCAGTCACGTAGATGTAGGACACATACAGAGGGACCTGCACCGTCAGGAAGGACTGCGCAGAGTCTCGCACCTAATACCACACAAGGGGACAAAAATTAGTCCAAAATTATACTTTTTTTTTAAAAAGTATTACTTTACTATGAGGATATTAATTACGGATTAGGGTTCGTGAATTATTAAATTATGATTGATCAAATTAGGAATAATTCAAAATGCACAAGTCTCTTTGCTTGATTAATTGGAGTTTTTCAAAGAGCGTAGACTCACTTAAAGTTGTAAAAGCCAACGGCTGTGACAATATGAACAATAAATTATGGTAACCTCCATGATTAATTAATTCATTACAGAACTCTGGGAATTAAGAACATATTTCATCAGAAATAATGACATATTTCCGACAGTTTGAAATGACTTTAACATTGAACCAAACAGTCTTTAGAAACATGTACTGCATGTGCAAGTATGTGAGACCAGATGCAAACCACTGACTCTGGGTCTGGAACCATTATAAACCATTTGCCAAACAATTTTAGGCAAATTAGTGTCCTTGGCGAGGATACATCAACTCAAAGCATCTAATATATCAGCACTGAATCACAGACGGTCTGAGCGTTCAATTGATGGAAGTTCTGAGGAACATCTAGACTCTTGTTAACCTGGAAGTCTGCTGTGACAGATCCCCCGCAGACGTCAATGAGTTCGGTCATGTCATAGTAGGCATCAAAGGTCCAGATGCAGCTCTTCAGGTTCAGGTGCTTGTAGAGTTGGATGGTCTTTGGCTCTCTCACAGTAGGGTTGAACTGGTAAGGCCGATCATAGCCAGGGCCCAGGGAAATACTGTCATACAATACATCATCCAGGAAGCCAGTCTCTGGAGAGCACAGACAACCAGCCATAAATAATTGATATAGATACAAAAACTCGGTCAATAATTTATAGACGTATCATACACTACATGTTCTTCTAAAGAAAAAAAGAAACTTAACAGGATATTATTAGAGATACAAAACGAACGATAGCCATCATTACTGTCTAACTACGCAATGAAAGTAGAGGATCTTGTATGAAATTCATTTAAAACATTTTTGCTTGGGTGTTCATATCTATGGGGCACATACATATTTCAAGACGTAATGAGATTGTATGAACTCATTTGATATTTATAGCCTTTTTATGGATTAAATTCTGGGAGGAATTTCAAAACTTTTCCACTGCGATAATTAAAGAAAAAATAAAACCTGTGCTGTTCCATGAGTGTCACATGCCATGAGAGGTGGTCAGTCAAGGCTGAGACTAAGACCTAGGCTGGCTGGGAGATGTGGTGGGTAAGGATGAGATAAAGAGCTAGGCTAGTTGGGAAAGGTAGTCAGTAAGGCAGTGCTGAAGATCTAGGCTGGCTGAGAGAGATGGTCAGTAGGGCTAAGCTAAAGAGCTAGGCTAGCTAGGAGAGGTGGTCGGTAAACATGAACTGAGCTAAAGAGGTGTCAGTAGGGCTAAGCTAAAGAGCCAGGCTAGGGTCAGTAAGGCTAAGACAGTGGTTCTCAAACTTTTTTGATCATTCCCCACTTAGAATGAAGTAAAAATCCCCCCCCCCCCCCCCCTTTTTTTTCGCCCACCTTTCTTATCTCATTCTCGCCAAATTGTGCGCCCATATGCACCGCAAATACGGCATACCCCATTTTTGCACCACTGCTTGTATCAAATTTGTCAATTTTTCTTACCGTTAAACGTAATACCGGTAAACACATTGTGTAGCCGTAGTGTAGGCTATGTCGCAATTTATGCCGACATCTATTATTATTTGTCTCAATATGGTTTCAGGCAGGCTTGATTTTTCTGCTTTTCTGTCTTGTAATATGTTTTAAGGTGTTTACGTGCTAATTATGAATCTATTGTGAGTGGGAGCTCTTTTGTTGAGTAACCTTTAATAAAGACAGACATAAAAGGCTTGTTTTATTACGATTCCTCGCGCCCCACCTGCAGTACCTCTGTGCCCCACTAGTGGGGCGTGCCCCACACTTTGAGAAACGCTGGGCTAAGATAAAGAGCTGGGCTTGCTGGGAGTGGTGGTCAGTAAGGCTAAGCTAAAAAGCTAGGCTAGCTTAGAGAAGTGGTCAGTAGGGCTAAGCTAAAGAGCTAGGCTAGCTGTGAGATGTGGTCGCTAAGGATGAGCTAAGCTAAAGACCTAGGCTAGCTGGGAGAAGTGGTCAGTAGGGCTAAGCAAAAAAGCTAGGCTGGCTGACCTGAGATGCCCTGAAGGTCCCTGATGGTGACCAGGTTGGAGCAGATGTGCTGGTGGCGGTAGATGGACTCGGAGAGCAGGAAGTGCAGATTATGCAGGGGCATGGTGGACACCAGGGGCAGCATGCCGTCCTGATGGGGAATCTGGACAGAGATGTGAATCCTGCCGTGCACACATACACAACCACCCATAGACACACAAACACAAACGCACAGATATGTATGTCAAGCACGCTTGTAAACAGCATTTGAAACCTGCCAAACCTCTTTTGACAGGAAGGTAAAAATAATTAATTTGTTTATGAAAGATATGACAGAAAAGAAACAAATGACTTTTGTTCTTGTCTTTATGGTTAACTGACAAGATGTCTTGTGATAGTTCCCCTATGATGCAGTTATCTTGCCTTTGCAAAGCATCAACCCATCTCACCTGTTGGGATGCTCCTTGTGTTTCACATCCAGGTATTTGAGCGTGGCGATGAAGGACTGGGCCTGGAAGCCGCGAGCGGTTCCCGTGGTTACGGGCGTGTGGCAGATGGAGCCCTCGGTGCCAATGGTGGCGATGTTGCTCCTGAGAGGCGTGCCCGGGTGGCCAGCCTTGTCTCGTGCCTGAGCCACACAACGCACATGGAAGCGCCGGCTGAAGTAGATGCTGTCCAGGACCTGTGTACATAGACACACACACACACACACACACACACACACATAAAATTGAGATATACATACAAACACACATACACACACACACACACATACATACAAGGGAGATATACAGACACACAAAGTAAACACACACACTCACACACTCACAGTAAATGCACCTACTAGGAAAAGTGAAATGTGTGAAAAGAAAAGAAGGAAAAGCTCCCCATCTTTAGTCGTAAATTGTATTTTAAAACCTTTATCAGGGCAGTTTACTGGTGTGGTAAATGAAAGTTAAGGTTCAGACTAACCATGTGGTTGACACTGGTGTAGGGCGTGGTGTCAGTCACGGTCTCAAACGGGGAGCGGGCGCCGCTGGCATCGGTGGGTGCTGCCACCTCCCAGCTGAAGTGGATGGAGGTCTGGTTGATGCCCGCCTCCTCGCAACGCTCCTTCGTAACTGAGTATTTGGGGTAGTGGGGGTCACATGGAGTCACGCACACCAGTGGGTAACCAGGGGATGGGGTCTTCTTGCTACCCTCTTTGGTCACCTCCTGCACATTGTCATAGTCTGACAGGGACACCACCTTGAGAGGAGACACCACAGGTGAACGAGAGAAGAAAAACAGCAGTTTCACACAGAATATACACAAAAAGATATTTACTGTAATTACAAAGTGTAATTGCTGGTTATAGCTCTAACTGTGGAAAAAAAAACAAAAAGAGAACATCTCAGTCACAGTCCATATACCGACGGTTTATTCTTCATATGATTGCTTTGTGTTCATAGGTGCTTCAGGGCCTTACTGGAGGGAGAGAAATAAGGAGGAAGCGTAGTTATCATCTCTTACTATTGGTGGGGAAGGGAGGATGAGGCTTCCTGCTGCTTCCTGGTCCAAAATGGTTACTGTTGCCATGGTGATCTCTCCAAGCACAGCCTCCACAGGGTCATCTGGGCCAAGGACCAATGAGAAGGACTCGTGCCACTCTCTGTCCTCATTGGACAGGATTTCCACTTTGAACAGGATGTGGTCCATTCCTGTACAGATTTAAATGATGGCTCAGTATCAGACTGCAGTCAAGAGGCAAAAAACAACTCAAACCAAGAGGAAGTTAAGACAGATAGACACTGACTATTTGACTAGATACTGCTTGACTAGACATTGTTTGACTAGACACTGTTTGAATGGTCACTGACAAGACACTGTTTGATTAGGTACTGTTTGACTAGACACTGACCTGGGCTGAACTTGAGCACTCGGCTCCTGGGGTTGTAGTCCACGCCAGACTGGGCCGAACCGTCTCGGGTGCTACAGCGTATCTTGGAAGTGCGTTCCAGGTCTCCCTTGCGATTGACCTTGATGTTCAGCACCTCAATTCCGTCAGGGCCTGGAGGCTCTTTCACTTGGTAGGAGGCCTGTTCAAACTCAATGGTAGGAGCTGGGCGAGCAACAGACACAACATTAGGAAGACATTACATAGAGCCAAATTAGTAACACATATATTATGTGTATCTATTTTCAATATACTGCATGGGTGAATATGTCAGCGCGACTGTTCATGTCCATCTAAACACCTGAATCTTAAAAGAAAAAAAAAAAAGACTCGATGATGACATTGGGTTGGGAAACCTGACAGAACACTGAGTAGCTCACCGTCCTCATCGTTGGTGATGGTGACCGTGACAATGTCATTCACACCGATCATGGCTCCCCCCCAGTGATCGCCCTGTGGAGATCCCAGGTGCACCTGAAACTCTTCTTCCGGCTCGAACACGGAGTCATCGTTGATGTGCACCGTGCAGTTCTTCACCTGTCGATGGAGAGAGAGAGAGAGAGAGTCAATAACTGCCTCAGAGACGCAAATGCCTATTTCCATTTACGCTGGCAAACCCACTGCATAAAGGTCCAATGCGTAGCATTCTGATTACTTTTATTAGCTCTCACCAAACAGTTCTCTTCAGAGTCTTGAGAATAAAAAGTTAATTTGAAAAAGTTCAGATTGAAGACACTAATGTGTGAAGGGTTGTTGGAGAATATTAAATCATTTTCAATTAATTTGACAATGTTTGGATTGAGAACATCAGAATTTCACGGATCTTATAAAAAAAAAAAAGAACACAAAAAACAGATTGGTCATGACTTAATCCATCATTGCCTTGTAGTCACTCAGAACACTTCAATCTCCCTTTCCCTAATTTCCCCAAGGTACATTTTGTCCTATCCGCCGCACAATCGTGACCTAGTTGGAGAAGCATGACGTTACCCTCTCCCCCTTCAGGAAAGTGACGCGTGAGTCATCCACGTTCCTCCTCTCTTCAAAGTCGTCCATCACCATGGCAGACATGGTGCGTGTGAAGCAGCGGACTGACGACTTGTACGACAGGTCCCCGGTACGGACGATGGGGATGTGCAGGATGCCGTCTTTCTCTTTCACTGTGAACTTCACCTTCTCAAAGTGCATGCTGGGAACTGGTGCGGGATTTAAAACAAACAAACACACAAAAAAAAAACGCGGAGCATTAAGATCCATCAAAAAATAATGTTTCAGCAGCTGGTGTTCTAGTGTTCCCAGGGGATCTGTGTGAGGTACGTACTGTCTAGGAAAGTGTCGGTGATGAGGACGGACGCCTCGTGAGGCTCAACAAGGACAGCACCCTGGGGAGAGCTCAGGAACACTACAAAGGACTCGGCACCCTCGATGGTTGGGTTCTGGACATCATCCATGATTGTGAGGCTGCAGGTCTGAGAAAATAAACTAAGTTTGAGCGGGTTTAAACACTCAATAATAATGTAATAAGTAACATACCTATACAGTGAGTAACATACTCATACTAACTATTGATACTCACTACTGATCATATTTGAACCCTAAAAAGTTAGTAACATACCTCTACAGTATGTAATATACTGATACTAACATATTAGGATTCAATACTTCTTATTAGCATGCTAATAAGTAAAACACTATATCAATACAAATGTCTATACTAAGATACAATATATATTAATAAGATAACATGCATTGTACCTCCTCTGTGACTCCAGGCTTGAACTCCACTTTCTTGGAGCTGGGGATGTAGTCCACTCCAGGAGTGGCTGAGTCATGGTCAGCAGGTCTAGTGGCACACCACACAGAGGCCACTGAGGAGAGGTCACTGCCGTGCCTGACCACAGGGATCTCGATGGTTCCTGTGAAAGAGGGAGGGAGAGAGAGACATGATAATTTAGCCTATGTTCACCATCTTACATCCAGACAGAAATCCACTATACAGAAGAGCTACCAATTCCAACTTACCTGCATCCTCACTAAAGGTAAATGTTGCGTTGCCCAGGGACACAGTCGAGGCGTCGTTCGGTCCGTCAATCACCACCTTGGCCACGCTGACGCCGCCCATGCGGGCGTTGTCCGAGGTGTCGGACAGGATCAGCTCAAACTCCTCAGAGAGTTCGTACTCGCTGTCGTCGATCAGCTTCACATCGCAGGTGGACATGCTGACGCCCGGGCCGAAAATGACTCGGTTGTCGTTGGTCATCCCGCGGGTCTTGTAGTCGGAGCCGGACTCCAGAGCGTGCAGGCTGCTGCCCTTGGCTGACTTGGGCACAGTGTAGCAGAGGGCAGAGACCGTGCTACTGGTGTCACCTGGAAATGGAACAGTGGAAATCAGAACCAGGTTCAGGTTTTACTGGCCAAGTACACTTGCATAATACAAGGAGTTGATTGAAAGTGATTATCTCTCTAGTCAAGGAACAAGCACATCCATCAGTACACATTCAGTGCAAGTACACCTGACACATCAGAGCTGACGCTGATGGAGCACACAAACTGTGGTACTATGATTTGAAGTGGTACTGAATAGCCAAACTGGATTAATTAATTTTAAAACACTGCAATATTAGGAATCCTTAATTATTTTTATAAGGTTTAAGGCTATGTATAATTATAATAAGAAATGTAATTGCTGTATATAAATTTTGTAGACTGAATGCATAAAATCCACACATTTAGCTGAAACTTTTAATAGATGCTAATTACAATATGTAATGTTTCCTAAATTCCACTCAGCAGGAATCTACATGGAAATGCATTCACTTTAGCTAGGCTGTCTCAGGCAGAGAGTAAATGTGTGCACACATGCAAAGGCAATTTATTAGCCTTAATTTTAGCGTTAGCATTGGACAGGCGATCAGACCTTTCCTCTCGATGGGAACAAAGACGAAGCCAGTGCTCTCGTTGACGTGGTAAGTCTTCTTGTCGAACTGCAGCGTGGGCTCATCCTCCGTGTCGTTGATGTTGACCTTAGCGCGAGTCACGGGGCCCAGCAGGGCGTACACAGGCATGCTCAGCTCCACGTTGAAGCTCTCGATGTTTTCAAACACCTGATCGTCGTTAATCACAATGGTGCAAACTTTTGTATCCTCCCTTTCATCAAACTGTACCTGTGAAATGAAAGCGATATCCTTTGTAATGAATAAAATAAACACAGTCAGCACATGGAGGCAATGTGAGGAACATTTAAACAAGTTTCAGTAGGCCCTTAATTGAACAATTGCTTGTCTTTTCTTAAAGTAATGCTCAACAGTGTTGACAACCATTGGAGAAATCCTTCAAAGTGAATGGTTTCGTAGATCTCTACGACCTAAAAGATCTAACACCTGGGAAGCTGTGGCTGCCAAAGAACATTTCTTCTCACCTGTCCAGCGTACTCTACATAGTCCTGCTGCCCGGGACGTGAGCCCACGCTGGAGGTGGAAGTGGCGGTGCCCTGCTCTGTGCGGCACAGGACGATGGCATACTGGTTCAGATTGCCCGTCCGCTTCACAGTTACGGCCACGGTGCCAGCCTTCTCACTCACATTATAGCTGCGGGAACAAAGTTCAACTTACCCAAAGCAACATAGACTCAGAATTTAGGATGTAGGAATTAAGCCTAGGATTACTGATTGTTCGTTAGTGATGTTGCTGTCAAACAAAACTTGCTGTGTGTCAGGGTGGCAAATTGCAAGTATGACAAAACGTGATTTTGTTACGCAGACTTTTTAGTTGACTTTTTATTAGACAATTTTCTAGCTATTAAATCACAGCACTGTGTATGCACTATGGCTAGCAGATAGGACAACCATAACTGTATCAAAAAGAACATTACATACTAGAGTTTTTTTCATTGAAGTTTTATTGTGAAGTGATAATCAAACAATAACAAGAGAATTGCCTCAGCTCTCACCTCTTGTGCTCAAAGCTGATAAGAGACCACTGAATGTGGAACATATTGTCGCTGACAATATTGGGCTTGCTGTCCTTCACCAGAAACTTGAAGTTGTCACTGGTTTCCTGGCCGCTGCCTTCCTTGAGTACGTAACGGATCAGGCCCAGATTGATGTCCGCTGAGGAGAACAGATTCATACATCACATGAAATTATAGTTATAGTAGCAAAGGCCTTTAGTCAAAACCAGTCTTTGATGTGTTAAAGTATTGCAAAGGTTGCAAAGGTATTGCAAATTGTTTTTTTATGTAAACTATTTCCCTTTGGCAACAACAGCCAAAGGGAAATAGCTTAGATATCAATCAGCAACCGTCTGTTACCCGTCCGGGAATTCAGCATTCCAGACCAGCAGATAATCTGGTTCTTTGAAGAGTACCTTGGGTGAATGTAGTGATTGGGGTCCCTGGATTGAGTTTGCTCTCCACGAATCCATGTTTGGGTGAGGTGGTGATCTCATAGACTAGCTGCCCATCGTCTGTATCTGGGTCGACAGTCAGAAGCTCCTTCTTCGAAATGAGGTTTATGGCCTAGAGCAGGGGGGAGCAAAAAAGATCAAACACATCAAGCTCTCATGCTGAGTAAGTTGCAGTATGATTTGTGTCCAGTAGAGGGGGGTATTACACCACTGGATTTAGAGAGTCCTCGCAATGCAGACCAAGCAGCTACAAAGTTTCTCAAAGTTAGATCATTAACCTACAAAAAGAAAAATATACGATATCTTCATTTTGCAAAAGATCTGCAACTGCAGATCTGCTACAATGCTCCCAAACATTAACAAGGATTAACGATTAACTGCACCAGCAAGCAGCATGAACAGCAATGCTAATGTTAATATATGATTGCTCAAGGTTAAAACTCACCATGGATTTAGTGTCTTTCTAGGACAATACACAATAGAAGTGCACAATAGGAGTGCACAATAGGAACACATTCACATGAAGTCTGAGACACACAGAGCTACCTTATTGTCCATGTACTCCAGCCACTGCAGGCCAAGGTTGGTGACAATGCGCGGAGTCCCATCATCCACTGGGAGGATGTCAATCTTGAACTTCTGAGGGGCCGCTGTCACAATCTGAAACGGGTCACAGAAGGTAAGTTATTACTGACTCACACCGACCCACACGCGCACACACACACACAAATGCAGGCACAATCACACACACGATCACGCACACAATGGCCAACCGACACACATACACATACTCTAAAACCCTCTCACTTCAATGTGTTGAGTTGTGTAGTGTTGTGTTGAGAAAGAGTTGAATTATGAGTTGACTTTTGTCCCCATTGAGGCCGCTCTCTCTCTCTCTCTCTCTCTCACACACACACAAAGACACACACACACACACACACACACACACAGACAAACGCACATACACACACACAACAGCGGTGGGGAGCAGGAGGGATCTTCGAGGGGGCGGTCATTGCTCTGGTGATAAGTGCTGTCATTACGCGTAACATTTCTTGACAAGGTGAAGCGCTTCCCACCGCAGCTGCCCGCTAAGAAAACAGCCTCTCTGTCAGGTGTGGTGACAACATGCTGACACGGGCAAAATAGGAAATGCAGCTGCCGAGACAGAAGAGGGGAAGGAGAGAGGGATACGCTACCCCGCACGAGGGCAAGAGGAGAGAGAGAAAGAGAGACACAGAAACAGGCAGAGCGGAGGAGAAGAAGGTAAAGAAGGTGTGTGAGAGAAAGTAAAGGAGGAAGGGGAATTAAGAGAAGAATGTATGTCAGTGAAAGAAAGGTTAGAGAAAATGAATCTATTAAAGTGTGTGTAGATGTGAGTGTGTGTATGTGTGTGTGTTTGTGTGTGTATGAGTGAGAGTCCCTTGTGATGTGCGTTCTATATTAATACCGGCATACCGGGACAAACAAATGAGTTGACAGTCCGTGGCGAACATTTCTCAGAAGCGCACTGATAGTTGAGGGGCTAAAAACAGACTACACACACACACACACACACACACACACACAAACTCCTCTTTGGTAGGCTGCAACCTTGAGCTAGTGGTAACAACTCAAGAAAAACATCTACATTTTTATAGCGATGCTAAATAAACGTGGGATAAAATATGATGCAATCCCCACAAAGGCTGCACGCTCAGCCTCTGCCTGTATGTCTTCCTGACTATGATATCTTAGTTTGGCTGGCCAGAGCAGCCGTGTTGTAAACCAAGGCTAAACGTGACACATTCACGGCAAGGGGTCGTCCTGATGGAGTAGCAGCACTTTGGCTGGCCTTGACCCCTTAAATATACCTCCCACTGACACGTCAGCTGAGCTTCCCCTGGACACACACACACACAGGCACACATAGATACACTCACACACACACATACAAACACATGCAACCACACAGGCACAGGCACACACACACACACATACACACACACACACAGACACCATAAAACACCATAAAAATAACCTCACACACACTGAACTGAGTGAACACACAGAACCCCACACACCAACTTGAATTAACACTCACACACACACACACACACACACACACACACACACAGAAGTATACCCCTCTCCACACACATGCACAAATAAACTCACAAAAATACAAACACACACTTAAACACACATTCACAAACA
>JAGFZM010001657.1:0-10101 GCA_017657215.1 Limnothrissa miodon | reverse complement strand
CAGCCACTGCTACCGCTACTTACTGCTACTGCTATCTCTACTGCTACTGCTACAGCCACTGCAGCAGGCTGAGCTGAACCCCACTGACGGATGAGCTGTCAGCTGCCACGCAACAGAGGGATTGAAGGGAGAGAAGGAGGGATGGAGATGGACAGATTAGAGTGGAGGAAGGAAAGTGAATGGAAGGAAAGAGGAGATGGAGTACGAGGAGTGAGAGAAAAAAAGGGAAGGAGTGTATGCCTGAGACAAGGGGAAGACAGAGATAAAAGGGAGACAGAAAAAGCCAAAACGAAAGGGGGTAGTCAGAGAATAGTGCAATGGTGTTATTGTGTGTGTGTGTGTGTGTGTGTGTGTGTGTAAGAGAGCAGAAAAAGAACCCTCACCATAGGTGGGCTTCTTGGTGATGGTGAGGATGATCTCATTCTCTGGCGTATCCAGGTCCATCACATGCAGGGAGGAGTTGGTGATGACCACGCCCGAGTTCTCCTCCACCAGAATGTTGTTCACCGACACGACGGGAACCTTGTCTTCCTTACTCTGCTAAAAAGATAATATCACAGACAGGCCCTCAACACTATGCATTCAGCATTAATACGACGGAAACCTTGTCTTCCTTACTCTGCTAAAGAGACAATATCACAGACGGGTCCTCAACAAGACGCATTTAGAATGAATACGACAGGAACCTTGTCTTCCTTATTTTGATAAAGAGACAGCATTACAGACAGACCCCCAACACGATGCATTCAGCATCAATACAACGGGAACCTTGCTTCCTTACTCTGCTAAAGAGGTAATATCACAGACAGGCCTTCAACAAGATACATACAGCATTAATACGATGGGAACCTTATCTTCCTTACTATCACAGACAGGCCCTCAACAAGATGCATTCAGCATACTGTTGATACGATGGACACTTTGTCTTCCTTACTCTGCTAAAGAGACAGTATAGAAAAACAGTCCTTCAAGATGCATTGAGCATGGACACTGTACACTTCTTACTCAATTAGCCAGGGGACGGTGGGGGCACTCGACCACTAAGTCAATATAAGACAAGTAATTAAATTCAGAACTCTGCTGCAGCCTAATTCATTTTTGACAAAACTGTCATAAGAGACACTATGGTTGGCTGACTCATTGGCTGAGGCTTTTTCTTTTTTAATTATTTGTTTTAGCTTTTGTTTTTAGCCACGGCGCATAAGCAAGCAAAAATAAGCTAATGAGAAGCAGGAACATGCTGTAAAAGACGTTAAGGTTGACCGGCTTGGAAAGTCCAATGAGTGCTATTTGTATTTTTGCTTTTTCATAAAGAAAATGAGAAAATGGAACAAAAACAAAAGACAAAAAAAAGAAAAAAAGAAAAAAAAAAACACTGCAGTCATGAGGCCGCCACAAACCTGGATGTCGATGTTGACGACAAAGGCCTCGGTCTGGCTGGAACCGTCGCTGATGTAAAAGCTAAAGATGTCCTGGTGGACGTTGACCTGCCGCACGTTCTGCACGTAGAAGATGTGGTCGGCGTTCAGGTCCTCCATGGAGAAGGGCACCTCGGGACTGATGACCTGGGCTCCCCCGGATGCTCCCACTGATTCAAGGAGAAGAACCGAGAGATCGGATGTGTCATCTTTCGTTAGTCAGTGATTTGCAAAGTCTTTTTAAACTCTTGACAGTGTTCTTTCTTTCAGGGTTCTTTCAGGAGCTATTCCTGGTTGCTAGCTGGCAGCCTTCTAATGACAGGCGGCTGGTGAGAGTTTAGTGGAGTAATGGGGTCAGTGGAGTTACAATGATCAGAGAGTGTGAGATTTATCTTATCTCTGCCACCACAACCTCCCACCCCTCACATACACACACACACACACACACACACACACACACACAGCACCACGCGCACACACACGCACACACAACATTATTACACAGCACCACACTAAGACTAAGACACACACATACACACACACACACACACACGCAAATGAATGGTGTCTTGCCCAAGGTCGGCTAACCACCTTAATTCAGTTTCCTTGGAGATAGAAGATGGAAGAATATAGAGTATCATTGTAAAGCTAATTGCTGCTCTATTATGGCTTATTATTGTGTAGTTGGTGTATGACAGGTGGATGCCTCACCTCTCTTTGTGTTCTCAATGAAGCCGTATTTTGGAGGACTGACGAGCCACACCAGGAGGTCCTTCTTGGGCGTGTCCGGATCAGAGGCAATGATGTGATTGGCCGACAGCTGGACCCTGCCCCCTTCCTGAACCTACATAAGAAGTGTAGATTAAAAGAAAAGAACAAAGACATCTTTAGGGGCAGCACATAGGGGGAGGCGAAGGGAGAGTTTGGGAAGACTAGCTTGTTTTCTGTAGTGTTTTGATTTTTGTTTGTTTGTGGTCGTGTGATGCGTTTGTGCTGTGATGCGTTTGTGTCACCTTGATGCCGCTGTGCACGGTGACCACGGGCGGTTGTCGCGGCACCGACGTGATGGTGATGGTGCACATCTGGTTGTCAAGGCGATTGTTTTCGCTGTCGTACACGATGAAATGGAAGATGTCAGTGACAGGCTGATTCCCGGTCTCGAAGGACGTGATGTAACTGTGGAGATGAAAGAGATGGAGTTGGAGGTACAGAGAGAGAGAGAGAGAGAGAGAGAGAGGCACAGTCATTGAGATAGGGATAGAGACACAGAAAAGAAAAGATGTAAGGATTATGTGGAACGGTGTGCTAAGGGTATCATTAAAAAGGAACGTTATGGGCACAAGGTAAAAACAGAGAGAGAGAAAGAAAAGAAAAGAATGAAGACGAAGGAAGTCACGGGAGTCAGGTACAGTCAGTTAGTGACTAGCAGCCTTGCTGTAGTAGAAAGCATCAAGGCACTGTTTAAACACTTAACCTAACCTCATTTCTAGTCATTATAATAATCAGTGTTAAGGCACTGTTGCCAAGATACTGACAGCTCATTACATAATTCGATCAAATGTTGGGTGTTGAAGGCTGCAAGAGGGACCAATCTATGCTTCCTTCCACACTGGGTAAAACCAAGGTAGCATCAAAGGCATACATATAAGATATGTATTTATCAAGATATGTATTTATCTTGGGCCATGCCTTGATGCTTTGCTACTGTGCAGTACAGTAACACCAAACGTTTCCTTCGAAGGCAGCGTTCTCCCGTTTCAGCCACAGCTGAAGAGAAGTAACACAGCACACAAAAGCCCATTAGCCTCCCTCCCACAACTCTCTCTGCTGAGTGCATTAATTAGTCCGCCACTGAGGCTCTTACTCAAATTAAGATTTGATAACTCCAGCCCACACTCACAAACAGCAGCACTTCAACAAAATTTAATAACTGCCAAGTATTATGGATCTCTGTTTGATGGACCTTCGGGTACGCCCATGAAGCAGAGTTAATGTGAAACCTGAAATTAGCCCTTTGACCCTATTAAGAGCTTGGCTAACTAATCTTTGAGATGAAGCCACAGAAGCGGGTCTGCTAGTATTCCCCCTGATGCAGTTAAAGCAGTGCATAGCAATGTTCTGTTTTTTTCTCTCACGAGCTCCCTCTAAAGAGCCCTGTATTGCATTGTATTGCACTGCATTCTATTGGAGGCGGCCCGCGCTGCTGAACATTGCAAGTGCTGTATCTACCACTATAGGCCACAGTGGCGCATTCTACACCATTCGTTCGCCGTGTAATGACTCATTTTAGCATCCTAAACAGTATGAAACGGACTAATTAAATGAAAAATGTTGCCATAGTGGGCCTTTAAGCTGGAGTCAATCAGATGTGCTTTCTTAACTGACTGTGCACAGTACAGAATGGAAAAACAAATAGAACAATAAGAACATAATAAAAATAATGAAAGCATGTACATATCTATCACTATTTTTATGCTGTTTTTGTCATGAAGGCTCTGACTTGTTGCTTTGACTTATGGCAAATGCAGTGCAAAACTGGTACAGATAGTGAATCTGGAAGAGCAGTAACACCACCTGTACACTTTTTTCCTTATAATTAGCTGCAACCCAAAACTATGACAGAACACTGTCACAACACTGCAACCCGCAACTAAGACAGACCAATGTGAAGCTTGATCAGGCTGAATAAAGAGATGTTTCTGTGGTCTGTCTCTCACCGCATGCGGTGGCGGTTGATGTCTTCCATGGTGAAGGAGGAATACTCGTTCAGCTCCTCCGGCTCCAGCGCTGTGCTGCTCCGGGTGAGGATGCCGTACATGGGCACCGACACCAGCTGGATACGGATCTTATCGTCCGGGGAAGTGTCATCCTGGGCACGCAACAAGGACACAGATGGAGGAGGTGAAAATCAAACAAAGTGATTTGTTTAAAAACCCACACAGATCTACAGCACAGAAAGATTTAAAATAAGATTTATTATCAATTAATACTCAGCGACTTGCAATGCATGATATTTTAGTCTGACTCAAAGTCAAGAGTTAGTTTCTCAAAGTCAAGAATGCCACCTAAGGGGCCGTTCACACGGACACGCTTTTTTAACCTCCAGGCGCTCGATTTCAATTGTTTCCCTATGGAACGATGCGTCTTTGAAAAGTTCCACTGCTGCGATACGTTCGGCTTTTTTTGTCGCTTGCGTCTCCTTCTAAAAACGCGAGGCTTCTAAAAACGCTCTAAGTTGAAAATGGTTGAACTTTTGAGGTCGGGTTTTTATTTACAATGGGCGTTGCATAGCAACGTTTACGTTCTTAACCGCTTTGCAAACGGCGAGTTTTTGGAATGGTTGCGATACAGTAGGCGCTTTTGGAGGTGAAAAACGCTTTCCGTGTGAACGGCCCCTAAGTAGATCGTTCTCATTGGAAGCTGTATACTATGCAAACAAAGCTTTACAACTCTAATGCTGAGCATTAGAGTCGTTTACATTGGTGTTGTGTCTTTAATTCAATGATTCTAGATTGAAGTGCTCTATAATCTTTGGTTTAAATGTACTCAGCCTGAGTGGAAAAGTGGAGGTTTGTGTGTATTGTAGGAAAACCAAAGATCTATCAGACTGCTTCTATAAAAGAGGGACTCCCTACTTGACAGCTTTTTGAAGTTAAAGTAACCTTGACATTGGGACAGCGCTTTGCAAGCTACATTGATATGAAATCATTGAAAAAAAGCAACCATTAAAAAATGCTTCCTCAACCATGTTCGTTCCCCTGCCTCTGTCTGTCTGTCTGTCTGTCCTCACCTTATAGGCCAGGTGGGAGCGGGTGATGACGGTGCTGCTCTTCTCCGCCACCTCCATGGCCAGCTGGGCGCTGGGGTCCCTCCTGGGCCCGTCGCCACCCACTGCCGTCACCGACACATGCACGGAGGTCGTCGCCATAGAGAGGCCGTCCGTCACCGAGAAAGTCATGGCGTCGTCCTCGTCTGTCAGCCCAGCGTGCTCGTACTGCAGGACGTTACGGGTGATGTCGCTGAAGGTGAACACGTCGCCTGCAACAGAGGGCTCGTTAGCCAGCTCACTGCTCCAGCCTTCATGTGACACTCATCTCGTCAAGTCATGTCAGGCGTCTGTCACATCATCTATCACCTTGAGTCGGCACCTCACAATTCACATGCTTTATTAGCATTACATACGGTAATCAAGCCATTTTTAGGCTCATCCTGTCAGATGTGTATGCTTGCATCAAGTACTGACGCTAAGTGTGCATTTCCGCAAGTTCAGTGCATGGACATAATTCCTTTGATGTGATTTCCTGCCTCACAGCTATAGTAGTCGCACAAATAGTTGACTAAAGGTTACATTGAGGAATATGGATGTCACTTGTTTCTTACCGGTGCTCATGGGGGTCTGTGAGCTGAAGTCCACCTTCAGGAGAGAGCCGTGCAATGGGGCCTCCACCAGCTCAAACTCCAGCTCGTCAGGGGCTGTGTCTGCATCCGTTACAGCCAGCTGCTGTCCCCCTACACATATCGAGACACACACACACACGCACATGCACACACACGCACACACACACACACACATACACACGCACACACACACACACACACATACACAAGCACAAAACATAATAAATCACCTCTAATGTATGTGTACCCTCTGACACTTTTATTTATCATCTGGGGAGGGTACATGTTCGCTTTCAGACAGAGACTCAAATTAGCCATTAAAGCACCTCCAGCCGCGTGTGTTTATTACAGTAACTGAGCTAAAGGATAAAAAAAGATCACAGTGTACATGGACAGAACACGTTTCACACCTCATATCTTCTGAAAGCTTTAGTTCCATACTGTTAATTCCTTTGACAAGACCATTCTCCTCTAGGCAAGAAAGATAAGCCTGTGTGTATGTGAACGTGTGTGTGTGTGTGTGTGTGTGTGTGTGTGTGTGTGTGTACACTGTGTGCTAGCTCCCTTACCGACTGGTGCTCTGCCCCCCAGGGTCACCTCCAGGAGAGGGTCCAGGATCTGGAAGACGGGCGGTTGGTGGTGGTTGGCCAGGAGCAGGATGGCAAAGTCCATCTCGGGGGTGGTATGTTCCCCATCAGACACTAAACACACACACACATACACAAGCACACATATGCACACACACACGCACATATGCACACATACACAAACACATATGCACACACATGAACACACACTCACACACACACACACAAGCACACATATGCACACACACACGCACATATGCACACAAACACAAACACATATGCACACACACACACACACACACACACACACACACAATCAGTTCCACTCATTAGTAGACTCAGCTTTTTTAAGACACACCAGAAATTGCTTATGTATATATTGTACATATGCTCCTATACCGTCGTGCCTCTTCCACTCACATTTGATCCCTGAAGTGCTAATGTAAACAATGAATTATGTATACATTAAAAGGTCTAAATATAACCAGAGTTATGCAAGTGATGGAAGTAAACACCCATCCATCTCAACTAAATCTTAGACATTAAACATAAACATGCTGGTGGTATAGTAATAATAATAATAATAATAATAATAAAAAAAACTGTGACAAAAAGCAGTCACCCAGGCGGACAGTGAAAGTACAGGAGACAGGAGACATGATCACATGGCTCCAAAGCTGACAGAAGGTTTGAAGAGGTTCTGTGTTGAGTGATGTATGGATGTTTTTTAAGACAGCAAAGAGCAGAGAGAGACACAGACAGTGTGAGAGAAAGACACACAGAGAGAGAGAGAGAGAGAGAGAGAGAGAGTCCCACAGAAACCATTTAAGAGGCTGCCAACATAATTGGATGGAGGAGGAGAGAGAAAGAGATGCAGGACTAGTAGATGGATAAATGAAAAGTAGTTAACTCCACCATCCCTCACTATGACCCCCCGATTCTTTCTCTCTCTTTCTCTCTCTCTCTCTCTCTTTCCCTAACTCTGTGTTGGTCCGTGTAAGGACATAGAGACTTTGGGGCCCCGGTGTTTATCTAGGGCTCAGCGTGATGGCACACGCACTCTGCTGCCTTATGCATCATTGATGGAGACCTGCGCTGGGGAATCCATCTCTTGGGCATCGCCGGGACAACGAGAGAACATTCCGGAACTCCGGCAACAGACGGGGGCCTATATCTTTTAGCTTGGAGCTCCCGCTAGCAACAGCAACAGCAGCAGCGGCTGGGGTTAGATTCAGCATCAGTGGGTCCGAGATAGAGATCAGAGGATAGAGGCCTGTGTGGTTTCATTAGTCACTGTCACTGGTAATGAACGTAACCTGGGTAAGCAGGAGCTATTGCACAGGGGACGAACCATATGCCCTGGCACGCACACACACACACACACACACACACACAAATGTACACATGTACACAAATGTATGCACGCACGCGCCCATGCTTTATTGACGCATGCACACACACACACACACACACAAACACATCGGCTTCTGTATTTTTGCTCTGTGAAATGTGTCTGTGAAAACTGAAGACAAGATGAAATTATGTGTGGAAAAGATAAACATCTCCTGGGCAACTTGCGACTTGCAAGAATTAAGAGATTAATGTGCCTTAAATCTGTCTCAGAATGCAAGACAACTTGCAAGAATTAAAAGATTAAAGTGACTTAAATCTATCTGAAAACAAACATCATAAATAATGACTTCATTAAAATGCCATCTTTTTGAGAGTAAATAATATAAATATAAATCCTTTTATAATAACATAAATAGAAACCTGTGAATCTTTCACCCCACTATCGTTGATATTTAAATATTATTATAACTAGAGCATTGCTAAGCTCTTGTCTCTGGGGAAATATTAATGTTGACAAATAGCACTAATGTTTCTATTCCGTATGCGACACGTCTAGTGAGAAAAGCAAACACACGTGGTAGTCATCTTAGGACACAGATTGCTTTTAAGCTGCCCTACATGCATAGAGGAACTTTCTCTTGGAGCTTGGGAGGCAATGGGTGGGGAGAAGCAAAGGCAGCTAAATATGACAGCGCATATGAGCGCTCGGTGGGTCTGTGATTCATAGCCGCGGTCCAGGATGATACATGGCCACATCCTTCCAGTGGGGAGGATACAGAGAGTCCCATTACAGCCACGGCTGGTGCTGGAGCTCACCGAGGGAGAAGGAGTAGGGGAGGAGGTGGAGGGGGGAGGAGGAGGGGAAAGGGTGGGAGAGAGGAGAGGGAAACATATCGGCCCTCAGATGGGGCCATAAATAACAGGCACAGGATGGTATGATGGAGCCAAGGAGAGATGAGGGGAGCGGAATTAGTTATTGTGTGTGTGTGTGTGTGTGTGTGTGTGTGTTTGATGGAAGAAGATTGTGTGCGTGCGACAGCTAAAAAGAGTTTAAGTATGGGGTGGGAAAGAGCAGAGCATTATGGGACGGCGTGGTGAGAAACAATAAATGTGGCGAGCAAGAGGTGGGAGGCCAAAAGAGAGACACACACCCGCCAGGTGTGGGGGTAATATACCTGTGAAATGGATGCTCACTGACTCGGGAAGACCTACAGTAGAGAGGGGAGGAGGGGGGCGGGGAGAGAGAGCGTTACATGAAGACATCTCCAGACATCTCTCATACCGTTCGTTAGTGTGGGTTTGACTCAGTGACAAGAGGCAAACCCAGATTTACGGAATAATCAGGAAATTTCTCTCCAAAGCGTTTTCTTCTCCATAATCTCAGATTGGGCAAGGGATTAAAAACACACACCCAATAAACACCAAACAATCAATCAACCAATGAATCAACTGATCAGTCAAACAAACTTGATCTGAAATCTATTACAACGTGAGACATGTAGTACAGTATGACCGTGCAATGCACTCAACCACACTGACATTTTTTTTGCATGTCTCATCCCAAGGAGCTCCACATATAGTGGAATAAGAAGGAATAAGAATAGAGAGACACAGACCTCAGTTTCACACACATTGGAGTAGGACACAGAGTTGTGGTTTAAACAAGACTTACATTTCACATAGAGTGGAACAAGACAGGGAGTTGTGGTTTAAACCAGCCTTAAGTCTCACACAAAGAAGAATAAGACATGGAGTTGTGGTTTAAACCAGTCTTATATAGATCTCACACAGTGTGGAATAAGACAAGAAGTCATAGTTTAAACCAGACTTACAGGTAAGACTCACATGCCGTAAAATAAAAAGAGAGTTGTGGTTGAAACCAGACTTAAACCTCACATACAGTGGAGTATGACAGGGAGTTATGGTTTAAACCGGTCGTAAGCCTTACATGCAGTGGAATAAGACATGGAGTTGTGGTTTAAACCGGTCGTAAGTCTCACCAGTGAAGGAGTACTGGTAGAGCTCCTGGAGGTGTGAGGGCGCTGGAGGAGGCCGGTAGAGGATCTTGCCGCTGTCGACGTCGGATTGACTGAAGAAGTGCACGGGGCTGTAGGGTCTGTCTCTGTGCTCCAGCACACCTGAGGAAGGACAGGTAGCGCTTAGCACAAGCACACTGACTGAGCACACAGTACAGTGCAGTACAGTACACTGCCCTTGGCTACAGATTCAGGAATTCAACGCTTCAATGTACACTATTTGTTCATCAGGCAGGCAAGTGGGGTCCCAAGGGGGTGGACGGGGGTGGATTTCTAAACAAAAGTGTGTGTGTGTGTGTGTGTGTGTGT
>JAGFZM010001656.1:2311-13051 GCA_017657215.1 Limnothrissa miodon | reverse complement strand
TCCCAGAAGTCTCTATGCTACCGTTACCCCACGACATGAATGATCTGTCAGCCCCCGTCATTAAAACAAGAAACTACAGCTAACTTTACTAAAGGGAAATGAGTTTTACCCTTTTGGTCTGCTGTGTTTCCACTCTTCACACAACTCAGACTTTGCTTTTTATCTTTAGCTTAAAAGACTTTTGCAAAACATGTAGGCGGAGTCTATTTGAGTGAAGAGCTTCTGACACTGGAAACAGGGTTTCCCAACAGTGAACTGCTAACAACAGGCTTGATTACGTAGATCACAGATATAGGAAACAAGAGTAGAGCTCAGATCAAGGGAGTACTTCATGACTTTATGACCTTATTTGGTCATGAAAATTAGGAACAGGAAGAATTCAGTCATCTGAGGAGGCCCAGCAGTGTTCTGTTGGCCCACACAGATATAAAGCACAGTTTTGTCCACCACATGTGTAACGATGCACAGGTGTGACTGAGTGTCTGTTGGTGCAGTTGCAGTGTTGTGGTGCTGTGTGTGTTACTGTTGGATTTGATTAATATGTGTGTGTGTGTTATTTACATTTGATTAATATATGTATGATATGTGTGTGTGTGTGTGTTATATGTATGATATCTGTGTGTGTTATATGTATGATGTGTGTGTGTGTTATTTACATTTGAAAAATCTTGCAAAATGCGTGGGGAAAATGTCATGAGTTACCTGTGAATAAGTCAGTAGGCCTGTATTTTAAAATAAAATACAGTTTTGTTTTGTATTTGTCTTGTCTATTGTGATATTTCTCTTCGTTGTCTGTGGACATGTTCTACATTTGCATATCATCAAACGGAAATCAAGGATCTAGAAAAACAAAAAAAAAATACACCACCGGACCTTTTTTTGTGATCTCTAAAAATCACAAAGGTGTTAGTGTAGCCTACTGTGTTTTCATATGGAAAATATGTGTTTTGATAGCTTTGGTGTGGTTAGTGTAGTCTACTGTGTTTTCATGTGGAAAATATGTGTTTTGATAGCTTTGGTGTGGTTAGTGTAGTCTACTGTGTTTTCGTATGGGAAATATGTGATGGCTTTAGTGTGTTCTGAAGCCACCTGTTTGTTCTCACCTTGTTTCTCTGCTCTCTTTGTGTGTTGAAAAGAAACCCTGCAGAAGTTGCTGTTGACACTGTGGTTAGAAACAGACAGACCTGTGCAGGAAACCAGAACTCTTCCTTCTCTCTCTCCCATCAAATACATTTACACACAATACACACAGACTGCTGTACACACAGCAACGCTCATGTGTTTTATTATTATTATTATGAGTTGAAAACAGTGTTGGGGAACCAACTCTGAAAATGTAGTTAACTAAGCTACCAGTTACTCCCCATCAGATGAAGCTTCACTATGCCAAAGCTGAAGACCAAATGTAGCAAGCTATTATTCAAATAATAAACGATCCAACCTTCTCAGATTATATTATAGATTAAACGAATTCCTCTCTCTATAGCCATACAATAGTAGCCGATTAGTACAGTATAAAGCCTACTGATATATGACTGTTTACTGTAATGTGACATTGTGAGTGATAGACTCTTTAAAAGAAAATACCCATGTCCTCAATATGTCCTCAACATATGTCCTCAACAGATACATCCCTGCTGCTAACATTTAAAGATGTCCTCAACAGACACATCCCTGCTGCTAACATTTAAAGATGTCCTCAACAGATACATCCCTGCTGCTAACATTTAAAGATGTCCTCAACAGATACATCCCTGCTGCTAGCATATCAATAGGTACTTCCATGTCTACTCCTCACATGCTAAAGGTCCAGTAGAACAGTGGTTCCCAACCTATGGGTCGCGAAGCCCTCTTGATTTTAAGGGGTTTAATTTTAATACCATGTATAGCCCATGTTGAATAAATGACAAAGCATTTAATAAATATATGCATAGAAGCAACAAAATTTAAGTGCTACATTATACATTTATTCTGTTTTTGAACTAAGAGAAATTGAGGGGAAAAAAAATGAAATGAATTTTCGCAGGAAGCATATCACGTGACTCCTTCTCGTGCGGGGAGTGGGGGGGTAAAAATATGGGTCCTGGAAGAAAAAGGTTGGGAACCACTGCAGTAGAAGACCTAGTCTTAGTATTTCGCAGCGGGCCACAGTTATAAAAGCATTATTTGCTATTAAGCATAAACGTTGGACATGGGAGCATTAAGACAATGCATTACACACATTTACAGTAGGTTATTCATTTATTTTTTAGTAGAAACATTCAGGTTTGTCAACGTTCATGAACTCATTCATGAAAAAAAAAATCTGTCTCAAATGTAAACAACAGCAATCTGTTTCAACCAAACGCTTCACTTAAATGGCACCGACTTAACAAAATGTTGCCTGGTTAAGCACAGCCAAAGCCAGGGGAATTTTTAATCCCAAAGTTCATATTTTCTTTAAAGGTGTTGTAGCTGTCTAAAATGGGCAGTTTTAAAGTGTTGGCACATGTGTTGGCCGTGGGGTATTTTGAATCGTAAACAAACTGCAGGCAGGGCCGAGGCTCTAGCCCGGCTGGAGGCACACGTGAGAGACCTGTGGCAAACATGAAGATCTCCTCCAAGGTGACGGCTCCGTCATCGGCTACAAGGACAAATCACCGGAATGAGTTATAGCATCCACAACACCATTGGGTAATACTACATCCACAACAGTGTTGGGTAAAACACCATCCACAACAGTGTTGGGTAAAACACCATCCACAACAGTGTTGGGTAATACACATTGGGTAAAAAAGCATTCACAACACCTATGGGTCGTTATATTTAGCCTCCGAAACCTAAGATGAAACCAAAGACTGACCAACCTTCACAATCAAGCAGGTAGTCTGCCCAGTGACTCATTGTCTTGTTCTGCTGAGCCCTCATGTTGCTTCCTATCAGACTAAGCTCTGGTTGGAAAAGACTTTCAATGTCGTCCGCAGACAGGTTCGTATCCGAATGACAGAGGACTGGGCTCAGGACGGTGGGATACTGCTGGAGGGCTGATAAAAACTGCAGACTGCCAAGCCCATCCTTGAATCTGAAATACATTTTCATTGTCAACCAACTGCTCTTTACAATTACAACCAATTATTGGTTATACATAATTACAACCAATAATTGTTAACTGTTATTTTCTTATGTTTTGTAAATAGAAATCTAGACTTTCACATATTACCTTTCAATCGCACTGTGGTTCCTCTCAATGATGTACCACTTAAGGTAGTCCATGACGATAGAATCCTTTTCCTTCAGAGTCTTGGCGTGTCTGAAGCAGCCTGCAGTCTGCAACATGGTGCTGTTCTCTTCTATTAGGTCTTGCAGGCTCTCCAGTGAGGGCGCATTCTGGATCTGAAACATACCACATCTTCAGTCATTTTAAAAACTACATTAATACAGTTACAAGGTCAAGGGCTACTTTAATGTCCTGGGGGGCAATTTGTAGTACAGCCAGAAATACTCTCACCAACATTAAAACAGAAATAAATAGCAACAATAAAACAGGAATAAGCAGTAACAATGCTGTAGACTCACACGTGAACATACACATAGTGTACAGTAGGAGCCTAAATGCAGTATATTTAAGTTAATTAAGTTAGTTATTTTATATTTTAAAATGGTGCAAGTTCATCAATATGGTTATGATTTGTAATTTCATGATTTAAAAAGGTTAAAATGCATTTGATATGCTCTGGAAGCCAGAGACATGATTTGAATGTAATTTTGATTTCCACTAGAGGGCGTGCTTTGTTTTCGTATGGGGGTTTTGGGGTGATGGGTGAAGAAGAAAAAAAGATGGAGGATGGAGCAAAATAGTTTTTTGACCTCTTTTTCTAGCTCTCTCCACCTATACCTGTAAGTTTTGTATTTGTGGATAACTTTTTTAGTTTTGTAATGTTGCCTTAATAGCAGTAAGTAAACAGTTAAACGTAAAGAAGTTGCCTAGTGGAATGTTTTCAAGTGTCTTGGATGAGGAAGAGAAGAAGAGCATCAAGCTAAAGCTCTAATTGGAATTTAGGAACCGACACATTAAACCATAAATACCAGCAGTTATAATACCAATTAAAGTCAATGGTTATTAATCTTTCAGGTCAAACTGATCTCTTTGCGATCTGTTTTTAAATTTCGCTGTTAGAAATTCACTGTGCTTTGTTTTGATATGAGGTTTTGGGGTGATTGGTGAAGAAGAAAAAATAATGGAGAATGAAGCGAAATTGTTTTTTGACCTCTTTTTCTAGCTCTCTCCGCACTATACCTCTATAGGTTCTTTCAGGTCAAACTGATCTCTTTGCGATCTGTTCTAAAATTTCGCAGTTAGAAATTCACTTATGTCCATGATCCTCGTACCTCTTGTAGAACCTTCCCTATGTCTTCATCAGTAATGTCTTCTACTGAGGCTCTGAAGGCCGGCTGCCCTGAGATGTAGTTGACCAGATGCTTGGAGAGGAAGTTTGGGGCAGGTCCTCCATGCACTATGGACACGGCCATCATCACCCCTGCCAATCTGTATTCATCCTCTCGGACTGCTGCGTGTGAAAATGCAATAAACTGGTCTCGTTATTGACAGAAACAAATACTGAATGAGCCAGTTCTGTTTTGAAACGATCCACACAAAGCTGCACCTGTTGAGTTGAACACAATGTAGCGTCCCTCTGGAGGTCCCTCGAATATGGGTCTCGAGCTCAGGGTCCTCATCAGCAGGGAGAGGAACTCTCTCTTTGGACCGCCAGCGTCGTCTCCGTCACACCTCACGGCATCATCAGAAAACTTCACTAGAAGCTCCTTGGTTTCGGAGAAGGTTCCTCGTTTGAAGCCTCTGACGGCTCCATCCCAGATGTCAGAGCGGCAGATGTTAAATCTGCTGAAGGTCTTATGATCTATCTGAAGAGCCAGGTTTGCAATTATTTCTGAAACAGACTTCTCTTCTACCCTGCCAAAGGGACAAGACATAACTGTGTCACTAAACTCACCACAACTACATGGTATCTCATGATTATATTTACTAATTACTAATACTAATATTAATATTATACTAATACTTATATTTACTATAATTACTAATACTAATATTAAGTTTTAGGTAGGGCAACTTGAATCCTTACTTTGGATGTTTAACAATATGATGACAGGCCTCATCACTGCCCGAGTCCTCTTCTTCCTTCATTACAATGGGCGCATACAATTCTGTGTATTTGCTGAGACAATAATTACAATTTATTCATTCATGTTTGAAAATAAAATCAAAATCAAAATGACATTTGGAGAGGAAAGCTCAATACCTGTAGCATGCAGTGTCCACTGCACTCCCCGATGCTCCTGAGACATCTGTGTCAGAAAGTGCAACCTGTAGAAAAATGACAAAAGAAGACATGCTTGGACTTCAGAAAGTCTTCATACTGTATCTACTTTGGGCTTGAGTTAAGGTTACTATGCATCAGGGAAAAGAAACCCTGAAAACAGCTTGATGCCAAAACGCATTTGTGATCTGGGCATGGTGCAATAAACACTTTATATATCTTGAGAAGAGCCAGTGAGTGCAGTTTCTTTCCCCTGATAGCCTGCATTACAACCCTTCGTGGAGAGAGAGAGAGAGAGAGAGAGAGGCTGCTGGCACTGAGGAATCATGCATTAATTTATACACTTAATTAAACACTCTTGTTATCCTATTATGGACCACTCATAATACTAATTACAATAATGGTTCAATTGTCAATGTTTATCACACTTATAGTTTTAATTCATAATCATAATTTTGTTTTAAAATTGTTTTTAAAAAGAGCAGATAAGGTTAGGGTACAACGCATCATCTTGTGTCATCAAATCAGGAACAACGTAAAACATATTACTCACTGCAGTTTAATATTACTCAACACCAATTTCATATTACTCAACACCAATGTCATATTACTCACTGCAATTTCAGCTGAACAGAATTCGGTGGCACCTCCACGTCCACTTCCTACCATCACCTTTGAATATGGCGCTTCTGCGCTAACATCCTGAGCGTTGGAGTAGCCTAAAAGATCAGACAAAAGACAAATTTACACTAGATACACATCAGTTTAGGAGATTGTTAAGTTCTTTTTATGTAGGCCTAAATCATTGCAGAATGACTTACAATAGAAATCTTCAGCTGAACAAATATACACTGTGATCCTCTGGAATGATTTCCCTAGTATATCCTTATAGGCTTGGAGGGTGAAGGGTGTATTTGTTCCGGGGATTTTAACTATCTGTGTGCCGTCAGGGTAAAGAAGAAAGTAGAAACCAGCTTGCAAGTTTTTGTAAAAGTCCCTCATTTTTTGTTCGGCAGCTTCACGCAGCTGCTCAGCCTCCACCAACGGGTGGACAGCAAGCGGCAACACCATCCCTCTCACCGTCTTCAGCCCTCCGTTATTCAGATACATCATGCCTACAGAAATCTACACAGACACAGAAGTAACGTTAGGCTTCAAGTAGGATAACTACATGGCAAACGTAAATGACAGACTGGAATCAACAATGTCCAGTCAAACAACATCACCTTCACAGGTTTTTTATACCGAGGCTCTTTTTTCTTTCTTTTCTTTTTCACTGCCTTAAATTTTTGGAGTGTGGTCGTTGTACTTTTAACTGTGCTTCCTAGATCAAGCAAATAAAATACACAATCAAATATCTACAGAATTATAAACAATCATGACCAAGCCGTGTGTTTGGTAAAAAAAAAAAAAAAACTTTTACATTACCTTCACTTAGCCGATATTTCTCAACCTCGTTCAAGAATTTCATATTCTTACAGCACAACCCACAGAAAGTGGATGCACATACAAGCTCTTGTCCACAAAACGGACAGAACATTTTCATCTGTAAGACCAAGGCAGCGCGCACTGGCTTATAAGAGCTAGCTGGCCGACTGCAGTTACAGTATAATTAATATATTCGAATAACGAAGTTAGGAGTCAAAGCCCCTGTGCAAATGCAGATCTAGCACGTTCAACTGCCACAGACGCGAGTAACCAGCATGCCAACAACAGTCCTTTATTTCCGTCGTGGGATAACTTCCGTTGTGTGTGTGTCGTGAGCATTGTTGTTTGTGTTGTTTTGTGTTCGGCTTCCGCATTCATGTTGTATTATGGCCCTCCCCGGCCACTGTACCTCTATGCTTACACCACGTGAGTTTACAGAACTCGTTTCTACTCTAGTAGTCTACAACATTTCTAGATGAGTTGTCTGCCTCCTCGTCTCTTAGTAGACCGGTAAAAAGAATCTCGATCAGAAAATACTAACGTTAGTCTCGTGCCGTAAAACAGCCTATTAGACAAGTAGGTGCAGTGGGAACTCTAAACATCACGAAGTGAGTGTTTGGAAATGGTATTAGAGAAAGTGAAGCCGCTCTATCTCTATCGCCCTGCACGACGGCCAGTCCTAATGATTGGCCTTCTAAAAGTAGTTTGTACCTCACGGTATAGTTGTCACTTCGACTGAAAACCTTGTCAGTATTAAATAACACTGGTCAGATCCAAATCACTGCCAATAATAAATAAACACATTGACACATGATTTCACCCAACCTTTTGCATCTGCGCACCACTCTGCTCTAATGTTCATGTGACTAATTTATTAGACGATTGCAATACATTCTATTAAATGGTGAATATTTATCACTGTCATATATATCTATGTATCACTGTTTGATAATCAAACAGACCACTGGCATTGCACCTTATGATATATCCTTAACATGAACAGACCGTGAATTTAGATTATAATCTTAAGATTGAAACATTCAGGGCGAGCTTGGCCATGACAACCAGGCAAACAATAATATATAAAATATTCGTTTCACATGTTGTAGGCTACAAATATCTCCAATAACATTTAGAAAGTATTTATATTCATTTAATATTTTGTATAAACACCTTCAAATCAGGTCATCATACTTCTTTTATATCAAAGCCATTAATTTAATGATCTTTACTGAGTTGATTTTTATTTCATTTGCAATATTTAATCTTCACTTGACAACTAGCTGGATAAGGTCTACGGGGTGATTAGGCTAAATAGAGTAGCCTATATAAAGTTAGGCTAAATACTGGATCTATAGGCAAAGATGGCTTTAAAAAATCTTAAAATGCAATAAAATACAGACTTATACAAATGAGGTTTTCTGTCTGGGGTTAGTTACATGTTTTAAAGCAATTACTGTCACATTTTGCAAAATGTTTGTCCAATCTAGCACACGAATACTGGCACACTGAATAACTGTAGTAAACATCAGTTGTGTGCATAACGCACAAATGTTTAGCTTGGGATATCTCTGGAATGGATCACATAGAAATAAACGGTTTCCACTCACTAACCTTGTCTAACCTAGTCTCACCTTTCAAATGAGCCACAGTATGTGTGTATAACTATAACATGGAATAGGCTATGGCTCTACAAAAATAGGAAAAAATTATCTACATTGCTGGCACTCTGGGACATAAATTCCAAAAACAGCGTGGCACTCAATTCAATTCAATTCAATTTTATTTATATAGCGCATTTTTACAAGGCATGTCACAAAGCGCTTAACACAAGAGGCCCAATGAGCAACAGGGGCAAGGAAAAACTCCCTAGCAGCGTTTTTTGTTTTTACTTGTTATGGTAAAGGAAGAAACCTTGGGCAGTTCCGACGGCTCAAGGGGCTAACCCAACTGCCTAGGGCAGGTTTTCAGTCTCTCAGATGGTAGTCCACTATTATTCCATTAGATACACATTACAAGAACATTTTGGTCAATGTGTTAAGGAGGGCACCTCTCCTAACTCAAGTTAAAAAATGTTCTTCCCTTCTATGACCCCTTTATCATTTTAGTGTTGTAGAATCAGAACCTGACCCACTCACTTCTATGACCCCTTTATTATTTTAGTGTTGTAGAATCAGAACCAGACCCACTCACTTCTATGACTCCTTTATTATTTTAGAGTTGTAGAATCAGAACCAGACCCACTCACTTCTTCCCCTGCTTGTTACTTCCTTTGCTTGTTACATAAACCCTCCAAGTTTATGTTGATGGAGCAGCAAAAATATCCAGCTTCCATTTGGGAAAATGAATACAGTAAATTATTTCTGTCTATATGCTAATTATCTCTTTCTATATGCCACCCTATTATGTTGTCTAAAAACACAGATGTGTGCATCGGGCCCTGTCATGTAAAGTGCAGTAGATCTGTCAAAGTGCCTCAAAGGTCTTTATTAGATTTTATGCACTGGATGTCACAGGGTTGAATGTAGCGTGGAGTGTAGCTATGATTTACCTCTGTTGGTCGTGGCCATGCCCCCTCTTTTTGCTGTGGAGCTCCTTGAGGCGGAGTGGCATTCATTTAATGTGTTGACATCAAAACAATGATTTGTCCAACATGTGCACACTGATATCTTCAAATGAGTGTCTCTCTTCCTTCAGATGTAGTGGGCTACCAGTCCTGTCCTGACGCAATCGCCCTCCTGTGTTAGGGTTTGTGTCTGTGAACTGGCTGCGTAATGTCTCCAAAGTATAGCAATAGTCAAGTCATTCTAATATCAGACAGCAAATTAAAATTGTCAGGTACAAAATACAACACATTAATCTATTTTATATCAGCTTTAATGTACAGTAAATCACCCCTGATATCATGAAGTACAGTACAGTGAACTGGCAGGCAGGAATTGCTTTTATTACTTAATCGTTATTAATTTAGAAAGTCAGCAACATCTTAAATGTTATGATTGTGATTGAGACATGTTTCTCTTAGCAGTTGATAAATAAAAGCTGCCACTACCATAAAAGCTGCCACTTTGCAAATTCAAATATCCAGTGTGTCACCACCACTTTTCAATGGTCAGCACTGATTGGGCTGCTGGTCAAAGTGTGTTTATGACTTATGACCGAAATGTCTGCCAGTTACCATCTTCCTTCCTTTTCTTCACCATAAACAACAAACAAAATCACACTGGAAACCAACTTGAATTTGAATGAATAAACTCTTAAGTTAAGGAAGTAGGCTAAAATATTATGTGTATAATTGTAAAATACTGGCAAAGGCAATATTGTGTAAGCAATTCAGGTACCCCCACAGACTTGATGACTTGGCAAAGACAACATAGCCTAGTCTTGATGGATTTAGTTTTATTGAATACATAATTTAACAGTAATAGCTTGGTTCTTCCCTGAAATAGCATGCATCTCCAAGCAGAAAGAGGAAGACCCAGGAGAAGCAAAACATCTTTCTTTTATTTTTTTAGGCTGGTTCAAACAACAAAATAACACAAACAATGTCTACTCAACTAGGCTCTGTCAATATAGGGGAGAGTGGGGGCAGTTGCAACACGGATGATTTCTTTATAAGCAGGATCAAGTTAGAGTAATGATACACATACACAACATGGCCTCTTAACCCCCTCCTTCTCTGTGAGAGATAGCAGCGTTATGTGACTATTCTTTCTAGGAGAACTGAAGATGAGGGCCAAAAAGTAAAAAAAAAAAAATAATGATCAGAATTATTCTTATACTGTCAAAAGTGTTTGCAAGAACCACTGCAAAGTAATACCATCGCCCTTCCCCTTTGAACGTACACCTGCGTCTGCCTGGGCTGGTCGGCAACGGGCCAGGATAGTGCTCGCCCTGAGGTAAACCAAACTCCCCTCTGGTACACACATCAACCTTTTAGACTCATACATACTCACTATCACGTTAACAGCACACATAAGGTTAGGGTCTCTGG
>JAGFZM010001655.1:0-16218 GCA_017657215.1 Limnothrissa miodon | reverse complement strand
TTTTGGATAATAACAACGTTAAGGTCGTTGCCAGCGAAAATAATCACGAATACGTTGCAATCACACGAAGACAAAGGCCTGGACTCTTGTTAGAGTTGAGTGATTAGGGATCTAACTAATCATAGAAGGTCATACAGAAGTCACCGTTGCTAGGGCAATGACGACTCTTTTCTAACCACTTGAGACTCCCACCCATCTCAAAAAAATCTAAGCATATAAAATACTTCTTCAACAAGGCGATTTACAAAGATTTCCCAACTGGCCTTTGTTGTGGAAACGCGGGCTTCATTACCAAGGGAATGTATACCGTCAGTTAGTTGATGACAAACGGCAGTCAGTCAGAGCAAGCTGACACTGCTAATTGTCTGTTAAGAACATGCACTGCTTTTGAAACGTTACATATTTTAGTTTTGGGGGGGAATCAGTGATCAAATTATGCTTACATTGCATAAAGTTTAAGACAGCTAGTCGGGTTACTCTGTTGGAAACACTGCTGAGTAACTTGTATTGACATTATTTACATCTATTATTACATCTGATATTACATGTTTACAAAATATGAGCTAAGGGGCCAAACGTAACGTTACGCTACTGTTGTCATATGATATCACTAACGGCGTCCTGTCATCGTTAGTGACTTATATCCACCAACATTATTTAACTAGTTACATAAACGTTTCTTACTAATAGGTAACGTTAATCGTAGGCACCTAGAGGTAGTTATCCAGGATAAGCCACTCAGTTAACTCTCCTTATGGGACTTGCGTTTGCTAACCTCGCTAAGGCTGCCTGTCAAAAACACAAGTAAGGCATTTGCAATCTGTGTCAGTTTAACTTGGCAAACGTTATGTCTTGTGCTTGTGCATAAAATTAATGAAGAGATGAGCAAAGCCCTATCGAGCTGTGGTGGTAACTTATAAAGCAACTTTCTAAATTTAAAAATGGCGCTTTCCCTCATAACTTGACATTGTAGTGCTAGCAAGTACGTTATGCTAACCGCGTTTGATAAGCTTTCCGCAAAATGCATTTCATGGTTTTATGTTATCAAGTGTTAATATTATTATGAATTCACCATACTCTAAACTATTAACCAGGGAAGTTACTGATCCTTACCTTGGGCAGAGAGGACACCCCGTCTTTACGTTCATTAGCAAGCTAGCTTTCTTGGTTCCATCAACTACCGTAACCTTTAGGAAAAGACTACAAACGGAAGCTGATTGACGGGAGTTGTAGTAGTAGGCCTGTCCAATTTTTTTTATTGATGCAAAGAACAGTACAAAAATCCTTGTTAAAACTAGATAAAGGCAATGTGCTCTATTATATAGACTATCCTTGTGAACGAAAACATCTAGGGCTGTGTATGACAAGATTTTTTTTATTGGGTTCATTAAAAAGCTGAATTTAGTTCAAAGCCTTTTAAATGAATTAGCAACAGAACTTGGATCAAGTCTACAAGTAGACTAAAATAAAAATGACTTTTATCACAGACAACACCACTGGTAAATCACAAATGCTGGAATTGGCATTTCCATCCCACGACCCCTCTTTTTTATTTTGTGTTTTTGTTTCTTTGCACCACCTACAAATCACATCGCTAGAAAATGGCTTTCCACAAAAAGACATAATTTCACTGCATTTTTTTTTTTTTACAGATGGCTAAAATTCCTTAAACTGGTCACAGAATGAGCACATATGCTTTGTAGATTTAACACGCATATCCCAATACACCCCCTCCCCTAGATGTTACCATAAATAGGCTACACCACAAGTTTATATTTGGGTACAGTTTATTACTGAGCTAAAATACACAAAATGACAATGTGTGCAGCATTACAAACACTATCCTCCATCAAGTGCAAAAATAACTTCATTTAATTATTTTCTATTTATCAATGTAAATTTAATCATTTTGTACATCTGTAATCCCACGTGCTCATCACATACGACAGCCTACTGCACCAAACATGAAAATTAATTCAAATTTCCTCAGTGTAAAACAACAACATGATATCCACTTGATTGTAAATAACTGCATGATTTATATCTAGCCTACTGTACAATTCATCAGTGGATGGCCGCATGTCAGATGGTTTCTGGTTTACATAAATTATACAGGATTCTTTTGGTGAAAAAAAAACATGGTGATTTATGGGTAAACAAAATGTGAAACCTTGGCATAAAAAATAACTTTAGCATTAACAGCTATCGATAAAGTATTGTAAGCTCAATCAAAACTTGTAGCAAGCAAAGAACGTTAGCTTCCTTTTAACAGTGTTGACAGACCCCAAATTCTTTCTGAACTCAATGCAAGTGCAAAAATGACTACATTAGTGTACTCAGATCTTTACCCCCATCAGTCCACTAGAAATCAAGATACTAGATTGTACAGCATTTTCTTTTTAATATTGTACATATTTTGTCGTATAGAAAGTAATCGGATAAATCAATATCAATGTGATTAACAAAACCAAGACTTGCTTCATGCCTTCTACTTTACACACCGTTTTGAAGCATTAATTGCACATCTAAATAAGGCCTTTGGGTAACTTTTAGTCCATCTGCATTTTAGTGCTTAAGACACACAGGAAATCCAGCAGTAAGATTTTTACAAAACTTCATCATCATTTCTTCATCACTCCATCATATCATGCCAACCGTCACACACGTTTGTGTTCGAGCATTAAACTATAGTCAATGAAAACACCAAAGATATAATCCTAAATCAAAAGTCTGCAGTATGTTATGAAGTAGATAAGATAACCACCATAATCCAGTTTATAAAGAAGATATTACAAAAAGAAAAGCAAACTCCTTCATTCCTTGTTTTGGTTATACACATTATACTTTGGCTTCCCATACCAAAATCCAGATGCCTCTGTTGAGCTCTGTGGCTGCTCAAATATATCTAGATCTACTTCATAAAGCTACACTGGTGCTTTACACACAGCCAATAGGGGGCGCTATAGCAACTACCTCTTGCTGACCACCGGTTACATAGATTTGTGCTCGCTGTGGCCACGTGTTTCAGACTCGAGGCATCCACCAAGTTCAGGTGCTGTAGCGGTCCTGAGGAGAGACAAACAAGAATGTGTCAAACTGAGCATGCTTTATTAGTAGTATAGTATATTATATATTTACAGGTTATATGGGTTGTTAAATGGAGGGGTCTCCCAACAAATTGACTTTAAAAGGTCTCATTCCATCGTATTTTCATTAATTTTGTGGTGGTCTCTTGTCTAAAATAATGTCATGAGAGTTGGTTTCGACAAAAATATGCTGTGGTTGTCTTGTTTCAAGCTATTTTAGTTAGGTGAAAACAAGAGCAGGGATAGCTTTTCCGATTCGCTCGTTTTTCCTGGCTGTTTTCTATCACAGGCGAATACAGACTACAGGGGTAGGAGAGCATTTTGAAGTTGAAGTTTTCTTCCTATTTTATTTTGCATAGTTCTAAAACCTGAATGGTTCAATATACATTTTCAAATACTACTTCAAATGACAGTATATTTCTATGCAGTCTCCAGTATGTGGACATTTTTGCTGACTGTTTGCTGTGTGATAGGTACTGTGAATGGAGTGTACACTGTTCTCACCTGAATGGTGGACACAACTCCGCTGGCCATAACAGAGAGTCGGCCTGCCACAGAGCGCACGCCCTGCTTCAGCTGTGTCATGTCCGGCGCATTGGGCAAAACTTTGGTCAGACTGTAGATCCCTATGAGCATATCCGTGCACAAACACACACACACACACACACACACACACACACAAAATGTGTCAAAGGTTCTGAAACACAAGACTCCCTTACTTTAAAGAGCACATTCATCAGATGTTTCCCCTGAGGCTCACCGCTTGTGTTGGGCTTCTTCTGTTCGTCAAATAGATCTGCGGAGCTAATTGCAGAGTTGCCAGAAAATCTCTCCAGGCGAGTTCTGGCCTCATACTGCGCACAGGACACATCAGACAACACACACCCAGGATACACTCAGTATGTCAGAAGAGATACAACCAGTAATGATGAACCAGGGATGAATATACACACTGTACATTGTACATACAACAACAAAATGATATGGTCAATATGAGGGCCTATTTACAGTATGTGGTCACTAACAAGTTAATGCACTACATTTATTGGATCAGGGCGGGATATAGTATGGCACAATTTCATCCCCACAATCCACAAGATTAGATTCATCATCTTTGTTGACATGCAAAATGCAAAAGTGAACAGTGTTCATGTATTGGAATTAATGAATCCAGAGTATTCTACATACGGTTTACAGTGTTATAATTAGCACCTGAGACAACTCTTCTATTTTGATCAACTCTAAACCAAATCTTTTTTTTTAAATGCATTCCCACATTTGAACCCCTTCGTCATTTTCAGCGTCTTGTGGATGAATGGTTAAACTCACCTCTGAATCATCCTGCTTTCCAAAGAACATATCAGAGGAGATTGCCTTCACGTCGCCAAACTTCTTCTGTGCCTCCGATGAAGAGGGGCTGGGCTCTGCATCGTGTTTCCTTCGGGAAGTGGGCCTACAAAGATAACAACACACTGTGTCAGTAATGAGAGGAGAGCCCTCGCCCCACTCAGACAGTGTCAAATGTGTTTCATTAAACCCCCATCCAATTAAGAGTGGACTTTTCTCATGTCAAGTCACCTTTTCAGGTACAAGTTCCAGTATACCATTAAAGCACAAATGTAAACAGGCTTGATCTTTCTTATCCTTTTTTGAAGGGGTGGTGGTACGTGGGCTCAACTGACCTGTCATCCAAGGAAGTCTTTCTGAATCCTTCTTTGGACACCCCTCCCCACTGGGAGAAAAAGCTGTCTGAAGAATCTGCCTTATCATCAAAGTATCTGGATGACATTCTGGTAAACAAAACCAAATCAAGTATATGGGTGTGGCCATTTTTAAAGTCAAATGAACATTATTTTCATAGTGTCGCTGATGAAATGTGGTAATACGTGTCAAATTTTTGGACTTTCAAATTTTAAATTGCATTTTGAAACATAAATTTGTGCAGAGGGCAAGGAGCCCTCTCAATACGTCATTGAGGAAGAGAAAGATACGTAAAGAAAAGACATAAAAGGTCTCTTAAAGGTGTGTGTGTGTGTGTGTGTGTGTGTCACAGTACTGTGCATGACTGTATCACAGTTACTAAATGTAGAAGTAAGTAATAGAATGGATGGGATAATCACTTGGAGGAGGAGAAGGTTCCGGTGTCCTGTTTCTCATCATCCTCAAACCTGCTGAGGCGAGGAGGCTGTAGATCTGCTGGGGACTCCTGCTTGATGGTCTGCATGTCGGACAGCACCGAGTGGGACACCCCACTACAGGCACACAGAACATAACAGCCATAAAACACTGTCACAGCCTTGTACTTATAATGACCTAAAAGCACACACGTCCATTTCAATGGTCTGGGCACTGCACTGGCTTTATGTTTAATGGTGGAAAAGAGTTAAAGTTAAAATAAACACACACACACACACACACACAGTAATGCCTCTAGTCTAAACACTATAATATGTGAAAGCAAAACATTTTTGTTAAAGGTTAATGTACCATCAGAACACTATTCTGGCACACAACCTTGACTGAAAACTGAATACTGAAACTCTCTCTAACACACACACACACACACACACACACACTACCTTCTGGCGCCAAGGCCCATGCCCAGTCTCTCTGCTTGTTCCTTCTTCTTCCCTTCCAGGCCCTTGAGCTTGTCCTCGTCCTTCCTCCTCTGCAGCTCCAGGTCCTGGTATGCCAGCCTCAGAGATGACATACTGCAGAGACATAGAGACAGTGTGGGAGAGCACTGAGAATGAATTAGGAGTATTACTAGAAGTATTATTATTATTATTATGAGTATTACTGTAGTAGTAGTAGTAGTAGTAGTAGTGGTAGTAGAAGTATTTGGGCTGTCTATGAATATATTTAAAACTTAAATCACAATTACTGTAAATTAAAAAAATACAGAATGTACCGAAAATTAATGCCAACTTAACTCCAACACATGTGTAAAATGCTATTTGAAGAAATAATAAACAATAGCCTAAATATAAAATTACTGTAATAATTTTGGAAGAAGACAACGAAGAAGAAGGACAATAATAACAACAACAACAACAATAATTGTGAATGTTCCTAGGCTGAAATGAATGTCCTACAAACATGAACAGAGATTTCAGTGGCTCATAAATGTAGAGTTGCTGAGGAAGCCAAGGCACTCACGTGGCCTCCTGAGTCTGGGCAGCAGGTTTGCCACTAGTGCTGGTGCTGGCCTTGGTATCCTCACGCAGTTTGTCCACAGCCTGGGCCCGCTTCTCCTGAGCAGAGAAGCTCTGGCTGCTCACCTTCTGAGCTCCCAGCCCACCCTTCTTAGCACCCAGCTGACTCACACACACACACACACACACACACACACAATGAATAAACGAGACATAAACAACTTGTTAAAGACAGAGCCAGTGATGCTGAGCAGCTTGTGAACCAACATGTAACACTTTTTAAACACTACTGTACGTCTCTCTCTGTTAGTTCGAAAAGTATATTTAGCTGGTAAACAAACATGCATGCATGCAGTTTGTTTACTAAATAAGACTCATCACTGTATTGTGGACATACATTAATATCTACTTGGGTATCTACAGGCATAATATAAAAGAAGCAATTATGGAAAGGCCTAAATGTATGATTAATCTTAATGATGATCCTACCGTTTTCTTTGCAGCTGCTGGTTTCTTTTTTATCAGAGAGGTTGTCTCTGCAGAGTGAAAATACATCCAAAACTCAACACTCAAGACAGTTATTGTTAAGGTACCTCAATGTGACAGAAAAGATTTGTAAATGTTATTACCCAGGGCAGTTTTGGGGGAGACACTGAGAACCTCAACACTGGGCCCCTCCTCTGGAAGACCAGAGATAGAAAAATACAAAGAAAGAAAGAAAGAGTTTTAACTGTGCAGTTCATGAGTAGTAAAAACATGAGCTCTGTGCTGAAAGCTTCATCTCTAATACCTTCCTCGCCTGGCTTCCGCAACAAATAAGCTCATAGGAGCTTAGTCTGGCAAACCTACCATAATACCCACCTTCTGAGAGGCGGGCTTAACATGCATCTATCAGATACCTCACTGGCGCTGGGTAAGTGTTTCTCATTGGTTCCCACTTTTTTGGTAACGGACATGCTCTAAAACTGCAGCTTTGCCACACTGACTAGTTTGCGAAATTCAATGTAGCGTCAAAGGAAGTATGGGCGGGCCCAGGCTAATACCTTCCTTCTCTTATACCAGAAAGCAAATCTTAAGCTTCAATAACCAGCGGTCTGAAACTCTGGGCGCTGGGCAGGCCTTCAATTCTGACTTTTGTTTTGAATAGAGTTGAATCAACTTCTATAATATTGTGTGTGGTGCACTGAATGTGATCCATCATGCTAGCATGCCTTGCACACTAACCCAATTAACATGTAGTGCATCCTGCAGATTTGAAACATGTGATATGCAGACCTAAGATTAGGGTTTAATATTTATGGATTGTGGATTAGTAGATTACCGTTGTTATTCTTTTCCTTGGATGACGACGACGACTCCTCGGCTGACAGATCAGAGTTCAGCATGAGGGAAACAGGGTTATTTGAAGTCACCTGGCAAACACACCAACACATGTTGCAAAGCATGCTGGACAAACAGGCCTTGGCCAGAACTATACATATTTCAAAAATGCTGTTTTCAAACCAGCTTCGATCAGCATATACCCACACTCACTCACTCTCTCTTCTTTCCCTCTCTCTCTCTCTCACACACACACACACACACTCTCTCTCTCTCTATTTCAAGGTACCTACCTCACTGTGTTGGCTGAAGAAGTCCACCTGCTTGTCAGTAGGCGATGGGGAGAGTGGCTGACTGTCCAGCCAAAGCTATGCAAAACAGACCAAGATGGCTTCAACGACAGCTAATATTTGCATTGAGCCATACAGACCTAAGTTAATCATAGATATCCTAAGCAGGAATGACATGTAGAATCATGTTTGTATGTGCATGTGTGTGTGTGTATGTGTTTATGTTTGTGTGTTTACCTCTGTGCCATGCTGTCGGGTAGCCTGGGTTGCCAGAGTCTTGATCTTCTCCCTGTAAAGCTGGGCACCTCTGCTGTTGTATTTGGTGTTGGCGGCGCTGGATGTGCAACCATGCTGATTGAAAAAGGCCATCTGAAGGGTGGGAGGAAAAAAGAAAAGAAACAGACAGAGAAGAACAGAAAGTCTGAAGCAGCATAGACACAAAGCAATGTCATTCCTCTGGTCAAATATTATCTTATCACAAAGGTTTAGTTCAGGGAAGATCACAAACATCTGACAAAACAACATTCAAAGCCCACAGGTTTCCATCACAACACAACATCTGTGATAATTAATGGAAATGTGTATTTGAACTGCACAGTGGACCACGCATTTCCAAAAGCCACATCTGTCTAGAGCTTTAAAAGCACACAGATTAGTGACCGGAGTCTTCCAGTGCTGCCTTTATTCGTTTATTCATGACCTCACTGGAAACTGCCGATGGCTGGGGAGCTCTTCCCCACCCTGTCCTGCCCAGCCAGAGAGCAGGCCGAGATGGGCCGAAACTCACCGCACTGGCATTGCCTCCAACCTGCATGGAGCGCAGCTGAAACCACGACCAGTTGAAGTCCAGCTCCGTGGACCTGCCAGTGGACAAACAAGAACACAGAGAGTAAGTGAGGGCCCTGAGCAGTGCACTAACCAACAGATCGAAATAAATCAATCAACCAGAAAGAAATGCTCACCAGAACAGCAAAACTTACACTCATTTACAGATTGACAGCACTCTAATATGTTTCAAATAGAGTCTAGGCCTTTAGACATCATTGTAACAATAACAGTCATACGATCTCAAGAACATAACAATGTGTCGCTTGACATGCATAGACTTTTAAGTGTGTTCAGACAGTTTTGCACTTAGCAAGATAGTATGAGCAATCTATTGATATTGAATACCTATAAGTTATTTATTGCAAGAGACTCTGTAACTTTAAGGCTTACCTGATGAACGTCAGATGTACACCCAATGACCTGTGCGTCCCAGAGCAATCGATGCAGAGAAACACTCCATAAGTGATGCTAGCCCAGCTGGGGTTCTTGGCGGAACAGTCAAAACACACCTACGCAGATAATCCCAGTCATAATTATGGTATACATCTACTCAGCTTATACTGAGAACTACAACTAAATTACGATGTGTATGTTCCTTTCATTTTTAAAGCACTTGTCATTTGTCACTCCAGAGTATACGAAAGTTTTAGATGTCTTTGGGACCTAAAAAACACAACTCCTCCCACGTCATCTTGTCTATATGTCCTACCAGTAAACAAACAAACAAACAAACAAACAAACAAACAAACACTTGAAAAATGATCGATCATTCATGGAAGAAAAGAAAGCTTATTGCGCACGGTGCGTAAACCTATATAGAACAAACTGGATGTGGTGAAAAACTATAATGACAACGTGGGGACAACCAATTAAGCTAAAATACAGCTAGCTTTATTAGCCTGGGTGCTTCTGGAAAACCCTTGATGTCTGTGCTCCCCAAATTGCAGCGACTAAACAGCTGGAGATGTAGGGGTAAGCTGCCGATGCAACATTGTCTTATAGAATCACTACCTCAGTATTTTTCTGTTACATTTTCTGATCTCTGGAAGTTTTTGAACTGACGTAAGGAAAACAAGTTTGACAACGTACGTAGCTAATAGAGAAATGTATAAACCCTACACCCATTAAAAAAAAAAAACATTGTTTTTTTCTTCTGTCAAACAGCGTTCATCTAGCATCAATATGGTACTTGAGGTTCCATATGGTTCCACCGACATAACCAGCATCCTGCAAGTTACGGTGCGACGTGTCAGTATCATTTGATTCGCGAAATTACTTCCTACTAAGAAATGCACACTCAAATTGTTTACACTTGTCATCTCACCTTATTCGTTGGTATTGAACGTAAGCGCTTAAATATCGCCGATATTTCCTGCTTACTTGGCTCGGACATTTTTACACCTGTTAGAATTCACCTGACAGGCAACTGGCAAATGTAGCAATTTAGTTTCCTTAGCCCTAGTTTGACACGTAGATGTGAATTTATTTTGGGATTACGCTGATTGGCCAGTGTTACAATTGGGCGTGTTCTTTATTCTGGGAATTGTAGTCTCATTTGAGGCACGGCAATTCTAGAGGACAACTGTTGGCATATAGTCGGGTGCGCATCTCTTAAACGCCAATAATCGGTAGGCAAAAATATAATTATCAAACAAGTAATCATTTACTAGGGTGGAACTGAGAAACAACTGAAATTGAAACTTTATTGATGTTTAGCAACCTGACATGTGATGTCATTTTGTCAGATAATAACCCCTTTTTTTATCAGAATCATAGGTCAATAGGTCATCAATTTCTCAATTCATTTTATCATTTGCCACGTTTTCAGGCATGTTGATCAAATCCACCAATGCTCTAGTGCACAACACATTTGTATATCACAAAGGCAAATATTTTCTGTTAAATTTAGTGCCACTATGCCCATTGAAGCATAAAGTCAGTAAGAGCCGGTCAAAAGCCAGGCTCTGTATGCATTAAGACATGTATAGGTGTGTTGTGTATATTATTGAAACTACTGAAACCTTTTAAATGACTTGTAGCATGTACTTGTAGCAGTCCAATTATATCAATTAAATAAGCCAAGTGAGGGCAAAGTTTTAGCCTACCGCTTGTCATGTTATGAATTACAAATAATTCCATGTCACCTGTTCATGCAAAGCAACATTGTAAGTGCTGGACAAAAAAAAGACCTCATAATCACAAAAGTGTCAAACTCAATTTTGTGGTAAATTAAGTTTTATTTAATTACTTAGGTATTTGAATTAAAGCGGTCTTTAATGCAGGCCAATCTCTATAGTCAGAGAGTCCGAGAACCATGAGTTTCTCTCTGACCACTGACAATATATATAGATTTTTGTTGGGGTCATTTTGCTTTACCTTGACAATGCATCAGGCAAAACCAAAATGAGAAACAAAACAAGAGATCTCTATATACAAATGTTACAAAACAACAAATTCATTTGACCGCGGCAATAAAATATTCAATAATTATACAAACAGATTTAAAGGAAAACAGAAAAACAAAAATCACAGCATTCATCCATCAAGACAGCTTTTAAAGGCAGCTGATAAATTAACAGTCTTCCATTTCAAACTAAAAGTCTTGTTTTCTATTTTTTCAATGCATTTTTTGTTCATAAAGGTCTGTTGCTATTTACATGCAAGGAGAATAGTACAGTTACAGAACATAACTTCTGTTCTTTTTAATTGAGGACCAACACACAGCCCAAGGCTGATAGTCTTGAACCACATGCATGGCATATTGCTGAGGCTAGAATAACTATTATGAGGCACTAGCAAGAGCATCCTCCTGTGGAATTTTAGGCAAAGTCCAGTGCAGGCTTCAACAAAGCTGATGCTTCAAGTGAATAACATAAAAAAAGATATCTGCTTTTACCCATGCCTATCTTTTTCAACCAAACTTAATGAACATTCAGACAGTTTAAAAAAATAACAGCATTATATAGCTCTAACCAACCCAGAAAACCAAGAACTGAAATAGTGAGTAATGTGTACATATTTATATATCTATGCCCCCTGAAAGCGGTTGTAATAAGTTAACCAGGCTTGCAGGATGGGACTCAAATCCTCCCCTGTTGGCCTGCCACCACACAATACAATCAATATGTGAGAGGCTACAATCAGTGAATCGTGCCAGCCAAGCCCCTGGCCCCAGAATAAAAATCTGATCATGGTTGAACACTTTCCTCTTTGCAACTCCAACTAAAGGCCTGTTTATTTAAAAGGGAATTAAATCAATGACAAATAAACTAGAAATAAAATAGGGTTCAAACTGGGTCAACCATTGCCTTCCAGTTTTGGACACCCCTCATATGTGTTTTCCTTAGATATGTTTTGGCCAGTGCTGTATAACCCCAAACAGGTCAGACAGTTCTCCTAAAAGGTTATGCCATTTGTTTTGGCAAAAAGTAAAGAATATATAAGAGTAATCTTTAAGTAAAGCTTTTCATGTCAACAGTACTCCAGCTCCAAGATATAGAAGGCCAAGCAGCGTAAGGCAAATTGGGATGTGTGACAAAAAAGGAAACAAAATTCAGCTTGTTCATCATGCTAGCCAAAATGCTAACGTTCTGAAGGAATTCAGTGAAAAAATGAATCATAAAAATACATACTCTTTGAGGGAAAAAAAAATCATAAAATCTGAAATGTACAAGGCTTAAATTTGTCAATGGCATGCATGGCTACTTTTATCGGCTCATTTTCATCCAGCATCATCAACTGTTTCCTGACACAGCCAGTGAGACAGTTGTAGAGGGGTTAATGATGATGACAGGAATATAATATAATATTGCTCCAGAGAGGCTACAGGTAGTTTCTGTGAGAGACTTTCAACTATATATTCCCAATGGCTTGGATGAAATCTATGGCGATGGTCTTGTTCTGTCAATTTACTATGTGGTGACTGAGTTTATGTGGGTTATCTGGATATCTGGTGATGTACGTTTGATATGATAAGTCAGAAACAACACCATGACTATAATATGGTGTCGCCCTGTTTCAAATACAGCATGTTCAGTTCAGTTCCCATCCCACAGGTTGGGATACTAGTAAGCAGTCCATGGATTTGACTTCTGCCCCTTTATATGCATGATGTTCTCTCTCTCTCTCTCTCGCTCTCTTTTTTACTCTCCTTCCATTTTCCTCTTTTTTTTGTTCTTTCCTTCATCTCTTTTGTCTTCCTTGCTACTCGATGTCCTCCACGTAGTTGGCTGGGTAAAGTCCCATAGTGCCATCCTTCAGACGGCCTTTACACCACCCCTGTTCATCCTCCGCTCCAATCTTGATGAATTCATCGCCTGAGTGGATGAGAAAAAACAAAAACAAAACAATAAATAAAGCAATTACATAAAGAATGTTATGTATGGTATGAATCAATCATACACACATTCTTGCAAAACATCCATCAGATAAGTGGTTTACACACCCACAAACTTGCTGGTACACTTGTTACAAAAGAAATACTTAAGTCTTGAAGTGATTATGAATTGTCAGGTTAACTATATGATCACAAATAGTCTACTGCAAAAGTGCATTTTTAAAGACACAGATTTGCTTCAATGCTTCAACGATGAGAGCAAAAACATTACTTGAATGTCTCATTTCATCATCAAAATAATAACAATTAAAAATAATAGTAATAATTATTTTGAGGATGAAATGAATGCAAATATATTATATATACATATTCATTCTATATCTAGACTCCCCTCTCGGGTGCAAAACATCCATCAGATAAGTGGTTTACACACCGACAAACTTGCTGGTACACTTGTTACAAAAGAAATACTTAAGTCTTAAAGTGATTATGAATTGTCGGGTTAACTATATGATGACTATATGACTATATGATGATTTAACTACATCTATAGACTCCCCTCTCGTGTGTACCTGCTTTGAAGCTCAGCTCATCCTGCTCCTGTCCCTCGTAGTCGTAGAGTGCCTTCACCGGCACCGAGATGGCAGGAGATGAGGGCTCGTCCTCAAAGGGGTTCCCAGTGCCGTTGCCATTGGAGTTTGCGTCCCCAGCAAAGGGATTACCCGCCTCGTCGTCCGACCAGTCTTGGGTTTTATCCACGCTGCTGGCACTGTCACACACACACACACACACAAACACAGAGTTGAGATCCCGGACGATCAATCGATCATGTGAATCACCATGATCCATTTTGAGCTGTCAGTGATCGGACATCCAACATGCCAGGCAAGAGTGGCGGGAACCAGGAAATAATACGAGTTAGACCAGAGCATGAGGGGAGAAAACAAAAAACACCTTTGTGAATAAAACCACAAAACACGACACTGACACTGACACAAACACAAACACAAACACAAACAACCACAGAGACTGCTCTAAATCCCCCCTCTGCACAGTCAACTCCTCACCCTTTTCACAAACTAGAATGGAGGTAGTTTGCAAGGGTAAAGGTGTCCGTTTTTGCAAGAGGATTTAGGAGTTGTGTTATTACCACAAAAAAGCTGAACAGGACCACAGACATCATGATGTGAATAATGGCGCGCACACACACACACACACACACACACACACACAGTCCTTCGCCATAGCCCATGAGCACCTGCAGGTTCCAAGAGGCAGGAGCACCCTACAACCAGCACCAGCAGAGGGCAGCAGCTCCAAATGTGTTCCCATGGCGACCACATACACACTCTCACCCATACACACGGACACACACCAACACAAGACACTTAACACAGTAAAGGCCTTGTTGCAGTCGGACCTGTTAGACTGGGCAAACCCACCTTAAATACAGATGAGCCTCTACACACTCTGGGGTCTGTGTCTCAATCTGACTTGGTTTGTTTACTGGTCAGAACCATCCATCCCCCCCCCCTTTCCTCCTTGAATAGTCTAGCTCTCTCTCACACTCTCCCTCACCTTCGGTAAATATTTGAGATCTCCAACGGGGCCAAAAATCCAAAATGGAAATCAAACGCAGGATAATTTTCACTCTATTTAGAACAGCCAGTCAGTCTTACAGATGGCAGATGGCTAATGTGTATTATACAGTAGCGAGAGCTTGTAACAGTGTGTGTGTGTGTGTGTGTGTGTGTGTGTGTGTGTGTGTGTGTGTGTGTGTGTGTGTCTAGATGTTTTAAGCCCGGCAGGTCCGACTGAACAGAAGCAAGTTTGAGCAAGGCCACTCAGCGAGACAAAACTGTTAGGTGGTTGACAAATAAAACACATACACACACTCAGCAAGTGTGTGTCTGTGCATGCATGTGTGTGTGTGTGTGTGTGTGTGTGTGTACACAGGTTTGCTGGTTTGCCCATGCAGAGATACATACAGCAGCCACCTGATGGAGAAGTGGGATGAGAAACACACACACACACAGGGACCATAAACACAGACCGACCACTTGGAGGAACACACACTAGGAGGAAACACAACATGGAGCAAGAAAAGAAAAAGAAAAGAAAGGAAAGAAGGAACAGAGCTACGCAGGAAGGAGCACAGGTGATGAAGAGGTGCAGAGGGAACTGCACAACAGTTGTCTGTTCACCAACGTTTTGGTGGTAACTTGGTCTTTTTTGACAGGGACTGTGGGGCTGCTGTTGAGCTGCTGCTCCTGGGCCGACTCCTCCTCGTCCTCGTCATCCTCAAATGGATTGGAGCCCACGGGCTCCGTGCTACGCGGCACGGCCAGGCTAACAACATGGAGAAAGACAGGATGGTGACACACTCACACACACACACACAGCCTACAAACCACCTGGTCACACTTTTTACACACATACACACACGTGTAACATGGTCGTGGAGAAGCAGTTAGCGTGGATTACTGAGCATGGGGGGGAATGTGACACTGGAACAATGGACCTGTCATTTGGCACTTAGAACATAGAACACCACCATTGACCAATGACGGGGCAGAAATCAACCAATGAGACCAATGTGCAGAAATCAACCAATGAGAATTAGATGTACATCTTCTAGCCAATGAGAGGTGACTGTGGAGAGCATTAATGAACCTGCAGGCCAGTATTTACATTGCCAAGGGACGCTCCCATAGCTAACCAATTCACAGTGACAATGTTTACACAACAAACAATAGAACAAAGGCATTGTTTTAAAAGACAGTAAAGTCGTTAAAATAATATGTGTGACAAACATGACAAAAAAAACAAACAAATGCTATCTGATAAAAAGAAAATAACATAGAAGAGAATAAAAGAAAGAACACCATCCATTCATAAACAGACGATCAAAACACAGCAGGCTTCTCCCAGTCCTGTATAGGAAGAGGACTTGGGTCAGTGTCAGCACTTTAGTGTTAATATGTCGCCCCTACCCAACTGAACTCCCCAAAAGAAAATATAAAATAGCCATCACTCACTCCATGCTCCACCCTGTGCCTGACACGTGTGCTATGTGAGAGAGGGAGTTCAGTGCACTCAGGGGGTCAGAGGTCAAATGGGCTGGAAGACATTCCTGCAGTGTGCTCTTGGGATTGCATGTTCTTGTACTCTTGCACGACACACACACACACACACACACACAC
>JAGFZM010001654.1:0-35874 GCA_017657215.1 Limnothrissa miodon | reverse complement strand
GGTAGCACTGCCATCTACCTTGATTCTCTCCATTCACAATGAGCTGGGCAAATACAGCTGCTACGTTTCCCAGCATGGAGTTGCCGATGTACATCTTCTGAGCGTCATCACATGGGGTGTGGATTATAAACTCCTGTAAAGAAGCATAAACATAAACAAATTCTTAGTGAACGTATAATGAATAAATTACTTACTCATAACTAAATACATTTATTTATGTAATAACTTGAATTTTATGTACCACATATTTTCATAACATTTCCTTCAGTTGTTCATATTGCTATAAGAATATGTATATAACATAACATCTAGACAGATTACATTTTTAAATGTATTAGAAATGGTAGAAATGAGTAGTATTAGGAAAAACTTTCATAGTAGGATATGTGGAGAGGTATGTATATATGTATATCTTTAAGCAAGATTGCCCTGAGAGTAGAGCACTTTAAACTCACTCTTGGATGTTACCAAAAAAGTCTCAAGGTGCCTGAAGGGATCTGTGATTATTTGTGTGTTTGGAGTGCTCTCAGAAGGTATACAAATATGTTAATACATTTCTTGCTCAGAATGGACGAATTAACACATTGGAAACACTAAAGTAAACTAATTATAATTTTGCTGACTTCGTGTTGTGTTCAGCACTAAACATCAAGGACTCTGCCAGGGATCAAAGTCAAAGTTGACTGCCAAGGACTCCGAGGTCAAAGTCTTCAATGGAGCTATTCTTGATCCCTGTTTCAGCAAGCGTACCTGTGTGGAGGGCTGATAATGGGCTTCCGTCAGGATTCCGCGGACGTTGCTCCCGTGACCTTTCTCGGTCATTGCAAACATTCCAGTAAACTGCAGCTCCTGCCATCCAATCCAAAAAACAGTCACAGACACACACAGAGAAAGACATGCGTCATGGGCCCCTACACAAGCCAACATTATACAACGATTTGTATATTAGCGTACAAGATGAGAATATTTCAAGATTTTGTAATAGGCCTACATACAGCCAAAGAAGAGACTATGTGAAATGTTTTGGAATTTTCTATTTTCCTGCATTAACTGGTCTCGTATTGGGATCTGATCTTGCTGTAACTCACTAGGATGACAAAACATGATGTGCTGAAGCTTTTAGCACAAAAAAATCATGCTAAGCCCATGTTGGGCCCCCTTTGTAGGAATGAACTCAAGCCAGGCTTCTTAATGGCTGTATTAGTTCTGCGTAACCATGGTTTTAGAGTCCATTCTTCTTTCAGTTCAGACATATTCTTAGGATGTCTCGTATGGTTTTTGGAACAGGAACATACCGACACAGGTAGATACCACTGTTCCTTCTGCTCTGAGCTTCCCAGGTTGGTGACAGCACCTCCATACAGTCCACAAACAACACCCAACTGCAACGACAGAAGTATATAAGGTAGGCCTACCAGGTATAGTTCATCAGAATTGAGTACATATTCAAAATCTTTTATGAAAATATCATGCAAATTGCTCCGAGCATAAGGGCAGAGCTAAATGAAGACAGCTTATTGCGTATAGTTTGTTGACAACCACTCACTCACTGCACCCCAGAAGGGGGTTGCTTCACCTCACTGTGTGTTTACTGTGTGTATTTCACCAATTCTGAATTCGGGGTTAGTGCAGGGACCAAATTTACCCCACAGAGTCAGTGTATACTATACTAGATGGCCCTTCTAAAAAGACAGTATTGTTTTAAGCAAACTGCATTAACACAGTAATGCAGTATATTTTCGGTCCAAAATGCTGCATATGTGTAGTGGGCCCACAATGCAGTAAAATGCAGTAGCCTAGCATTCTTTTGTGTCCGAAATATTGCATTTACAACAGTAATACTGTAGTATACTGCATTAATACGGTTGAAAGCAGTTAGATACTACAGTACAACGCAGGATTTTTTTAACAAGGGGGTTACAGTAGCCTAACGTTACCTTAACTCCAGTTGCCATGTCTGCAGAACACAGAAGCTCCGTGATTCCAAGACTTTTTGCCAGAAATCCCCGCTGTCCTTCATCCTTCACCTGTATTTACGTGTATTTAGAACAAAATTGATTTAAACCTGCCAGTTTTTGCTCATTAATATTGAACAAAGTGTTGTGCAACAGATGTAATCCACCTGATCTATGAGCTGGCTCCGTATCAATGGAAGTTTTATAAAGTAGTGGAGTCTCTCGGCGGTCAAGTCTCTTGTTTCGTCCAGAGTGAGGTCGTAACTGTTGCATAAATAGAAAGGTTAGGCCTCACGTTAAGTGTAGTAGACTACGATAAGGAACTATTGTAGTAACGTGGGACAGATAACTCTAGTTTGTAAGCTACGAATATTGTAGATATCAGAGCATAACGTAACATCTCGATGTTTAGCCAAGACCTACACGGTCAGGCATAGTGATTACAACAGTCTAAGAACATGCCAATGCGAGAGATTTAAACACAAATACAGCCAGCTAGGTTAAAGTTCTCATTAGGTTACAGTGCAACCGCTGGTTTGTCACGCAGACCCATTGACACAATGTAGCCTACAAAAGCTAAGTTGTTACCTGTTTGACCGAAACAATTCGCACTTGGAAATTTCTCTCCGAATTTGATTTTTAACTTCCCAGAATTCCCCATCAAGATATTTTGCAAGAGTACTAGAGGAATATTTATCAGCCATAGAGACGTTCTTCCAGATGTGATCTTTATCTGTCGGCGCACCATTGACCCTATCTTCTTTAAACGGAACTTCCGTATTGGAGTGATGTCACTGAAACGTTTGGTGCGACCAATGTTTCACTTTTGCGCACAGTTACATTACCATGAAACGGATGTAACAATCGCAGCTTTTTTTTACACCATCAACCTACTGATAATATAACATGTTTTTTAAATAAATACATTAAGATTGTCTACGCTGCATCTACAGGCTAGTCTTTAAAATGCATAAATGCATTGCACATTGGCCTGTCAAAAACTTGGATTGTCCAAAGTTCACAAGCGTCCTTGACTGTATATGCAAATTGTTATTTTGATTGAATTGATGGATTGTTCTCTCTTTTTACTGTCTGTCTTGAAAAAATGATAATTGTTCCCAGGACATGATATTGTCCTGTTTTTTTTTTCTCCCATCCCCAATTCATTAGTTTACAAACATGTTATATTGACCCCACAGTAAGGTCATATGTCATATGTTAGTCATCCCTAGTAGCTGAAAGGCCCCTTCAGGTATGATACAGTATGTTGTATGTTTTAATGAGGTCCCCTGAACCACATTATGTTATTCACCCTTTGTCTACAAGGGGCCTCTGAATCAAATAACATGGGGTCACGTAGGCTATCCCTCAATCTGCTTCATTAGTATACAGGTCCAGGGACAGTTCTGGAGGGGTAACAACTGAAGTGATTGCACCTAGGCCCTGTCAGGAGGGGGGCCCAGAAAAAAAATACAATAAAAATAAAGATTTTTCTTTGATTATGGCCTACAGTAAATGCACTATGCCTGAGCCCAGGGTGGGTGAGGGGGTGGGGGGATGCTTTGTTCTCTACCCTCTAATGTTATTATTTACATGAATATATTTCTACCTACAAAAAAACATATTTCTACCTTTGGCAATAGAATGAAACAAAAGTTACGTGAAATATATGGATTCGTCATTAAGTTATCAGAGAAATATATTTAATTTTAGGCAAGCTAGCTCAGGCTACTGTCATAGTGGGTGTAATACTTTAAAAAAGAAACCCGAAAAACAATTTTAAAAATTGAAAAGCGCAGGTTCATAAAACTGCTTTGTTGTTTGCTTGCTTGCTTGCTTATTTCTTTGGGTTCCTTGTGGAGCATAGGGCCTCAGCAACAGTCCTCCAGTGTACTCAATTCTGGGCAGCTTTCTTCAGCTCTCCCCATGTCAGGTTGCAGTTCTTCATCTCTTCCTCACAAGATCGTCTCCAGGTGGACTTGGGGTGGCCAACACGACTCTTACCTTGAGGGTTCTACTGCAAGGCCTGTCATGTGATGTCCTGTGGGATCCTGGTTTGACTGCTTCCACAAGTCGGTGTTCTTGACTTTGTCTGTCCATCTTAAGTATGTCTCAGAGGCATCTGTTTATGAAGACTTGGAGCTTATTTGTCAGAGTGTTGGTGACTCTCCAGGTCTCGGAGCCGTAGAGGAGGACAGACTTGACGTTGCTGTTGAATATCCGGAGTTTACTGTGGGTAGAGAGGGATGTTGATCTCCAGACTGGCCTCAAAGCATTGAAGGCATATCTGGCTTTCCCGATTCTGGCTATGGTGTCCTCTTCAGAACCGCATGTTGCTGACACGACGCTGCCCAGGTAAGTGAAGGAGTCCACCTGTTTGAGCTCCTTGTTGTTTTTTCCAGGGTAACAGGTTTCTGCTGTTTCTTATTTATGGCCATGGTTTCTGTCTTTTCTAGATTAAGATGCAGTCCGGTCTTTGCTGCCTCTCTGGCAAGGTTTTCTGTCTTTTGCTGCATGTGTTGGTAGCATTGGGACATCAGGCATAAGTCGTCTGCAAAGTCGAGGTCGTCCAAGGTCTGTGTCGGGGTCCACTGGATTGCCTGTTCTGGTTGTCTCTCGCATGACCCAGTCCACCACTAGCAGGAAAATCATCGGTGACAGCAAGCATCCTTGGCGGACTCCCGCAGTCATTTCAAAATCCTCTGTCAACTTTCCGTTATGGATCACCTGGCATGTGGCGCCCTCATATAGCTGCTGTATCAGGTTGGCATATGTTGGTGAAATTCCATAGTGGTGGAGGAGTCTCCAAATGGTCTCTCTGTCCACGCTGTCAAATGCTTGACGGAAGTCACTTTGTAGTTTAGCCTACCTACAGTATAATGTTCTGTTTGTATAAGAAAATATTTTAGGGTGTTTTTTTTTTTTAATCAGACACTCGCCATGACAGTGCAGTCTGCCTGAATAGAGATTTTTTTTTGCATATTGGTTAAAGATTTTTTTTACGTAAGTAATATGCAGACAGGGTGCAGGAACACACAGTGAAGCAATCCCTCCACCCCCACCCCCCCTGACTGGGCCCAAGTGCTAGTTGCCCCCACCCCTACCCCTACCCCTACCCCTACCCCCCAGAACCATCCCTTGACATGGGCTAGAAGCAGACTGGGGGGTCCATGTGATACATTACACCCCATGTTATTTAATTGAGAGGCCCTTTGGAGATAGTAGGCTTAAATAACATAATATGTGGTTCAGAGGCCCTATTAAAACATATAGACCTACAGACCCGGCCCTTTCAAATACCCGCTGTCTTAGCGGCCCACGGACGTTAGTGGAACAGCACACCCAAATACCCTGTAGCCTACCATTTTGTGTTCGGGTGAATAAAATGAATAACCACTGCAGACCAGAAGATGGCAGTAAAGTCAAAGATATCTTTGATTAACGACATGCTTACGTCACCTACCACATCGCCGTGGTCGAACATCCTTAACGGATTCCGTTCAAGCGGGAATCTCGGATAATCAGTCGCAGGGTGTAATTCTGGTTCAGTTGTGTGGATTAGTGTTGGCTATAAAGGTAATTAGAGTGTAATTAGCGTGGAATAAGATTTACAATGTCTGAGTTGTACACCAACAACCAGCGAGACGATCCTGGTTTTGTAAAGAAATTAACGCAGAGAGTTAATTATCTTGCTTCTCAAGGCAAGAAGAAATTGAAGAAACTCTGTCAAAAAATAAAGGGTAGGCCTAAACAATCCAAAAAGGAAAAACTTTTTAAAATATTGCGGGTAAGGACTGAAATATTTGGAGAAGATATCTAAGTAGTAAAAGATGCCATTAATCATCGTATAAAGAATACTTGGGAAAATTAAGGCATGAAATTCTCATAGACTGTAATATTAATTGCTCATCTTTGATGGTCTGGATGAAGGCTGTGAACAACCCCACTGAAACTGATGAAAAGGAAAATTGGATGTCATTCTTACAATTCTCATTAGCGGAAAGCTGCTGAGCACTGCACGCCTATGGATAACCACTCGTCCTGCGGCAGCTGCTAAACTCCCAGAGGAGATACTGACCCAGGGATACGTCTCACAGATACAAGGCTTTAATGACCAGCATAACCAAAGTGTAGTTCTTCAGGAAGCTCAATTAGGAGGAAAAGGAGGCTAAGATGATTATATAGCTTTTAAATGCCTTGGACTGTGTGTGGAGCTACTGAAAATGGAATAATGAATGATGACTGTGAAAAAGTTAATCAGAATCAGTTAATATAATATAATGATGTAATTGTTTAGACTTATTAATTTCTGTTTCACTTATATGTTTTGTTGATTCTTTGTTTCTTTTGTTTATTCAGAATGTTCTGTCAAATCCGTAAGGGCAAAGTGACGAGAGACATAGGCCCCCTCTCAGTACCGTAACGTTACAAGTGAACTGTGAAACACATTGTTTGCTCATTCAGTACCAGTTATAGAAAGGAGTTTGTTGCTAGTGTTTTGGTCATCAGCAGTGTATGAACATTTGGCTAAATTGCTCAGTGTCTATAGCTGTTACAATTTAAATATTTCACTCAGTAAAGACTGTTCAGTACACAATGGACAGTCAGGATTCATGTCATTAGGTTCTTAAAGTGTGCAGATTGGTATGGCTCTGATTGACAGCAATAAGGAGCATGAAAAAGATTAAGGCTAATATGAGACATTGTCTTAATTTGCTGAAAATTTGATGGGAGTGGTCCGGGTTTCTGGATTTGAAAGAGAAGAATCTTGTGCAGATTGCTGCTGTGTCTGAGCTTACAACCCCCACTGCCCCTCCTGCTCTTATGGATACAGAAGACCGTGTTTATCCTTTGATGTCAGGACACTCACAGTTTCCAGCCAAAGGCCTCTAGGCCTCTCATGCTCAGTGACATCCAGGGAGTGGACATTGTTCCAAGTTTTTATGTGACTTACAGAGGTGCTGGGGTTTAATGGCATTAAACACACCAATCATCCTAAGTTCCCTTAGTCACATTCTGTGGTCATTACCCTTATTGTAGGGACCCAAGATCCCAATGTTGCCAGTTGCGAAGAGCTGTAACTTTACTACTGCTGCTAGGGCTCCAGTTGATCTAAATAAGGCACCTTTTTGACCTTCTAAAACACTACCACTTCTGAAACACCCTAAGTGCTCTGTTATTGTCAGGAACAAAGCTGTGAGTTTGGCGCCATCTGCTGGACTTTATCAGTGTGTCTTCCCTGTTACTTTTTCCTGGCTGTACACTTGTAATTGCTGAGTGACTTTACCTCGATCCTGTTACTGATTAACTCATTAGAAACAGCATTTATATGGGAGATATTCAGTCTCCCTTTGTTTGTCCATTTGAGCAAAACTCTGGTTTGTTTCTTAGTCTGGTTGCAATTCTGAACTTATCTGTAGATCTTGTTTGCTTGTCTGTTTATCTGTAGATCTAGTTTGCGTGATTGTTTTTGTTGAACAAAATCCTTTGTTGAAGTGCGTTTTTGTTCTTAAGTTTTTGGAGAATTTCTGTTTTGCACATTTTATTCTTCTGTTTTGCTGCTGCCTGTTTGACTGTGACCTCTAAATAAACAAAAATAATGACTAATAAACAACCAAATGTCTAAACGTGGGTCAACAGGATTGATCTGAAAGGAACATTATGAATATTAGAAAAATGAATCATATCAAATTATTAGCATTCTTTACGAATAGAATTCACTAAACCCAGCTGTTGGGCAAACAGAAACAAGTGTGTCTTTATGTAAAATATGCCAGTTAGCCTATCTGTGCTTGTTAGTAAACCTCCCTCTCAACATCTCATTAGCATCCTACTGACAGCACTCCACAGAGGCCACAAAAACAACACCCAACTGCAATGACAGGAGGTTGAAGGTAGCCTACTGTAGACCTACCAGATATAGTTCATCAGAATTAAGTCAGGTGGGCTATGGATTAGGTAGCCTAATACAAACAAATTACTATGAACCATACTGTCACTGATCAGAAAGCATAGAGAAAAAGTGAGATCAGACGTGCGGTGCATCCCATATTCTCTGTCTCACGCTGTAGCCTATGCCTCAACACGACACTGAGGCCTGCGACCTCTTCTTTTTTATCGTTTGTGTGATTTTTTACTTGTAGTAACTTGTACAGTAGGCCACTACGGTATTCAGATTTAACAATAATGTAATGACCATTATGACCATTTTATGAAAATGCCGCAGCGGGACGCAAGTTGGGGCACATTTCATGTCACTTCTCTCGTCACCTCAGGATGCCTTCATGAACCCTGTGTTGACTGCTATGTTAATGCACTGTGCACGGCTCACGATCTGGATCCGTATCATGATCAACAGTCAGATCTGTGTGTTTGTACGCGTGTGAATGAGTAGCCTATAGCAATGTTTAAGTTCCAGCTGTGTGAACTGGGCCTACCGGTAGTTTATTTCTTGCAGTGTCGGCCACCAGTAAAAGTCACACTTTGAAAATTTTAGGATTTCTATGTATTGTAAGACGATAGAATCAGAACAAGAATGATAACAAGCTTTATTTTGTAACGATTCCCCTTATGAGTAAAAGAACGTTGCTTGTGTAGCCTAAAGTTAATGTTAACTTGTCCCTTAGGACATTAGCGAAAGTGCGCAAAACGCATCTGAGTGTTGACCAAATGCGAAAGCCAATCGGAGGACAGCCCTTATAGCCAATCAGAGGCGATAAAGGGCGGGACCTTCCCCTACCATCCTACGTTTCGCGCTTGCAAATTTACGCGCGGGAAGTTTGGATAGTCAGTCAGGCAGCTGCATATCTGTTGTGTACGTCGTCGATTGTGGTAACTTTCGTGCGTTTTTTAACGTTACAAACTATACAAAGTACGATCATTTCGAATGTTTTTCATCTTTTTCATTTGTCAAATTCGCCAGGTTTAACTACGTGACCGCCATATTAATACAGTTAATGATTTAACTAGCATCTCTTGTTGAGAGCTAAGCTAATGCTAACATTGTATTAGCGTGGAATAAGATTTACGATGTCTAGCCTGTACAAATACCTTAAGAACCAAGGTTTAAAAGAAAAAGACAAAGCTCGTTTAGCAAAGAAGTTAAAACAGGTAGGCAGTAACTCAACTCGAACCAAGAAGAAAATGAAGAAACTCTACCAAAAAATAAAAGAGAGAAAACAACCCAAACAGGGAAAATATATCAAACGAATGCTTAGGATAATGATTGAAATATTTGGAAAAGTTAAAGCAAAAAACATTGCGAAGGCAAACTTGGAGGACCTGTGCAGAAAACGAGGTAGGTCTTCATACTCACTTTTTATTGCAGCATATAGATTGCTGTCCTTTTTGCAGTCAGTTTTAGTGTTAACCATGTACAAAAATAAAGTCAGGCTATGATTCCGAAACTAAAACTGTCTTGCCTTGTGCCAACATACCCATGTTTGTCTTGCCTTCCATTTTAACAGCAGACAATCATCCAGGAAGTAGCACTGTATAATGTTATTGTCAGTCATTGATAACACCTGTGCTAACCAACCACTTGGAAAATGGCTGTTGTAACATTGGTTGCTAATGTTAAAGGTCTTCCAAAATAAACCGTTTAATACTTGATTTTTTTTACATTATCATAGGTCAGCCCAAGTTGCACTTGCATGCTCAACTTCAAAATGCTCTCCTACCCTTGTAGTCTGTATTCGCCTGTGATAGAAAACAGCCGGAAAAAACGTCAAGAAAACGTTAATATTCATCCTTTTGCACTATCCCTGCACTCATTTTCGTATCGGTTTCACTGACAGTGTGATGGGAATCAAAAAGAGTTTAACCTAATCAAGGGACTAATACAAGTTGGATCAAAAAGTCATGTTGTCAGGAATGACCATGGCTAGAACACCGTGCAGGCTAATTGTTTAGTCAAGGTGGTGACTGGGGGAAGGAGGTTGTATATTATTTATTCTTTATAAATAAAAAAAGAGTAGTGTCATAATAGTGTATTAACAAAACAGTTATAAATAATAAAAAAAAAGACTTCTGTCAAAAATGTACAGAAGTAAAGTGTAGGAGCAGAAAGAGGAATCTGTGCAGATGGTGAAATAGGCAGGTTTCACTGATCAGAGTATCTTGTTTTTTGACATCCATTACACTAGAGAAAACCAAGTGTCATAGTCAAATTAAATCTATTCAAATGTTTTGTTTAGATGAATAACCCCCACGTGTCCTTACCACAACAGTGGAATATTGTTGTATGCTGTCCAGCTTCCAGAAATATTTACATAGTTAATTGTTAATAATAACAAAATAGTTGCGTTCTTTTATTCAACACACTGAAATTAAGCGGAGAGTCTGCATTTCAAGTTTTTTTATTTAAAATGCATTGCAGTGATGTACCACGGGTACCACCGACACAAAAATGAGAGAAAATCTGTCTCTGTTAAATATTTATGAACCTAATTGTAGTACACAATAACATTGTTTTTTAGAGCTTGCCAGAGGACAGCAGACCGATGCGGTTGCTGTGACCGAAGCTTTTGAAAGTGAGATGGATGCTCTGCTCCAGAGTGGTCAAATTGAACAGGGTGCACTGGATTCTGTGCCACTCAGCCAACAGCTCGGAAACTTCTTCATTTTCACTAAGGAGGCCAAGGTTGTTAATAATGCAAAAATAATTGGGAATTCTGTCTCCGACACCATAAATGCGAGCGTGAATGTAAACATGGTAAATCACAATTCCTCTCATCCTTTCTTCTGAAGTCATTAGAGTTTCCTGCTCCCAACATGCTAAATGGACTTTATTCTGTCTCCTAGATCAAGCCATCTCTGCCGCAGAGTACATCAAGTTCTGTGCCAAACAGTAAGTACTCTAGAGAACTACAGTCTTTCTTCCCCTCCTTTTGACAATCTTCATGCAACTCCAAATGCTCCCAATCAGATTCACCTTTTTGAAAAATACACTTTTTGTGTCTCCCAACTCACACGCTGATTGTTAAGCCCTATAACGTGTATATTTGTGGACACGGTCGAGTAAATTTGTGTTAATTGACCCCCCTCATACTGTAGCTGATGTTGCTTTGGATAGCTACAATAAATACCAGTCATTTAAATTTACTTTCACAGTCACACCTAGAAATAGAGGAAAAAAGAAAATAATTCTAACAATATTCTTCTTCTTTTTTGTCTTTAATGTCTTCTTGTTTTTTTTTTTTACTATTATTATTTATAGATCCCATGACATACTCCAGTGAAGATATCCAAGCAGAGAAAGATGCCATCATCCGTCGTATAAAGAACACTTGGGAACATGAAGGCATGAATTTCTCACAGAGACCGACTGTAGATATTGACACATTCTACACAGAGATTAACATAATGGGAAATGATTTTTCACAAGTCAATATTAATCATGAGATATGGCAAGTTGAGACGGCACATATGGCAAAGGCCTCTGGGAGTGACGTCATAAAATATCATGACTTATTCAAGCCAGGAGTTGGAGGCAGGACATTTGTTAAAAACGTATTGACAAAGGGGATTGCTGGCATCGGGAAGACGACCACAGTGAAGAAATATCTCCGTGACTGGACTGAGGGACGGTACAGTCTTGACACCGACTTTGACTTTGTGTTCTTGTTTCCTTTCCGAGACTTGAACAAATACAGTCAAATGCAGGGTGATAGCAGCCTACATGAACTTGTCTGTTTCTTCTACCCTGAGTTAAAGAAACTAGACAGTGCGACCATATTCGACAGAAACATTTTGCTCATCTTTGATGGTCTGGATGAAAGTGAATTTCCCTTGGACCAAAACAACCGCACTGCAACTGATGTAAAGGAGAAAGCTCTATTGGATGTCATACTTACAAGTCTCATGAGCGGAAAGCTGCTGAGCACTGCACGCCTATGGATAACCACTCGTCCTGTGGCAGCTGCTAAACTCCCAGAGGAGATACTGACCCAGGGATACGTCTCACAGATACAAGGGTTTAATGACCAGCAGAAGGAGGAGTACTTCAGGAAGCACTTCAAGGATGCAAAGGAGGCAGCAGCGATCATGTCGCACCTTAAGACCTGCAGAAGCCTTGACATTATGTGCCATGTGCCTCTCTTCTGCTGGATGGCAGCTTCTGTCCTTACAAGTTGCAAGGGTGTAATGCCCCAAAGTCTTACTGAAATGTACATCCACTTTCTCATCGTTCAAACAGGGCTCAGCTACAAAAAATATAATGATAACAGAGATGTACAGTCTCGATCAGAATGTCTTGAGAAACATAAAGAGGTCATCCTGAAACTAGGAGAGTTAGCTTTCAAGAATTTGGAGACAAAGCAAATATATTTTACTAAAAAAGACCTACGAGACTGTGGAATTGTAGTCAGCGAAGCCTTAAAATGCCCTGGACTTTGTGCAGAGCTGCTGAAAACAGAAAGCGGGCTGCATGAAGAAAAATCTTACTGCTTCATACATCTCAGCATCCAGGAATTTTTAGCAGCCTTGTATGCTTATTTCCAATTTGCATCCAAGAACTTTAATGCACTTGAGTACTTCAAACCAAAGGATGGAAAGCTGGGCAATTTGAAGGACTTTCTGATTGCCGCTGTGGACAAGGCACTCAGCAGTGACAGTGGACATCTAGATCTTTTTATACGCTTTCTTTTTGGCATCTCACATGACTCCAACAAAAAGCTCTTGGAGGGTTTTCTGCCTGATCATGGGAGTAATAGTGTGTGTCACAAAAAAGTTGTTCAGCACATAAAAGCTCTGAGAAGAAAGAATCTCAGCCCAGATCGGTGTTTCAACCTTGTCCACTGTCTGATAGAGCTTCATGATGGCTCCTATCTGAATGACCTGGAAGTCCATAGAAAGGGTCACGCAAAAAAACCATTGTCACCATTCCTGTGCTCAGTTCTGGCTTACCAGGCAGTCCATTCAAGGGAGGAGTTGCTTGAACTTGACCTGAAGAAGTACAGACTTACTGAGGAGTGCTACCTCAGATTCACTCCAGCTATTCCATTCTTTAAAAAAGTTAGGTGAGTATCTTCAAAATGAGATGGGAAATTTTATGTATACCGTAATTTCTCTGCTGATGATATATCTCCTCTGTTTTTACAGCTTAAACTGCATTGGCATCACTAATGCATTTTCTCCTACATTGGCTTCAGCACTTTGTGTGCCAAATGCACAGCTTACAGAACTGGACCTGAGCTGCAACTCTCTACAGTCAGGAATGATGTTCCTCTCTCCTGGTCTATGTAGCCCAAACTGTAAAATCGAGAACCTTAACCTTAGTCAAAATAGACTTAACCGTGTGGATGTGGAGGTGATTCGGGATGTTCTCATATGTCCCCAATCCAAACTCAAGATCCTGGACTTGAGCAACAACGATTTTGAGAAATCTGAAGTGGATGTGCTCTGTGTAGGACTGCGTTCTAGCCGTTTGACAATCCTCAGGTATGAGAGTGTGGGATGTAGTGATAATATCAGTCATGCTTTGTTTCCTGTTTAGACCATGATAAATAAACCTTTAAACCCTTGATACAACAACATTTAAAAAATATGCAACAACAGTGTAAGAAGCTTGTATATAAATGTCTAGATATTATGCAGTGGTATAATGATGGTGAGATCTGTTTCTCAGCTGCATGGATAGCATTAGAAAAGTGTCCATAGTCCTTTGTGCTGGAACATATTCTCCGGTGTTTAATAAGAATATTTCTACTCGTTTAACTTACAGATTTACGCTAATTTTTGTGTGGGGAATATAGATAAAGTGGGTATACTTTAAGGTTCACATGTTGGCTACTGATTCCTACCTAATTAATACAGATAAAAATATAGACATTAATACAGTAATACAGACATTAAGTTGAAGTCAAGGCCTACTAAGCCCTTATTAAGATCATATCAGAAATAAACGACTAAATAAATTTGTAAATAAATGGCTAACAAATTGATTGATGTTGCTTAACACATGCCTTAAAAGTCACTTATACACACATTAAGTATGTCTTAGTTGCTAACATATGAATATTAAAATAAAGTGCCTGTAAAAATCAATACAATAGGCTTAATCTGGGTTTTTTGAAGTTAAAGAGGCACTCAGTAAGTTAATGCGGCCATTTTTGTGGTCATAAAATCGCTTAGAAATCGTTTTTTCTGTTAGACTGGTCTGTTGTGTAGCAAACGGCGATTGAGCGCACCGCTGTACAGCCCTGTATAGTGAATACGGAACTTGCAACTTCTGAGGGAGTGTACACTACGGCAATACAGTTAACTGTACAGAACTTTTTAACCCTGTAACTGTGCAGGGTTAAAAAACAGACTTACTGAGTGCCTCTTTAAAATCCTTGTATGCTTTCCTTTGCAGGTTGTCAGGCTGTTGTATATCCAGTGCCAGCTCTGCATCACTTGCAAGAGTTCTGGCATCTGGGAAGTCAAATCTAAAGGAATTGGACCTGAGCTACAATAACCCAGGGGACTCGGTAATAGAATGTCTTCTTCAGATAAAGAACAATCCAAAATGTAGTCTGGACACTGTGAAGTGAGTAACTGAATTTTTATAATGTGTGACTACATGCTGGGATAACTATGATAATTCTATGGTTATCTTAAGGCAGTGCTTCTCAATTATTTTCTGTTTCTTTTTACATTAAAGAAAACGAAAAGAAAGAAATATAGATCAACTTACAGGTCTGTAAGACAATAGATTTAAAGTGCAGCAATGTGCCTGAAATAAAAAAAATTAAATCCTTACTTAAACTTAAAACATTTTGACCGACTTGAACCATTTGATACTGAAACTGAAAAAATAAAATAATAATAATAATAATAATTTTATTTAAACTTAGTTAAGCAACATTAGGCCTAACTCAGGAGCACAGTATGTTAAACACTTGTATTTAAAGGTGCTCTAGATGTTGCAGGATTTTAGCACAATTTCATTTTATCTCAAATCGTATGCATCTCCCCTGCTAAACCCAGTCTCGAACGACAATACAGGGGCTGTAATAACTCAAACCTGAGTGGTGTATTCAAACAAACGCTAGCGATAGGGGGATTTGAACTTAAACATAACAAACAATCGGCAACAAGATCAGGTGGAAGTTAATGCACGTCCTCTACCATATTTATTGTCGATTGGTTGGCCGTGGTTGGTTGTGTTTAGGTTTGTTTGAGTATTACAGCCTCTGTGTTATCGTTTGTTTCCTGGGGTCACACGTTCCCACTATTTGTGAAGGACTGGGTTAGCCCCTAGAGCTGTGGAACTGATTAAGGTTTCTGCCTAAACCATAAAAAGAAAATCATTGTGAATTTGCTGTGAAGTGCTATGAGACATGTCTTTGTTATAATGCGCTATACAACCAAAATGCAATTGAATTGAAAATTAAAGGAGAAATTTAGTGTGAATCAATCCTATTGTTCAGAAAACAGGAAAATATGACAACAGTACATGCAGTCCAAATTCCTCTGTTTTATATATAAACAAGGCGCAATTGTTGTTTATCGTAAGTTTAATATGTTTTTTTTTATATAGCTTATTGTTTGCACTCTTGTGTTTCAGTGTGGATCATGCTGGAGATTGCAGAGAAAAGCCATTGCTTCACAAATGTATATGTTTCAGTAATATTTAGATTTAATACTGGTTTAATTTAACATTAAATGTTTTTAGCCATACTCTTTGAATAAATGGCAATCGAATGATCTAATTTCTCTTAACTTTCTTTTTATTATAGATTACATTAATCTGATGCCAGATTTGGAAACGGCAAATGAATATCTTCACTTCAACGAGGCCACCACCAAGGAGTGGATTGTAAAACGTCAAAAAAAGAAACAGTCTTATCAAGATCACCTGAAACGATTTGACCATTGCAACCAATTCATGTGCACAGAAGGCCTGACTGGGCGGCACTACTGGGAGGTAGTGAAGTCCGGCTCTGAAGCACATGTCGGTGTGGCGTACGAGTGTATCAGCAGAAAAGGAGCAGGAGATGATGTACGACTGGGACAGAACAGGGACTCTTGGAATTTTTTTTGGTCTGATAAAAGTGCTGTGAGCCATGACAAAATTCCTGTGCCCGTTTGTGCCTCAAATTTTTTCAAAATTGGAATATTTCTGGACTGGCCTGCTGGAACGCTGTCATTTTATGGAATTACTGGAACCACTAAAAAGTTGGAAAATCTGCAACATCTGTTCACATTCCACAATACTTTTGTAGACCCTGTTTACCCAGCCTTCAGGATACAGAATGCAGGAACGTCTTTAGTTCTTGAATAGCTTCTCACAGCCGTTTGTAGGATGTCAGGTTGGATATCTAACCCCCACAATACATAGTAATGGAAATAGGCATGAAATCACAGCAAGAGTTAAATTAATAAAGAACAAAATATAAAAAGAATACAAAATAATTCATTAGCATAAAGCATGTCGGAAACATTTGGTTTTAAAGCAGCACCAAGGAGTTTCAAAATCACACTCTCTACAGGTTGGAGGTGGAGCTTGCCATAAGGCAAGTCAACTGTAATTTTACTTAAACTACAGGCCGGTATAGCCGATAAAGGGCCGCAGAGCAAATGCTGCAAGTATTGTTCAGCCTGTTACGAGTTGATGGACCACTGAAACGATTTTGAAAACATTATTTTAAGGTACTAAAATTCTTTAGTGCTGCTTTAAGTTTGGATTAAGTTTGGACAGTAGGGGCATTTTTTGTCTTCAGGAAGTTGGTTCTGCATCTGAGCTGTATAGCAGCTGAAAGCCGTAGCTAGCATGCATGACGGGAATACTGGATAAGAGTGTGGAGTCAAGTGAAGTGTGTGCTAATTGTGAAAATGTACATTACCTGATTTTTACAGTACTATACTACTTAATAATGGGACCTGCCTTTTTGGTTTGCTGTTCTCTTTTAATTCTACTATTTTGTGTTGTCCATGCCAACATGGAGACTGTTAGACAATTAATTTTTAAGGGTGGCTGAAATGACTAATTTCTTTCTCTAAAAATCATATTTTACCTGTCTGTCTGCCCTATATTAAATTTTTATATTAAAAACTACAGAAGTAGAAGGTCTCATTACTCCACAACTCCTCGACGAAGCATCGCTATACTAAAGCAATCTAAGTTACAATAAATTGCATTAGTAGTCGACTACATCTTACATCCTACTTTATGATTCACAAAAAAGGTCTATAAATAAATTAATTAAATTACCCAACCTTCTGCTAAAATGTGTTGGTGAGCAAAACTAACAGCTGTCTCCAATAATAACTTGTACTTTATTGTTGTTTATTGTTTATAGCATACAGCAATTGAGATATAAATATATACATATACACATACAGGCACATTTCTGTACTTCCACACTTTGTGTGTAGAAGGTGCCCAAATAGGAAAATAATGTGTGTAGCTCTGTGTGCTTTGTTACTGAATTTCCCTTAGGTTAAATTAGTGCATCTCTTACGCAGTAAATACACATATTTTTGTGAAGAACTGGACTATAGACATGGTCTGTATGGAAGATACACGGCTGTGAGCCAATGCTCTGGAAGTGTTACGGGAAAGCTACAGAACCACACTACATGGACAAAAAAAAGGTTTCACTTTATTTTAAGGTTCTCATGTTAGCCAGTAATACAGTACATACCTAAATTGATGTCTGTATTACTGACTTGTAAAACAGACATTAAGTAGAAGTCAAGGTCTACTAAGTCCTTATTAAGATTATATCAAGAATAAATGCCTAATTCATCATGAGCAAGAAACTTGTAAATACAAATGAGTGGCTAACAAATGACGAGCAAGAAAATTGTAAATACGAATGAGTGGCTAACAAATGAGTGATGAGTGAGTTGGTTAACACATGGCTTACAAGTGAGTTATACAGACATTATGTATGTACAGTATTAGTGGCAAACATGTCTACCTTAAAATAAAATAAAGCGCTGTCAAAACAAAAAAGGATTTGTGCTACATTTGAGCAGCTCAGTACTCAGTACTAAATAGATAAACTAGTAGTAACCAACACTGCCTACTGGGGGCGCTGTGGCTCAGTTGGCCAAGGCACCATACCACAAATCTGGGGACCTGGGTTCGAGTCCGACCCACCCGAGGTAATTTCCCGATCCTATCCCATCTCTCTCTCTCCCAATCGTTTCCAAGATCCATCTCAGAAGCCGAACACTAAATCTCGAGTCACAACAGTGTGGGGCTGAGAGATGAGATTGTTAATTGACAGCTACTGCCAGACGGATGACTTAGATCAGAACATGCACAATACAGAGTGCATACAGCACAAGCATGCACTGTGTGGTCTGATGTCTTTTTTGTGCCGCCATCAATGTACTGCATTGAGTTTAGGAGACAGCTGCACACCCAAAAAAGAACACTGGAGTGAATGAGTGAGTGGTATCATTCTGTTATCCCATTGCTTTTGATGTAGTGCTTTAGCCTGACTGACCGAGACAATCATAATTAGCCACTATTTGATCAAATCAATGTTGGTTTGGGGATTTGTTTAAAGGACCATTCAGGATAATCTTGTTTGCATTTTGCTTTTGTTAACATAACTGTAACATTGAGAAAACAGGAGCGTATATATAATGTGTCCACTTTGTCTGCCTGACAGGGGCATAGTGCAAGATGTTGTATATGCAGCATCAACATTAAGTCTCTGTTGTTAATACCCATCTATTATAGGGCTGGGTATCATTGCTGATTCCTGAATCGATCCGATTCTGATCCACAAGGTCCTTATCTGATCGAATTTGATATCGATTTATGTAGTTTTCTTTGTGTCAATAGTTTCTATACTAGTTCAATAATGTCACTGAGTTGGGCTGTACAATATTATCAATGGACAGTTAACTTTGCCAATAAGTGGTTCTTTAATTTATCAAATCCAATTATAGTATTGCACGGTCACAAGAAGTAGTGCTCTGCCATCAGGAAAAGATCGATCCACGAATTTTTGAATTGATATTGTATTTTTCAAACAAGAATCGATATTGATTGGTGAATCGATTTTTTTGAACCCAGCCTGATCTATCCCTCTTATTTAAATTTTTTTCTTTTTCATTAATTCTTAATTGTACAGTAGTTTATTTTCTCTCTATCTTCTGGTGGCCCTGTCCCGACCCTGCCCAGGAGAATGACTGTACTTAATCAAGGATAGGTCTTTTCCCTGAACAAGAACAAAAAAACGCTCATAGGGAGTTTTTCCATGCCCCTGTTGCTCATTGGGCCTCTTTGTGTTAAGCGCTTTGAGACATGCCTTTTTTAAAAATGCGCTATATAAATAAAATTGAATTGAAGATCTGGCATTTGCACTGGCTACATTCTTTTGTACTACACCTGCAATATTATATTCCCTTGCATCCTTGAAACATCATTATGTTTCTCTGCACCTGCTTTACCTAATTTATTACTTGTACATAATGTTGATAGTTGCTTATGTATATTGTCTATTGTGTTGATGCCCATTATGTTGATGCCCATAGTAGTTCTTATATGCAAGTATACTTGGACAATAAAACCTAATTCAGATTCTGAGTGGTTAGCCATACGTTAGCCTGCAGCTTGTGTGTCTGTGTAGCACAATACGGCAAAAGCGGAGCATTGAGACAAAAAAAAATAGAGAATTGATTATGCTTGTTTAATGTACAAATGAATTCATGTAATTGATACAAAACAAAAAAACTACAGTTTTTGTATAAAAAGGACAATAAAAATATATATTTATACAATAGAGAAGTTCACTTTTGAGGTCTGCCTGATATTTAGAAAAAGCCTTTATCCTCAAGTGTCATGCATCTTCTGTCTCTCCTGTGATCCCTCTGTTGAGCTGGTACTGTATACTGCGCTCTCTACTACAATAGAGCTGCTTCTTCTTCAATGCCAGGGGTCCAAAAGCCTTTCTCTGTGACGTCACCGTTTACAGTCATAGGCAACCAAACTCCTTTTTGAGCCTCAAGACGTTTCACTCTCCATCCAGAAAGCTTCATCAGTTCTTGACTGGAGAGGGGGAAAGCAGGAGCTTATATCTCCTGGGCCTGTAGACCATTTAAACTCCTGTTATTCCCTTGTCCAGTCAAGAACTGAGGAAGCTTTCTGGATGGAAAGTGACATGTCTTCAAGCTCCAAAAAAGAAGTCCAGTTGCCTTTAACTGAACAGTATGACTACCATGACCTGGATGAATGAGAATCTTCACAGACATATCACCATTTACAGTGCAGTTCATAATTTAGGAGGGCTCCTAGTTTGGTTCCACCAAGATGTTTCTCAAAGGCTGCATCCATTTGCTCGCTTTGTGCATAGCTGAAATGATTTTTCCAGTCCCCAACCTCACCTAGGAAAGAGGATTTTTGTTCTGGTCAGTCTGTTCTAGACATACACACACACACACACACATACTTTCAACTTTAAAAAGTTAGTGTCCAAGCTTAACTATTTTCAGTTGACCAAATTTAGATAATGAGTGGTGATTAATGCTTAAAAAGCCACCACAACTCATTACCTCAATTTTTTCAACTGAAAATAGTTAGGCAGCCCAGACACTAACTTTTTGAAGTTGAAAGTGTGTATCTTTTACTACAGTACAGAAAAGCTGTAGAGATCATGTCAACATGGAAACGTACCTACATGACTTGTGTAACATTTAGCTGGGCACCTATTTAAAAGCTCTCAGAGAGAACATGCATACAACCACATCACATTATATTACTGTTACATACTCTGGTTGCTGTTTTAATTTTATTATAGACTAGGCCTATATGAGGAAGCATTATCTAAATTATATTCAAAATATTTGGATTAGGCTATGACAGTGTACCGATGGTATCACAGCCAGCCAGCTATATGTAAATCCCACCTACACCCACCCACAAACTGAACCTCTCCGTCTACAGCTTTCTGTCCCATATAATTCCAGTGGTGCTGTCCTATGTGTATGGTTTGGCAAAACCTCTAAAGATAGCTTTTGTAAATTAAATGTGTGCCATCCAAATAGTTAAATCATAACATGTTGAGGTCACAGCTGGAGGACATGAGTTTGCATGCAGTACTTCCAGACCATATCAAACCCATGCGCTTCAACATTAAAATCACGCTACATTTCATTTACACTCATAACCTATAAAATAAATCAAATTCTCCTTCAGACAGATAAAGTCGTTGCGATTAAGTTACTTTACTTTGTGTGTTGTGTGATGATTTAACTGAATATTAAACTTGGAAATATGCAGACTTCTCTAAATGTTTAGGAACATGCAGTGATATCAGGGGGAATCTAGATGGATGTCAGGAATCTCATCAGTCTTCATGTCATAAAATGTAGTGAGCAGAAAGAAAAAAGTATTAAGACTTAAATTTAAGATTTTTTTTTCAACATGATCTTGCCTAACCACACCTTTCTATACATGTTTGATCTACTCCCGTCTGTTGATTTGTGTGGCCTTTTTAGTGCGTCCAATCAGTGAACAGGAAGTTGTGGGGACTGTGCTAGAATGATGTCAGACAAGGGCTGATCCAATTATTTTAAACTTCAATCCATACAGCAAGTTATCGTTTATCACAACCGAAGGGCAAGACCCCCTGAGCGAATTGAAGTGTAGTGCAGTAGCCTATAAGGAGGCAGTTTTATGACCAGGATGGTGTGAAGCTTATCATGACTAGATCGGACTTTGGCAGGCCAGGAGTAACCGGGACTCACAAGTCACATGACGCAAATGAAGGGGCTTTATCAGCAAAAAGGTCGGCTTCACAAATAATTTACAGGGCTGAGGTGAAAAAAATATTGACATGCCAAACTTCTTGACACATTGTGGGAAATAACTGTACAGTAGTAATATACATCAGGCACAAGGCAAAGCCAATAACTGTACAGTAGTAATATACATCAGGCACAAGGCAAAGCCAATGTAAAGAACATAAGCTTTAGCCTGGGCCCGCCCATACTTCCTGTGACGCTACATTCAATTTCGCGAGCAAGTCAGTATGGCCATTGTGCCGATTTAGAGGGATTATTTTTCCCAAATCTGTGGGCACCAATGAGAAACGAGTTTACGCATACGTCATCGGAATGAGTGGTCTGATTGGTTGTAGATTCAAGTAGTATACAGAGGCATCTGATGGACGCAGGTTAAGCCCGCCTCCCAGAAGACGTTTAGTAATGTAGGATGGCCAGACTAAGCTCCTATGAGCTTTGTCGCGGAAGCCAGGCTATAACCTTATAAATGAGTAACCAAATCACACACAATGCAGCAGAGTGACCTCTGTACCTTCACACATGCATCACATGGTCAGTTTGAGGCTTGCGGAAGAAGGATTGGAACAGACCTTTCCTAAAGAAAACATTGCCCATCTGACCGTGAGAGTCTCGCGAACTCTCCTTCATGGCTCTGAATGTGCTTTCCTCTGCGATCGTCTCAATGATGTTGTCGTTTAATGTAAAGCCAAAGAATTCAGAGACTTGTCGAACTCCTCCCCTTAAGTCCTGTCAGGAACAAATCTGGGATGAATGTCAGGGAGTGTAATGCATTGCAAATAACACCACAGCTCTCACACGCAATTGACAAGACTGATATGCTCCCACACCACACGTCTTTCCTCATTACCATTTCGTCTTGAGATTCGGACTGGTGTTCAGATTTTATAGTCCGACACGTCAACTCAGACAATAACGGTAGCCTACTCCTCTGTGCCACTCTTCCTGAGGGCACGCATGTTCAAATACACACGAGTCAATAAAGCTCGAAGGAATACAAAATACAATAAAATACAAATAAGATATTTCAGACAAATTGGTACTCTACCATCATACATTTTTAACATATACATTTTAATATAGACATACAGATACATAAATACTGTTGTTTCATCACTCTAATCCTTATCATTTGAAAAGAGAACAGAACCATATAGGATGGCCCTGAATCAACAGAAATCTTGAATCTTCCAAAAAGGTCTTTATGCCTTTGTACAAGCTTATGCCTAGTATTTTACTACAATGCCAGTCCGTTTGTGCGTTACCTTTTGCAAAACTAATTTGTGGCACAATGCTGACAGTTAACGCAATTTACCTGCTTCAGTTCTTCGTAAGTGACTATCATGATATTTGGATCATCTATCCGTTTCTCCCAGGCCAAAGCGTGATCAAAGTATGACCCCCATGGAACTGTTGGTAAATTACAACAGACATGGTTAGACACGGCACCACTGTGGTCTTAGTGTTCAGTTTTAGGCAACTAGACTTCTTGCTTGAAGGCGTTTAACTTTCCAGAAAGTTTCATCAGTTCTAACAGCAGAACTTTCTGAATAGGAAGTCTTCAAGCTCTAAAAAGAAGTCCAGTTTCTTATAACTGAACACTTTGACAATCATGACTTGGATGAATTAGAATCTTCACTGTCATCATCATGGCACCTCCATATTACCACTAAACTAAATATATGATTTAGTTTCTTTGATTTGTCTCAAATTTATGCTCAGATTGAATGGAAATGTTGTCAGTCATGAATTGTTACCTTCACCCCTCATAAAATCTGAGTAGAAACTATCCCAGGACTCTGCGGATGGCAGAACAGGATTCTTGTTGGAGAAGTGATAAAATGAAACTACTGTGTCTTTTGGGTTTCGGAAAATGACCAGCATCTGTGAAGACAGACACAGACCAGAAATGAAAGAGGATATGAACCGAACACACACACACTCTGTCTCGAGAAAAAAGGTGCTTTTGATTAACGTGTCTACTGTCGGACCCATCGAGGCTCGTCTTTGCCTGGAACCCAAGCTGTGCTCTGACTGTCTGTTTAGTCTTTGTGCAGTGTCTGGCAGTGGAATTCTCACACACTTGACCTTTGACCCCCTGCACTGATATGCTCCAAAAGACATGCATCCCTTGTTGTTGCGTCCCATGCACTTCGTATTCATATATGGGACATAACAGCTTTGTGATGGCAGCTCTAGGGTGTTCAGTGGATAGACTGCGCAGGAAATGCTTGGCCTCTTATGTAACATGGACGTTTTGCTACTAGGCTGTGTAATGAGGAACTGTGTACTGTAGATGTGCTCTTTAGGATAAGAACGTGGACGAAGTTTCTAGCAGCACAGCTCAGAGCTGACAAAGCAGATTTCTGAACAGTGTTGCAAAAATGAGTTGTTGTATGTTTGTGTGTTTGGTTTGGGAGCTGGGTATCTAAATATGAATGGACCAACCTTTGTTTTCTTGTCACTGAATGAGGATGGAATGTTGTCTGGATGCATGTGGGTTCCAAGGAACCGTGGAGACTGTGCCTGGGCCAAAGGCTGCAACAGCAACAGATGACAGAAGAAATAAGTCAGGAAGACACAATGCGCTCTCTTCCATACAGACTTGTGCATGCGCAATGCACTGTCTGCCACACTGACTTGTGCATGTGCAAACAGCTGTGTTTGGATGTTTTGTTTCAGACATGTTTTTGATGCAGGGGGACTTAGCGGTGGCTAGCCAAACACATCCTCAGGAACACATCATAGTTTCACACACACACACAGAGTAACCTATAGTCAACAGCCAGAACACAGTAGGCTATCCCACATTCTGGAGGGAATATGCATACCTTAGTGATCTGGATTGAACATTCACTAAATGGTTCACTAAGGGAAAAAAATCTACACCATGTAAAAGGTTATATATAGGTTAACACATGCAACAGGTTATATATAGGCTAACATTCTCTCAGTTTTTAGCAGTGAAAATTTGAACTTTGTAAAGCACACAGTTACTCTTTAATATACTATGATACTTTTTAACCTTTATATTACCTGTATATATTGACCATATCATTCACATCATATCTTAAAACGTAAAAACGTAACTCAAAACACTCTATATCTGATATTTATACATTTTGGGTAGACTACATATACCTATCTGTCTGTACAGTATACTGTATTTTTACACGTTGTTCTACAGCTCCATACTTAAAGGGATAGTTCGGTTTTTAACACAATGAGCCCCTTTCACAGGTTGTCTAAAATGAAATAAAGTGGTTGACACCAAAATCTTGATGATTGCTCCTGTCTCGGCTATTTGGGAAATATAGAATCGCCTCTGCCTGCCTTTAAAATGGCTAGCAATGGGCATGTGTTGTTTCTATCCTTAAAACACTGGTTTTAAAAAAAGTGCTACTCATGGAGTGATTAGTGGTGCTTACTGATGTTCCAACCCAAGTATCGTGTCATGTTTTATTTACCATTTTGTAAGTCCCATAGGGATCTGTTTGCTCCTTCATATAAACAAAGTGCCAAATAAAACATGACCGAAGCTTTATTTTGCTACGATACATGTTTTGGAACATCATTGAGCACCACTAACCACTTGGTGAGTAGCGCTTTTTTAAAACCAGTGTTTTCAGGATAGAAACAACACATGCCCATTGCTAGCCATTTTGAAGGCAGGCAGAGGCGATTCTACATTTCCCAAATAGCCGAGACAGAAGCAATCATCAAGATTTCGATGTCAACCACTTTATTGCATTTTAGACAACCTGTGAAAGGGGCTTAATGTGTTAAAAACCGAACTATCCCTTTATCCATCTGTAGTATAAAGCACATTGAAACTGACATACATGTATGTAGATTATTCACTGTACATACTACTGAACTACTATATTGGATATTTTACACTTGCTGCTCTTTACACTTCTGATTAGATGCTAAACTGCATTTGGTTACCCTGTATTTATACATGAGTAATGACAATAAAGTTGAATCTAATCTATCTTATCTGATAATAAGAGAACATAAATCCCTCCAAGTACACCATTCCTTCCCTGGACAACATGTGTGACTTTTTTTTCAACCCAAACAACCTCAATCATTTCCGGTCCATAGAACTCAATAAGTGGGGGTATCCTTGATTCAGCTTTCTGTCCAGTTCCGGCAGCAATAATTTTCCGGACCACAGCAACCATCCAGTTGAAACCTAGTGGTTAATAGAAAGAAGACATCTACTAAGTCCCTTGGACAAAATGAGGTGGTTCTGAAGGTATATTTTCACAAACTTTGTGTTTGTGTATATCACCCACATAATCTTTGTGGGATCTCAGAAATGTTTTGTTGTGTCTTGCTAAACTTTTGCAGATCATGCAAAAACAGACCTTTTTTCTGCCATGTCTGTACAGTACGTCTCAGGGACTCTATAGCGATCAGAAATATTTACTGTAAATAAAGCATTAAAGAAACACAGCCACAGTGGAATGTTAAAATGCTATAGGAAGACTAATGGCCCATATATGGAAGAAGAACAAATGGCCTTACCTTGGCAAGTAATCAAGCAAGAGAAATTGTATAGCCCTATGGTGACAGAAAACATTCAGCCATATGTCTGGCTCCCCCCCCCCCCCCCCAATCTTTTAACATAATTTTAAAAGTAATCTACCAAATGTCCTGAAGTGGTTTTATGATAATTGATGGTTTTGCTTCACCCTGTTCTTTTTGTTTTGTTTTTGAGAAAATACTCTGCATCTTCCACAGAGACGAGTAGGTATTCCTTCTCCTACGCTTTGGAGTGAAGCTTTTCCACCAGCACCATGTCTGCCATGTTCCCAACTGGGGCCTCATTCACGAGGGGCCCACTCTGCACCGCTAGAGATGTATATTTAATTCAACATTCCCGCCTGCTTCTTATCTGCCATCTCTTCTGCAAGTGTCAGAAAGAGCTGCAAGCCCGCTGCCCTCTGCACATGTGCGGACTACATTCCTCAAACTCTCATGCACACAAACACACATTCACCATATGCTCACAGATTAACCAGAGTTGAAGTGCAGCATTTTTGTTTTGTTTTGTTTTTGAGTATGCATGGCCACACATACTGCCAGACAGCAGTGTATTCTTGTGCTTTGACAGCCTATTATCAAAGGACTCATTCTACCAAGTGCAACTGTGCTTGTAACTAAGCACCCAAGTCATCTTTATCGTCAATTTCTTTCCATGTACTAGCCATACAAAGGAATTGAAATTACGTTTCTCACTGCCCCTCGCGTACAGACAATACAGGACAGAACAAACCATAAAGTGCACAAGCACAACATAAACTATGTTCTAACAGAAAATATATTTTAACCATTATTCAAAACACTAAAGATAGAGTAGACAGACAAGACAAGTGCACAGGTGCAACAGAAAACATGTCTTAATCACTTTAGTAACAGTAGGTAAAGTGCACATGGAGTAAAACATCTGCTTTTGCTGGTATTAAATAAACTGATTGATACATAAAATGATTCACCAAACACAGTAGCTGTGGTTTACACATAACATGAACGTGTGTTTAAAGGTCAAGCGCTGCACACTGTACTCTTAATCTCCTGTTTCATTTCATGACTTCATTCTGAAATGACCAAAAAAAAACAATACCAATACTAAGTTGCTATGCTGTTGGCCGCCGTTTTACCAGTTTCACATGTCTGTCTTTGCTTCTGTTTTTGCCACTGACATCATTGATTTCTCTATCAATGTACATTATGCTATTGAATGCAAATGAATATGATTCTCTCTCTAGAAATGTCTCTTTATGTCATCATCTATGATGTCTCAAACCTCACAGAGGAACTTACCGCACTTGGGATATGCAACTAACATGATGTCATCTGCCCTTGCTTCCAGGGCTTCTAGCGCTTTCAGGTTTTCCTCCGGACTCATGATGATAGGGTAGAGGACTCCGTTATACCTGTACAGCTTATTCTCATCCTTCATTGCCCGGGCCAGCTCCATCTTGGACTGTATCTTTGCTGGAAATGAGTTCATCTTGAAATTCTTGATGAAAAGTACTGCAAAGTCAGTGACTGCTGATGGTGCCCAAAGGTTCTGTGTCCTCCAGAGATTCCCTCTATTTTTACAGCTGGAGTTCAACACACTTGGCTCTGTCTCTATCGGAGTGAGTGGGTGCACATATGGACTCGTATATGGGTAAGTGTGTGTGTGAAGAAAGAGAGAGAGAGACTCTGTGTTCACGGGTGTGAGTGTTCATGTGTGTGTGTGTGTGTGTGAGAGAGAGAGGGAGAGAGAGAGACACGCTGTGTTCATGGGTGTGAGTGTTCATGTGTGTGTGTGTGTGTGTGAGAAAGAGAGAGAGACTCTATGTTCATGGGTGTGAGTGTTCATGTGAGTGTGTGTGTGTGTGCATATATGGGTGTGTTTGGTAGTAGTAGGAGGAGATGCTGGCCCCTCCTACTCTTAATAAAGCTTGCGTGAGAAGCAGGAGTTTCCTGGTAGCTGGTGGTTCTGTGCTTGTGGAAGATCTGGTTTCTTGTCTGTGACTGTGATTGATTGGGAGAACTTTGCATTTTTTTTGTGGCCTCTTTCCGGGCTCCGTGGTGGGCTAAGGGGGGGGGGAGATGTGTGTGCAGGAATATTCTTATAGGAGTGGTCACAGTTTCAACAAATAGGCTTCAAGAGGGATGAATGTATGAGGAAATACAGTAGCAATTGTGGAAAGGAAATAATAAAAGTAATAGGTAAGGGAATGGGGCAATGCTATTTTCTTTTATATTTCCCCTTATACGCCAATGCTATTTTCTTCTGTTATACCAGTGTTTTACACTACACAAATGTGATTAGTGTTCTTTCAAAAATAATGTTTTTTTGGCTGATCATCGTTGTACTATATCATTCTCCCAGTTTTTTAAATTTAAATGGTTCCTTGTCTTAGAACGGCTCAAACTGAGAAACCTCCACGTATATATTTTAGTTCCTGGGCCATCTGGACAGATCTAGACACCCATAGTTGTGCAAGGAGTTTTGGAGGCCCCATGACTCTGTCCATTCAGCGGGGGAGACAAATGCAGTTACCCCCAATTTCCATTTTCTCAATGTCACTTGATTAACAGTGTCTGCACAATGTGACCATTCATGACCATACAAACAGTAAATAGGCGTACACTTTACCCATGCCTCTGGCTCTCTTCCATCCAATGAAAGACACCCGGAAAGACATAAAAGAATCTTAAGTGAACAAAAATGTATTGTTTTAATCGCAATTTATCATTGCAGCGCAGTGCTTGCAATGCAATGAAACGGCACTCACTGCATAGCACAGCCACGTTCAGGGTCTGAGTTGGGCTGTGGTAAATGGAGAGGGGGTGGGGTGGGGGGGAGGGGCTATAATAACACATTTGGAAGCAGGTTGTCTTAGTCAGTGTGTGATTCTCTTCAACAGGCTTTAGAGGTGAAAGGGTGTGCTGGATGACATGTTAAAGTGATGTGATGTGTTTTGACTGGAAATATTCAGACCCTTCTCATTGTCTCATCTGCTTGGCCTGATACTCTTTATTCTGGTTATTCTGGCAGTTGCCCATACGCTGTGGTGGACAAGTGAACATAAGGCCATGTTTTGGATGACCCTATAGCCCAAACTAGCATGGACAGATGTCGGAGCAAATCAGGTGGAGAAGCCATAAAGACATATGTAACTGGCATACTATTCTTTTTTGTTTTGTAACAAAAAACAATTTTCTCCACAGCTGAACACAAGAAAAAACTAGCACAAACTTCTGAAGGCCTAATTAACCCACAATAGACTTAATTGCTTGACCAGAACACTTGACCTGGTCAGAGGAAGTGTGAGGAACAAGTTTTTTCGGGGTTTGTTTATGCAACGTTAAAAAAAGCCATCCACATTATTGAATGTTGCCAACGCATAAATGCAAAAGTGCTCATGATAAAAAATAAAAGAAGAAAATCATGAATCGCCTTTGGGTCAACAGGGCAAAATTCCCTACAGCGCAATAAAAATGTGCTGTGGTGAAACTAAGTCCATAAAAAGTGATTTATGGTTTTAGTTAAACATTTACAGCTAGTCTTGATTCAGGATACAAATTATCTATCACTTGTGCATGCTTGCTTACGTTGTTGTAGTCTACATAAATAAGGACGGGAAAATCTAAAGTTTAAAAATCAAAGTCACTATCATTGCCCATGTTTGGATCTTATGATTTGCGTAAGATATGATTTAAGGGATAGTTCGGTTTTTAACACATTGAGCCCCTTTCACAGGTTGTCTAAAATGCAATAAAGTGGTTGACATCGAAATTTTGAAGATTGCTTTATGTGACCAGGCTTGTGACAACCGAAACACAACTCTATGTTTACTCTACCGCTCTGGCCTAGTAGCCAGATAAACATAGCCTATAGCCTGCAACCATGGGTCCTCTACTCCTCGTAGGCCTGAGCAATTGTGGTGAAATCCGATCTGTTTTGACCTCGCTCTGACCTTCACTACAGTCTCATTTGCGCTCACTAGGTTCTGCCTATCACCGAGACCATATGTCAAAATAGTCATGTCCATGACCTCCGGAAGCAGAACGACCCGCGTTATTAAATAGCGAGAATGCTCCTGGTTCAGTCTCTTATAACTTCTCGCCTCATGTAGACCGTAAGTAAGAGCTTACAATTTGGATCAAGGTAAGAAATCTTGTCCTTGCATTTCTCTAGGCTTTGCACAAACTAAATTCGTTACCTGTGTGGTACGGGTGCCTTGTACGTGGGCTTCGTGCGAACCCACTGGGTGCGTCCATGCGCTGGTGTGGGCCGCCGTGCTGCTTGTCTTCTGGCTTGGCTTTTGAGCTAGCCCATTTAACTTCTGTGCGTTACTGCTGCTTGGCAGCCGGGCATTTTCTGTAGCCTGACTTTTACAGGCCACTGTATTACCTTCTGTGTGTTTTGCCATTGTGCTGGCGCCATACTGTTTTGTTTTGTTGTGCTGAATTGCATTATCGCACGGTAATTACATTACATGCCTTTCTGTTTGCAGGCCACTGTGTTATCTTTTGTGTGTTTTGCTATTGTATTAGCGCCATAGTTTTGATTTGCTGTAACAATTGTATCGATACTACACGGTAAGTACATTTCAGTGTAGTGAATTTTGATTGTCTACTGTAGTCTGCTGTTGTGTTCTTTCTCCACAGCTTGCTTGCTTGTCCATCTACAGGTATTTTCACACACTTGTGCAGCGCCTCTCTGAGCTGCCTCCTCCGCCGCGCCCTATACCCCTGGTACGCAGCCGGTGGGGCTAGTGTGTGCCCGCTAGCTGCATCCGTGCGCTGGAAGTGAGGACGACCCCCAGGGAGTCCTGCATTCAGTGGAGGCAAATGAGATCTCAGTTGGCTCCCTCATGTCACGGGTGCTGAGTGCTGCCAACATCTTGGGCCTTGAGGTACCCCCACCTGCCCCGACTCCCTCAGGTGGTATATGGGAAGGCGCTACCCCACCACCCCCCATACCGGTGCCAGATGATTATGCTGCAATGCTTAAGTTATTGTGGGGTAACGCCCGCAGTACAATGCAGGCTGCCGCCAGCTGGCAACGGCTAGGTACCCTGCAGAGACGGGACTCGGGGACATGCCACTGACATCACTGGGCCTAACAGGGGTGTCACTCAATCTACGCTGCCCTAGTAAGGTGTGTGCCAGGACGGACCGCCTGGCCACACGTTCTTTTAATGCTGCGGCACGAGCGGCCCGCATGGGTAATGTTCTGGCCATCACACTGGCGGCGCTTCGCAGGGCGCTGAGTCCACACGACCAGCTGACGAGAGATCTGGGAGACGCAATGGGTTCTGCTGTGTTGTGCCGTAGGCAGGTCTGGCTGGCGCAGACCTCCCTGCCTGAAGCCATCAGACAGGAGCTGCTGAATCTCCCTGTAGCCCCTGGGCACTTATTCCATCCGGGTTCCCAGGAGGTGCTCGACCACGCTGAGCGCACTGCAGCATCGAGGGAAGCTGTCCAGCGTGTGTACCGTAAGCCTGTCTCAAAGGGTAGCAGGGTGTTGGTAGGCAGGAATAGGCCGAGGCTAGCTACCCGGCCTCCGCCAAGGGAAAACACCCCAGAGGTCTCTAGGGACCAGCAGTTTTGTACACTCGGTCGAAGACCAGCCCCAACTCCCCAAGCCTCGGGAAGACGTGGTCCGCAGCAAGGTGCAAGCGGGAGTGCAGGGCGTGGCAGTGCAGCCCGCGGCAGTGGTCCTGCATAGCATCCCGGGGGCGCCCGTCGATTGCCCCTCCCAGCTGTCAGGGACCTCCTGGGAGGGGATAGTGCCAGACCCCTGGGTCGTGGCCACGGTAGCTCGTGGCTACCGACTGAAATTCCGACGGCGGCCCCCAAACTTTTCAGGGGTCAAAGTAACATCCATACATCGCCCTGTTCTCGACCTCAGGCCCTTGAATCAGTACCTCAAGGTGCTGCCTTTCAAGATGGTCCACACACGGGTGGTGATGCAGGCCATTCAACAGGGGGCAGGGTGTTCGAGTTCCATGTCCTCCCTTTCGGCCTTTCCCCAAGGGTTTTTACCCGCGTGGTGTCAGCTGCCTTGTCCCCCCTCCAGGCTTGCGGTCTGAAAATACTTCCGTATTTGGACGACTGGCTCATTTGCGCCCCCTCCCGAGAGCAGGTAGTGCGCGACACAGAGGTGGTTCTAGCCCACATCAAATTCTTGGGCTTCACCATCAATCAGAAGAAGAGCAACCTGCAACCACGCCAACAGGCGGAATTCCTCTGCGTCCTCCTCGACTCAGTCAGCATCACTGCTTCTCTCACCCCACGGAGAGCGGACAGCTTGCTCGACGTGCTGCGTCATTTCCACTTGGGCAGTCAGGTTACTGCTCACAGAGTTCAGAAGCTGCTAGGTTTGATGTCTGCAGCAGCAGCAGTAGTTCCTCTTGGCCTGTTGAGGGCACACCCCCTGCAGTGCTGGTTCAATGCTTTTCATCTGCACCCGAAGAACGACAGACAGGTGAGACTGCATGCGTCTCGGGCCTGCATTCGGGCTCTACGCCCGTGGAGAGACCGGGAGTTCCTGCTCCAAGGTGTCCTGCTGGGGGGCCTTCCCCACAGGAGACGGGTCATCTCTACAGACGCGTCCTTGACAGGTTGGGGAGCTGTCTGAGAAGGGCGGACGGCGAGGGGCACGTGGCAACCCCCGTGGATGCAGGAGCATATCAATGCCCTCGAACTGAAGGCTATCCATCTTGCTCTGCAGAGATTCCTGTCGGTGTTACAACACCAACACGTTCTTGTGACAACGGACAGCACAGCAGCAGTGTACCATGTGAATCACCGAGGGGGCACAAGGTCTCAGCGATGCCTCCAGCTGGCGGAGGAGCTCCTGACATGGGCATGGCCACGACTCTATTCACTGAGGGCAGTGCACATCCTGAGCGAGAAGAACAGAGCGGCCGACATTCTCTCCAGGACGGGGCCACTCCCGGGAGAATGGAGGCTGAACACCGAGGTCGTCAGCCAGATTTGGATGCAGTACGGGGTCGCACAGGTGGATCTCTTTGCTTCGGCAGAGACAACACACTGCCCGGAGTGGTACTCCCTCACGGGGCATGGAGACAGCTTGGGCCTAGATGCTCTGTCACAAGAGTGGCCGACAGGCTTGTTGTACGCTTTTCCTCCACTGCCGCTTGTAGCGCAGGTCCTCCGGAGGATTCAGGAGGGCCGCCACTCAGTCCTGTTGGTGGCTCCCCGGTGGCCAGTGAGGCCTTGGTTCCCGGACCTGCTCCAGCTGCTGCAGGGTCATCCATGGCAGTTGCAATGCAGAGTAGACCTTCTCTCGCAGGCAGGTGGGCGGATCTGGCATCCGAACCCAGAAGCCCTCCGTCTGTGGGTCTGGCCTCTGCAGAGCCCGTCTTTGAACACCTAGATGAGTCAGTTCAGGACACACTGAACAATGCCAGGGCTCCTTCCACTAGAGCTGCCTATGCTCTCAGACAGAGGATCTATTCAGATTGGTGTGCCATCTTGAGCCTCGAGCCGGCAGCTTGCCCTGTGCCACATGTTTTGCACTTCTTGCAGTCCCAGTTGGATCAAGGCAAGGCAGCCAGTACTGTGAAAGTCTACACTGCAGCCATTTCAGCCTTTCATCATGGCACAGATAATGGTCCCCTTGGTAGGCATCCCTTGGTCTGACAGTTCTTAGAAGCAGATTTACGTTCAGTGTCTCTGAAACCTGCTTTTCTTTTAGCGCTCTGCTAAGCAACACATGTCAGGGACCTCTGTGCTCTCTCTCTCAGTGGTGACTGCCTGCGGTGGCACTCAGGGGGCACAGGGGTGTCACTTTGGCCAAATCCAGCTTTTTTGCCAAAGGTTCTTAATCCGCAGTGAGTGCATCAACCAGGTTCTGGAGCTGGCTCAATTCCAGCCTTCTTCCACTTCACAGGCTGAGCAGGAGAAGTTGTTGACTTTATGCCCAGTCAGAGCCCTGAAGGCCTGTCTGGCCCTTACACAGCCTTTGAGGGGAGCACACTCCCAACTCTTCATCTGTTATGGGGCAGCAAGACGGGGGCTTCCGCTTTCCAAACAGAGGAGGTTATTTCCCACACCTACAGAGCTCAGGGAATACCAGTTCTGTGTAGAACAAGGACTCACTCTACCAGGAGTGTAGCTACGTCTTGGGCTGCCCTTAAGGGTGTGGCAGCTGATGATATCTGTGCAGCGGATTCATGGTCAACGCCATGCTCTTTTACTATATTTTACAGGGTGGATGTCACTCGCCCAACTTCAGTGGGCGATGTCGCCCTCATGTCTGTGGCCGAGTGAGGTTTTAAAAATTGATCCTTGGCCCTCGCGACTATCGTAGTGACGGTCAGAGCGAGGTCAAAACAGATCGTAGGTTATGCAGGTAACCATGGATCTGTGAGACCGAGGGATGACCGTCACTATACTTGTCGCTCGGACCTTCCTGAGGCGTTAATAATGCAGGTCGTTCTGCTTCCGGAGGTCATGGACATGACTATTTTGACATATGGTCTCGGTGATAGGCAGAACGAAGGTGATCATTCCTTTTTTAGACCGTAGTGACGGTCATCCCTCGGTCTCACAGATCCATGGTTACCTGCGTAACCTCCGTTCCCCCTGGCGCGCGCTGATTTAAAATCATGCAGTTCCGAGTACATGCACAAGGCATTATGTGGGGAGCGGCACACAAACTTGGAGGAAATAAAACAAATCTTTGCCGCTAAGCGGTTTTCTATTGTCTATGATACCTGTGCCGACCCTGCCTGACCCTGTGCCGCACAGAAGTTGTGTCAACGGAGAGGAGAGGAGAAGTGGTATAACATGTAGGCTAATTAATGCTAGCAGGCCACCGCCATGGTGATAGTTGAAGTGTGTAAGATCAGAATGCAGAAGTTGCCAATGTTGAAATATCGTCAAGGTGTCAACGTTTCTTGAAACGTAAAAGATATCTGAGGATTTGTGAAATTAATTAAGCAGGCTGAGGGAAGGGGTTGCTCAAAAATTTACATTTGCCAAGAAAGGGTGATGTAAATTTCCCTGACTCATGTAAGTTTCTACGAGTTTCTACGAGATGACATATCCTCCGGTGGACCCATTCATATAACGAACGGTCCCTTAACCTACAGTAAGAGACAATGAATTACACAATACATTTTCCATACTTGTTGCCTGCCTCAGTGACATCAAAAACTGGATGACTAAGAATTTCCTTTGCTTAAACTCTGGTAAGACTTAAGTCATGTTGATTGGCCCTAAAAACCTGACCAACACTTTACCCCATCATCAGAGCTTACTTAGTGAACCTTGGGGTGTATATTGATCAAGACCTCTCTTTAAATAGTCATGTAAAGCATATCTCCAAAACCTCATTCTTTCATTTACGCAACATTTCTAAGGTCAGAAAATTCCTTTCTTTTAAGGATGCAGAAAAACTAATACATGAATTTGTTACCTCCAGACTTGACTATTGTAATGCACTGTGCTCTGGATGTGGTACTAGCTGCATCAAAAACCTTCAACTAATACAAAATGCTGCAGCACGAGCACTCACTAGGAAAAAAAAATATGAACATATCACACACCTCTCCTTGCTTCCTTACATTGGCTTCCTGTTGAAAGCAGAATTGATTTTAAAATACTTCTCCTAACATATAAAGCCCTT
>JAGFZM010001653.1:73262-153162 GCA_017657215.1 Limnothrissa miodon | reverse complement strand
TGCGTGGATACGCAGTCGCAGCGGATCATAGCTCTCCTGCAGTCGGGACATTTGGCGGCGTCACATTCCCGGGCGTAATGGCCTTGCTGCAGGCACTCCCTGCAGGTGAAGGTTGGGCAGTCCCTCAGAACATGGGCTCATGCAAAGTCGACATATTTTCACCTGCTTGTCGTGAATGACCCTGCAGTACGTTGCTTCGTATTGTTTATTCTGCTTGGGCCTGAGAGCCAAAAGCGCACCGTGCCCAATTACGTCTTCAATTTCTTTAATTAGAGTCATCACGTTAAGTCCATTTATAGGCCTATCCTCAGTTTCGATTAAAACAGTCCAATCCCTGTTATATTCTATTCTGTGTCTTTCTCTCGCATCCCGTACATTCCGTCCATCTTTCCACTTGTATCCTCAGTATCATTATTCACACTTTGTTCAGTCTCTTTACCTTTTTGTTCGCCGTCGTTTATCTTGGTCTTTCTTCGCTGTTTTTCCACCACCGTAAATCCATCGTCTTTTGGGTTATCTGTCATTGCATTCATTCCATTCTCATATCCTATATCCGTTGTCATACTTGTTTCATTATCATAATCCATCATCGTATCCTTCTTCTCAGTATTCGTGTCAGTTTTCTTGTTAATCACTTCGTCTTTATTGCTGTTTACTCCTTTTCGTTGAAGAGTTTTTTCTGGCGGCAAACGCCGCCGCGAGATCGTTTGGTCCATGAGGACCGAAACAAAATCGCCGACCCAGCAGTTAAAAACGAACTGCTGGGCTAGCTGTTTCAAAACAAAAAATAAAAAAACTGTAACTTAAATGATTGAAATTAAATAACTTAATGCAACAAAAGAAAATCAAACAAACATAAATGAGGGAGCCTTCCTCCCTCTCCTGCAGCCAGACACTCTGAATCAAGCTCCGAGATCGGACGTGCTCAGCGTGGTATGGCCGTAAGCGATAGCTTCCTCTGGCAGTAGCCCTCTTAAACCTCCCGCCGCCCGGGCGAGAGCCGCCTGCCGTTCACGACCGAGCCGCCCCCTCTGTCTTTGAATTTGTCTTTTTTTTCCCAAAAGATAGAAAGAGGAGAGCAGGCTGGCAGGAAGCAGCCTAAACAAACTGCTGAAAACCCGTGAACAATGGGCTTTTCCCGGCTTCAGGTTTTCAATGTTTCAATGTAATCATTGAATTATTTATTGATCTATTTTTATTGTTATCATTTCTTTTTCCTTTTTGTTTCATCAAGCTTAGCTTCCGAGATTTTTTTTGTCTTTTATTGATGTAACAATCAAAATATTACATGACATTGTTCAGCAAAGTAATCGTCGTCTTTTTAGATCTCCAGTTTACACAAGAGAAAGTTTGTTATCTCGTAGTACATCACACACTATACCCATATGACACTTAAACATATGTAAAGATACAAAAATGTGCAAAGAACAGCCAATGTACAAAATACAAGCCTATAAGGCATGTGCAAAGGGCAAAATTGTGCAAAAGATTCTTTGTGCAAAACACGCAAGGTCTCACACTCACAACATTAATATCAGGTGGCCATTCAGTGTAAAGGGCATGTGCATGGGCAAAACATTGTACAAAGATGCAAAATGTGCAAAAAACTGCCAACGTGCAAAAAGCAAATCCAAAGTGCAACATGAGGCATGTGCAAGCTTTGCAATCATAAGGCATCTGTAAATGAAATTGTGCAAACTGTGCAATGTCATGTGCAAAAGATTCATTAAAGACTAAATAAAAACAGAAGAAAACAGACAAGTAAAAATGGCTTTTAAGAACAAATAGGTAATTTTAAAACGATCCCTTTCCATGTCAATTCGATAAAGTTGTTAGTATGAATAAACACTTTTTCAAAAACCTCAATTTCACCCTTCTTGCTAAATTAGGCATACAGTGATTCTAAAATCCCCAATAATTTAGCTTTGAATAAAATACAAAAATCAATTTCTTGTGTTACGACCCCGTCGGGTCTGCACGGGCTCTGCCTCCTTGAGTAAATGTGTTTTTGTTTGTGGTCCAGGTGATTGAGGTGCGCAGGTGTTCGCTGTTGGTTTTGATGAGCCCCATTCTAAGAATATCCAGGGTCCAACAGCGGATGTTCTCCCTCTCCTGTATGGCTGTCGTTGTTTTGCTTTGTTTCATTTTGTACATAACCCCTATACATATCTGCACTACTTTGCACTGCTTTATCTGATATACTGGTATTTCTTTAATAAATGTTCTTTATTAACTTAATTTGCGTGGAACTCCCTTTATGTAGCTCATGCAAGAGCAAGCATGCGTTACATATGGGGGGCTCGCCCGAAAACACGGAGATTTGTTTAATTTGTTTGCGACGGTGTGGAGAGGGAGTTCCTTTTGATTTCCTGTGCTTACCTGCAGGAATTAACGTTACCCTTTCGTGCGCTCTTCCTAGTAGTGTCTTGGTGTCGGAGGCCTGGCGGAACTTAATAGGGTAAGTTATCTTTGAGCTACGTGCAAACCCGGTCTTAGGTGAGACGCCTAAAATTTTTTTGTGTTCAGTACCTGTAGGCTATAGCGTAATTGGTGTGTCGAACGTGGGGGAACTGTTTATCGGTTCAATCATATGTGGGCACACTGAAGACGCAGGGGGTGGAAATATTTAGGGCGTTTGTTGTGAGATAGATGCCGGGTAGCTCACCTTGTTTAGGTAGGTAAAAGTTTTCCGCTGTGCTTCAGACACTGGGATATAGGTAGGGGAGGTGTGTTGATTGGGTTGAGTAATTGGCTTGGTGAATTTTTGAGTGTATGGTTAGTAACGTTACTTTAACTGGCCTTTGTTTGAATGAAAGATCTTAGTGGATTTTTTTGCCACCCCGTCTATAAAATGTTTACTCTCTCTATCTCTAGCTTTGCCTCTGCAGTCTGGTGGTGAGAGGGGTGAGTCTTCTGTAGAGCAGCCACAGAGAAGTAACATTGTGAGTGAATGTGAAAGTGAGGGTTTTGGTCCATTTATTAGTAATGGCTATGTTTCCTTGGTGGGTAGTTTTGATAAAGTGCCTGTGAGAATGTTGCGTGATACTGGTGCAAGTGAGTCTTTTATTTTGCAGTCAGTTTTGCCTTTTTCTGATGTTTCAGACATGGGGAGCAGTGTCCTAATCCGTGGGATTGGGATGAAAATCATGTCTGTTCCACTTCAAATAATTCTGATTGAGTCAGATTTGGTGAAGGGTGAGGTCATAGTGGCGGCCTGTGGAGGGAGTAGACTTTGTCTTGGGGAATAACCTTGCAGGGGAAAAGGTGTGGTCTGGTGTTTCTCCACCCCCAGTGGTTAGTGTGCCTGTTTTGTTGAAAGAGTCTGATAATTGTACAAATGAATTTCCAGATGTTTTCACTGCCTGTGCTGTGACTCGTGCCATGTGCCGTGCACAAGAGAAACGACTATAGAATGAAAATATTGATGGCGCGTGTTGCCTTATGCTTTGTCCCGTGCTGAGTTAATGGCAGCACAGAGGGAGGATGAATTGTCAGAGTTATTAAATGTAGCTGTGACTGTAAGTGACATGAGAAGTGCTGATGGTGGTTATTTTATAAAAAAAAATGTTTGTTAATGCGCAAGTGGTTGCCTTGAAGGTGATGTAAAAGATCCAGTGTTACAGGTTGTGATGCCAAAGAAGGATCGGGGTCTGGTGTTGCAGACAGGCCATGGTGTCAAGTCGGGGCACTTTGGTGACCGTTGGCTATTGTAGCACTTTTATGGTCCGAGAGTAAAAAGAGATGTGGCTGCTTTTATAAAGGCATGTCACACGTAGGTGCACTGCACTGCTCATCAAAATGCCACTGAAGATGTGTGCGCTTGTGTGTGGATTGATATGACGCAAATTTAACATTGTTAATCAAAGTAGAAGTGAGTAGAAGCCAAAAAGAGAAGGGAAGAAAATCAACTCAAAGTTGGATTATTTTACGTTGTGTCATCTGGAATTGATAATTGTGGTGAGTTAGTTAACTGCGATGCTACTTATTAAGTTTTTGTTAGCTATAGTGCGCTGTTAGCCCAGCAGACAGATTCCACTCGGGCTAGCTCATCAGTTCATATGTTAGGATATTTTAACAGACCTTATTCTGACTGAGATGGTATACAATTTATTAAAACAGTGTGTAAGTGGCCCATCTGCTGTTATTTTTCATTAAACGTGTTGTATCCGAGAAAGTGCTGTTGCAGGATGCTGTCTGTTGTTGATGTTCTGAGTGGCGCGAGGTAAAGCGCTTTTTAACTTTCAGTGTGGCTCAGGAATCAGGTAGCCTACTACTACATCATTAGCCTACTTTGAAGCAAGAACTGTCAGTGTCCAGAAAGTGGTAAAAAAAAGTCATAAGAGGCTAGGCGTGTGCGGATTAAGCATCTTGTGTGTGTAAGGCTGGATGAAATTTACATGGCATTGTCGCCTACGTCTTTATGCCTCAAAACAATAGTCTTGGTGTTATTAGAAAGAAACCTGTTTGGGTGTCATGCTAATTCTAGTTATGGAATTGTTGCAGTTTTGCGTATGCTGGAGCACCATTGTTCACGTGATATTAAAACAAAAGGTAGCCTATTGTACTATTTGTTAGATGCACTGTCTATACATGGATTTCACAGCAACTCAACGCCGTTGCACGGCGCAAGACCAGGGCAGAAGGCAGCATATTTTTGTATTGAAACTGTGGAGGAAAGCAACATTACAAGTTGTGTAGTGAACTGTGCAAGCAGAGTTGGATATGGCATCAAATTGTTCAACATACCAAGGGAGAGGCATTCGTTTCAAGTAGCCTGCATCTTTAATGTCAAATATGTAGACAATTAGGCTCAAATACGTAAAATTATGTTGGGGTATATGTTGAGTGGGTGTCTGCAGGTGCTCTTGATTACAGAAGGGGAATTAGTAGACTAACAACAGGTAATAAACAGTAGGGTACATTTTAAACGGGACTCATGGTTATCCTATTATGATAGATGGCTTTCTGTCCCGGGTTTGCGTGCCCAGGCGAAGTGCAAAGCCACCACATTTCTTACGCATTTAGCGTTTGTCACTTCAACATTGTGACAGTCATACGCCGTCGAATGTAAATTAACCTAAACAAGTGTTTTGTTTATTTATATGTTTAAGATAATGTAGATAGACTATGCAATTTTCTTAATTGACTGAATCGTGTAGCTCCCCTTTGACCATGATGAAGGGGGATTCCATCAGTAAAACAGCAATTTGGAATCCGAAGGAGAGATGGACTGTTTGGTCTCCAAAAACGTAATGGCGCGTCATAGGTCAGTAGGAAGTAGCCCATCATAACGTGAATTATGATAAATAATAACTAGAAGAATTATACTCTTTTTGATCCCGTGTGGGAAATTTAGTGTCTGCATTTATCCCAATCCGTGAATTGGTGAAACACACTCAGCACACAGTGTGAAGTGAAGCACACACTAATCCCGGCGCAGTGAGCAGCCTGCACAACAGCGGCGCTTGGGGAGCAGTGAGGGGTTAGGTGCCTTGCTCAAGGGCACTTCAGGTCGGGGTTTGAAACGGCAACCCTTCAGTCACAAGTTCGAAGCGCTAACCGGTGGACCACGGCTGCCCCCAACTAAATCTTAAGATCAATGAGAAAATTGTGCTGTATTGGGGCTGATTTTAATATAGCCTACAGCCTGCACATTTCGGATAGTCTATGCGTCACTTAAACAGTCACGGGAGATGTGTGATGTTTGAAAGTATTCAATGTAAAGTAGCATAACTGTACTCTAAACATAAACTAAGTAAGAAGATGGCACGTGTAATCCATTCTCTAGGCTGTTATATCTACACAACAATACGTGTTGATGCCACCTTGTACTTGCGCATAGGCTATTTGGACACCTACGCACACAGCAAAACAGCGCAACCCTGGTCATGATACTTTTACAGCGAGTGTGAAGTTAATCTGTAATTTTGCAACTCACTGCCTCCGTTTTTACTCGCTAACTGTTTCTATCCGTTGAAAAAATCGCCCTGTATCTATTCCAAACATGCATGGCCATTAATCTACATTTACATTTACATTTATGCATTTAGCAGACACTTTTATCCAAAGCGACTTACAAAACGAGGATAACAATCAAGCTACATAGCAGAAACCTTAAGGAGCATAGTGCTAGGGGATAGTGCTTCAGTTCATTTTAGTGCTAGGATAGAAGATGTTCTCTGAATAGCTGGGTCTTTAAGAGCTTTTTGAAGGCCTCCAGAGATGGCCCTGTTCTGATTGTTTTTGGTAGGTCATTCCACCAGCGTGGGACGACATATGAGAAGAGTCTGGCTTGCCTTGGGCGAGGTGCCGGGACTGCCAGTCGACAGTCATTGGAGGACCGGAGTGGAGCTCGATTAGCAGAGGGGTGACATGCGTTCTCTTCGGCTGATTGAAGATGAGACGCGCCGCAGCATTTTGGATCATCTGAAGTGGATTGACGGCACAGGCAGGAAGTCCTGCCAGAAGGGCATTGCAGTAGTCAAGGCGTGAGAGGACCATAGTTTGAACCAGCAATTGGGAGGCTTGTTGAGTTAGGTATGGTCTGATCTTTTTGATATTGAATAGAGCGAAGCGACAAGCCCGGGCAACAGAAGCAACATGGTCATTGAAGGTTAGCTGGTCGTCAATCATAACACCTAGGTTCCTGGCTACTCGTGCCAGGAGCCAGAGTTGATGCAAATGTTGTGGTGAATAGTTGGTTTAGCTGGGAGGACCAGCAGCTCGGTTTTTGAGAAGTTCAGCTGGAGATGATGGTCTTGCATCCATGCAGAGATGTCAGAGAGGCAATCCGAGATTCGTGTTTGGATGGTTTGGTCATCGGGTGAGAATGACAGATAGAGCTGGGTATCATTGGCGTAGCAGTGGTAAGAGAAGCCGTGCTGGCGGATGATTTGGCCCAAAGAAGTGGTATAGATGGAGAAAAGAAGGGGGCCCAACACAGATCCTTGGGGTACTCCAGTAGCAAGGTGGTAAGGCGCAGAGGTGTGTCCTAGCCAGGACACTTTGAACAGTCGCCCAGTGAGGTAGGATTCGAACCAGCAGTATGCATCACCCTTGATGCCCATGTTTGACAGTATAGACAGTAGAATACTGTGGTTTACCGTATCAAACGCAGCTGACGGGTCAAGCAGGATGAGTACAGATGACCTTGATTCCGCTCTGGCTTCTTTTAAGGCTTCAACCACAGATAGTAGAGCTGTTTCTGTGGAGTGGCCGCTCTTAAAGCCAGATTGGTTGTGGTCGAGTAGATTCTGTTGGCTCAAGAATTCAGTAACCTGTTTGAATACCGCCCTTTCAATAGTTTTAGCAAGGAACGGAAGGAGAGAGACCGGTAGTTTCCCATATGGTCGGGAGCAAGAGAGGGTTTTTTGAGTAGAGGTGTTACCTGAGCATGCTTGAATGCAGAAGGGAAGATTCCTGTTGATAGTGAAGCGTTGATCACATGTGTGATAGTTGTTCAGGATAGATTTTGGGGTTTATTTTTATTGTCTGTGATTCCATGTGTGTAAAATACTCGTGAAAACAGAAAACGACCAGATCTGCGTCTTCCGTTTTTCTATTGTCAATTAAAAAAGTGAAATTCTTAATGTTTTGTTTACCCATTCTGATTTCTGAAACGAAAATCGATTGGCCAGAAGATCCACGGACCCAAGAGCAAGCATGCGTTACACTGCTCTCCTAACCCACACCGTATGTCTAGCTGCTGCTAAAAAACACCTGAATTGCTTGTCTTTTTTTTCCATATTTTTCAAGGACCCCAAACATGAACACTTTCTCCCAATTATTGTTTACATATTCTCTCTTCACCAAAACCAATCACTATTTAAGTTTTTTCACAAAACACTTAAAATTTTCACAATAAAAAAACATGCTTTACCCCTTTTCTTTTCCAGATATTTTGCATATCTCGCTATTCACAAACTCCATCTTAAATAATTGCATTTCATTAAAAACACAATTGTGGCCCAACATAAATCAAAGTTTTCTAAAATTGGGCATTTTAAACCTTCTCACATTTCTCCATATATCTTCTTTTTTTAATTCCTTCCAGTGTTTTCAGTCTGTTTGCCAATACTTTGGCTAAAATCTTATAGTCGCAGTTTAAAAGGCTGATGGGTCAAAAATCTTCCAGTTTCTCCCTGTCACCTTTCCTCTTATATGTTTTCCCCCAATATTTATTTGAGACGGGCTCCACAAAGGCTTGATTTCTAAAATATACATAAAACTGTTTTAAAACACAAAGCTCAAAAACATACACCTTCTTTAAAAACAATTTCAAATTTCTCCTCTTGCGTTACCTCATTCTGTAGTTCCATGTTCCTTTTCCATTCTTTGGGTATTGAATTTATAATTTTATTCAGGTCTTTTTTAATATTCTCTTCCTCATAATCATCGTTTATTTCTTTTAAGTCATCGACAAACCCTTGAAACGGCAAGAGCCCTGGCCTTACCTCATAAAAGAGATCTGATTGTCTTAAAACCAGCTTCATACCAGACCTTCCAATTTCACCCTCAACCAATTTTTAAATTTGGGTTTAAAAATAAAGGTTGATTAAAAATCTCTTCCCTCCCCACTGGATTTATGTTTAAAACTTCCCTGAATTTTACCCAAGCCCTTAAAACTTCCCTATAAAACTCTGGGATGCCAACTGTCATGTTATCTTTTACCCCCATCCATAAGGCTGAAGACCCTCTGCCACAGACCTAACTTAAAAATACTCCATAGTTGGTTTCCATTCTTTATATTCTCTACTTAAAAAGTTCTTTACTATTTTTACTCTTTGGGCCTTCAGCCTTAGGATGGGGTCCAGCAATCCCAGACCACCCTCCTCCACTGCCCCAATCAGTCTCGTATTTAACCTTTGATGGTTTGCCATGCCAGATAAAATCTGTCACTAAACGTTTAAAAGCATTTGCGACTGTTATTGGCAAACAGACTGAACCAAGGACGTACCAAATCTTTGATAAAAACAGTGAGTTCAGTACTAAAATTTTGCCCTTGAGCGTAAGGCTCCTCCTCCCCCAGAATGCCAATCTTTGCTTTGCCTTCCCAATTGTCTCCTCCCATGTTTCCTTGGTTGTTAAACTTTCATCAGGCCCTACTCTAATCCCCAGAATTTTCATGTAGCTTTGAACTTCTTCTTTAAACGATGGCGCCCTTGACAGAGCTCTTTCCCCTATGATCATGAGCTCAGTTTTGCCCATGTTCATTCTGACCCCAGAACCTTTGCAATATATATCTAAAACTTTCATACTTTTCCCTAAACTATTCTCATCTTTAAGCACAAGAGTTGTGTCATCGGCGTATTGGTAGATTTTTGTCTCAGAATTAAAACCACTAAACCCTCCTGCTGTGACACCTTGGATTCCACTGTCCGCATTAATTGCTAAGCCAAGAGGCTCAGCAACCAAGGTGTAAAGTAATGCAGACAGTGGACATCCCTGTCTAATTGATCGAGATAAATAGATAAAATCAGTTTAAAAAAACATTTACCTTGACACAACTCTTGGCATCTGAGTAGAGACACCTCAGACACCTAATAAACTTGTTGCCAAAATTAAACCTATTTAAAACATCAAAAAGAAAATCATGTTCTACTCTGTCGAATGCCTTTTCAAAATCTATATTTATTACCAAACCCTTTTTCCTTTCCTTCTCCATTAACCATATCTTACAGTATCTCTTACACTATTGACTGTGTCTGAGATGTCTACCCAGTACAGCATAAGCTTGGTTTGTCTGAATGACCGTGGGCAAAACCTGCTTCAGTCTGTTTGCCAATACTTTGGCTAAAATCTTATAGTTGCAGTTTAAAAGGCTGATAGGTCTAAAATTTTCCAGTTTCTCCCTGTCACCTTTCCTCTTATATATTATCTTGATTATTCCTCTTGTCATTGCTGGACTCAATACTCTCTTTGACCAAACTTCATTATAAATAATATTTAAAACAGGGATTAAAACTGTTTTAAAAGCCTTATAAAATTTGCATGGCAAAGTATCTGGTGCACCTCTCTCCTTCCACCATGTAGATTGCTCTGCTTCTTATCATTGCCCCTTTACATTTATTCTCATCTATTTTCTTTATGGTTTCCTCCAACTCCAAAATTATATTAATATTTTCTTTTCCACTGTCTGCTTTTTTCAATTCTTCTTCTAGTTTCTCTCTTTTAGTTTCTTTTTCATACTTAATCTTTTCTTTTTTTCATCCTTGTGCAATACATAATTGTATATATTTTTTATTTCATATTTTAAATTATCCCACTATATCCCCATAAAATCCTCATATAAATTAATCTCATTAAAACTGCCCCGTATCAAACTCTCCATCTCTGTAACATTGATCCTTTAAAACTTCGGTGTTAATGCCATAGACCTGGCTCCCTTTTTATATCACTAAAATCCATTTGTAAAATGACACAAATATGATTGCTAAAATTGCACCTTCTGTAATAGAATCTTTATGATAAAAACTGCTTTTCCATTAAAATAAAATAAATTCTACTTTGTTTAACCGTGTCTTTCACTATTTGTACTCTGCTGTATTCTCTTTTTCCCCCATTTCTTTCTCTCCAAGTGTCAACCAATTCATTGTGTTCCATTACTCGTTTTGTTAATTCCTTCACCTGTCAGCATTAAAAACCATACGTTCCCCAACATCATCTTTTTCAGAAACGGTATTAAAATCCCCCATGACATACATATCCTCCCATTTCTCAAATAAAAGACCAAGATGTTTTAAAAAGACTGCTCTGTCTGAATCTTCATTTGGAGCATGGATGTTGCACATAAAAACTTTTTCTCCATCCTTCTCAAAGCATAAAATTAAAATTGTCCCTTTTTTGTCAGTATATATTTATCACAATTATTCCTTTTTATCATGAATGCAACCCCCCTTCCCCTGGTTATACCATTATTATTAAAAAGTTCACCGTCCATCTTCTCTTAACATTTTCTGCTTTCTCATCATTCCAGTTGGTTTCTTGTAGTAGTACAATGTCCGTTCTCTCTGTTTCTATTATCAATCTCTTTATTTTTTCTGGATTGGACCCACCTCTTAAATTAATAGAAGTGAAAGCCCACCCCATTAAAAAATAAATAGAAATAAATAATTAAAAACTCTCCTAAACATTGTCCTCAGGTATTGTCTTCCCCCTCCTACTTTCTTGTTTCTTTAAAGCACTTTCTAGATTTACTAAAGCTACTTTTTTCTTTTTCTTCCTCTTCTGTTGGTTACTCAGTGTCTCTTGGCTTATGTAACAATAATCTTCTACCTTTTACATGTTGTTGTTCTTCTTGCGATTCCTCTCTTCCTGATAGGTCTGTCTCCTTCCTTTTCTGCCCCGCTCCCCACCCTGGCACAGCCTCAGGTGGTCGAGGGCCGCCGGTGTCCTCCGTCAGCTCCGCGCTACTAACATTGTCCATTAGGTCCACGCTCGTGCTCCCTGGGCATGCCACCAGCTCTGCCAGAGGCTGGCCACAGGGGAGCTCTGCGTCCGAGCTCGACTCGCTATCACTGTCCAGTTCGTCGTCCATGGGGAGCTCAGAAACTTCTCCCTCGTCATCCGTCCCCGACTGCTCGATGGTGTCGTCCTCGATCCGCTGCGCCTCTCCGTCGCTGCTCTGCGTGGATACGCAGTCGCAGCGGATCATAGCTCTCCTGCAGTCGGGGCATTTGGCGGCATCACATTCCCGGGCGTAATGGCCTTGCTGCAGGCACTCCCTGCAGGTGAAGGTTGGGCAGTCCCTTAGAACATGCCCCGGGCTCATGCAAAGTCGGCATATTTTCACCTGCTTGTCGTGAATGACCCTGCAGTACTGCGGGCCGTCAGGTGACTCGAACCGTGCGCTGTAGGGGAGTGAGGCTACTTCCTTGGGGAACCTCACCCTAAGGAAGCGGGTTCCATCAGCAACATTTGTGCCCGGGTAGTAACGCCGCCTTACGGGGAGAATCGGGTGAACCCCCCAGCGAGTGAGCTTTTGCAAAATATCGCTGTCTGTTACGTCGGGGGGCAGATGAAGGAAGGAGACCAGTACCTCCGCTTTGTGTAGTCTTTTAACATTAACCCGTTCTTTCTCATATGTCAGTCCATCCTCTATTTTTTCGCAAGCCGTTTCGGAGTTCAACGTTGCTTCGTATTGTTTATTCTGTTTGGGTCTGAGTGCCAGTAGCGCACCGTGGCCAACTACATCTTCAATTTCTTTAATTAGAGTCCATTTATATCCTCAGTTTCGATTAAAACAATCCAATTCCTGTTATACTCAATCCTGTGTCTTTCTCTCGCATCTCGTACATTCTGTTCAGCATTGTTTTTGTTTTTAAAGTCCATCCCTTATATTCTCAGCATCATTATTCACACTTTGTTCAGTCTCTCTACCTTTTTGTTCGCCGTCGTTTATCTTAGTATTCCTTCGCTGTTTTTCCACCACGGTAAATCCATCATCGGACGAGATCGGGCGTGCTCAGTGTGGTATGGCCGTAAGCGATGGCTTCCTCTGGCAGTAGCCCTCTTAAACCTCCCACTGGCCGGAGCATAAATGCATAAATGTAAATGAAACAGAAATCTCTCCCAGTTCCAGAAATATCCAAATTATGCCAATGATGCTGAGCTGTTGGTTGCTGCAGGTAATTATACACTCATGTGAAACTAAAATTGTCATTGTATTGTGAGTAGGGTTACTAAGATTTAATGTTGTGTAACATTTATTATCAAAAATGCTATGTTATGAGTAATGCACTTAAGAGAAAATTCTGTGTGAGATGTGTTTTGCAGAAAATCTTTTGGAAGAGTGCGAGGTCTCTATTTCTGCGCAGATTATTACCTTGGGAGAGCTCACTCCAGCTGCCAGCCAGGACCCTGTCAATAGGCCCGGACCGGACCATCATCCCTCTGTAGGAATCCAGCTGGAAGGTTGGCAGAAATACTGGGGGCAACCGCCTGCATATGTCCAAGCCCTTGGTGTAGCCTCACCTAAAGTAGCGTGGCTCTAGATGAGAAGGAGATGTGCGGTCTGTTCGAGAGGGCATCCAAGTACAAGAATGCCAGAGGAGAGATTGTGGAGAGGAAGCTGTTGAAGGAGAAGATGGAGTTCCACCCACCCCCACCGTGTGTGTCTGTAAAGGGAACATTGCCCACCATACTGACCATCTTCGCAACGCCTGCTTTTTTCTGGCGTCAAGTTGGTGTGCTGAAAGCCATGATTCGCTGTCCAAACACCAACTGCCCTGCCCCGCCTGGGCAATTTCTTGAGAAAATGGGCTTTGGCAGCTATGCCAGGCATGTTTTTGGCATGACATGCAATTACACCCTCCTGACAGAAAAGCTGAAATGCAGGCAGCCGCAGGCATCAGTGAGAATGAGGAGAAGCGGGATCAGCAGCAGCAGCAGCAGAACATGTGGCCGGCTCACAGTCCTAAGATCCTGATGAGTCTTGCCCCAGCCATCAGAAGCATGTTCCCTGCCATATACTCTGCGGAAAGCTTGCCTTCGACAGGGGAGTGGTCGCCCTGCTGAGCGACCGACTTAATGCCATCTCCATGGGCAAGGTGCAGCGACTCCTGCAACAGGGCCACAACAAGTGGTACATGGAGAGGCGTGACCTGTACCAGACTCTGTCGTACGAGGCCCACAGCTGTATGGTCGTTGTTGTTGCATACACCCCTCCCATTCCCCTGTCTCCCCTTCCTTCTACCCACGTGCTGAGGCATGCACACCTGATCATGGAGATGAAAAAAATGAATGTCTACCACAACTCAATTCTCAGTGTGTGTGATGGCCCCAGCCACACATGGTAACATCAGCCCTCACTCTACCAATGCACAGTATTCATTTCTTTTGGTACATTATGGATTTACTGCACATTTTATTGTTTGCAGTCACATATTATACTCAAAGAACTCACGCAAAACTTGTTTTGTTTATTTACTTTATTAGTTTACTTTCTTTAACCTTACATTGTTTTATATGGGTGCACACATTTTTAACACTGTAAGGTTAGAATTTATTTGTCACTAATCATGTGTTTCTTTGTCTTGAGTTACCTGGAGTGTTGGGGGCGGTCCCTTCCTATTTGGGCAAAGGTGGGGCTGAGGGCTGAGAATACCTAAGTCTCGGCGTGGACGAGTTGGGCCATACTACATCTGCCGTGTGCCCGAGGGGGGGAATTTAGCCTTAGTTATTTTGCTCTGTTATGATTTAAGCCTATGTATTTAGTTTATCCCTTTTTTGTGTCTTTTGGTTTGGCCAAGCCGATATATATGTTCCCTTTTGTTTCAGTGTAGAAGGTTAGTCTTTGTTCAGTTAACGTCATGTCATTTTTGTGTCTTATGTCTTTATACTTTTGTTAACCACTTTTATGGGCCTAATTTTCAGTTTGTAGCCTTTTGTTATCCTTTTATTTTTTGGGTAATAAAAACCCTTTATTTTGAACAAAACCTCCTTGTGTCCTCATGCCTCACTGATCGGTCCCCTTACAGTGTGCCTGGAGAAATTCTCTGCATGGACAACACAAGAAAGGTGTGTGTGTACGGTTATCACCTTGCAGATCATAAAAAAAAAACATTTGCATTTGCATGACACACGATAAATGTTTTGATTTGTTCTGTTTTCATCATAGGTTCTCAAGAAAATCTACGGTAGCGTTTCTCAACGGGGGCGTATTGGAATGATGGCGAGTGTATGTCTGTGTGATATGCTATGCATCTCATGTATTGAATATGTTTTGACTGTTTTTATTTGTTTATGTTAGGAGATTCATGAAATAAAAATAGAAATACTACTGAGTAGCTTATTTGTATCCTCAAATTGATATTTCAATTGTATCTCCTCTGTCTCAACAGTTTCTCATTGTAAAGTCTCATCATTTGCCATATTATTTATCCTATTGAGAAAAAAGTTGTAAATGAGGTTACCATCAAACATAAGACCTCCTCTATTTATCCTGCTTCCAAAACTGAGATATCTTATGACTCACATTTGTCTCATCTTTGGCTTGTTGTATTTCTCCAAATTAGGAGAAATAATTGTGACAAAATGAATACTTAAATGAGCCTTAAAAGAGAATCGCCATATTGTCTCCTGAGCAATACAAGATACAGAAATGAGAACCAAAATTTTCCTTTGGGATGATAGCGGTGACTGAAATCTGTCTTTAAGTCAGACAGATCTGTCACTGTCACAGACACTTTGGTGTGTGTCTTAGCAGGACTACTGCATTTGGAGGTAGTGCCACTACTAACCAGTTCAGTTATGCCCTTTATGGCTGTCTGCTGATGGCAGCCACTTTTGTGAAAAAAAAAAAAAATGAAGCAAATGTATCTGCTGTCAGAATGGTAGTGGGATCGAGGAGGCAGTGGAGGGTTGGGTAAAGTTTTTAAGGTTGAGAATTTTCTGGTGTCATTCTGAATGTTGTCATAGAAATCCTTCTTTGCTGCAGTGATGATGGATGAGAAGGATAATAGCGGTGACTGGAATCTGTTTAGATCGAGCAGACTTAATTTTTTATACACCAGGCCAGGTTAAGCCTAATTTGTGTCTAGGTGTGTTTTTCTCCTTACTAGGTAAGGTCTGACCTCTGACCTCGTTTGTCAGCTGTCCCTTCCTTAAACCCCAAGTCCCTGTTAACAAACAAGTCTCCAGTGTGATATTGCCTAAGTACAATAAAGACGTTAGGCTACAAAATGTTTCATATTAAGTAAATACATTATATTTTTTTAGATAGTTTGTCTTATGTTTTGAATTGGTGCAATATTAAATGTGTACTATGTAAAACTACTAATTGTTTTAAGGGTGGGGTTTTACTGCTGTATGTGTTTTGTGTCCCCTGTGCTGTTTGTCCCCTTTCCTTTCCCATGTTTCTTACTGGTCAGGTACCAGTGGTGTATTGTTGTTTGCCCCAGTAGGGCCAATCTATTATTAGTATTGATATATCACTGTTCTCCTGTCACTATCCCTCTACAGTAGCCTGTAACTGTGTAGATGTGTCTTCAGTACTGAAACAATACCACAATGCTGCATGGCTCATCATCAAATATCTTATTCCGTCTGTCTAAAGATTCTCATTCGTCCAGGTCATAGCTGTGGATGTGTTAAGTAGACTTCTATTTGGAGCTTGAAGATAGTTCATTTTAACTTTAAAGTTTCATCAAACATTGTAGAAGCGTACAGGCGTATGCCCCCATCATGTAGGCCTGCTCCAATATTGAACACTGCAAAGTAATTGTTTTTAAAAAATAACTTTTATTCCGTTTTAACCGGTTAAAAGTAAAAAAAAAAAAAAAAACATATTCGGCTAAAATTACCCGTATCTGGTTAAAAATGAGTCAGTTTATTTACAGAAAAATAGAATACTCATCTTTTTTGAACTGCAGAGTGGTATCACATTTTCAGAGTGGCAGATTGAATTTACAAAAGCACCCAGAGTATTCTTTAGAGATCAATTGAACTAGTTATATTAGATGCGGCAGTGCAATGAACCGGTTAAAAATATTTTAATTTTTTTACATCCCTAATGGGTACCAACTTCTGTGAAGCGCTACAAGACATTAATTCTTTATAGTGTTCTGCATAAACATCATTCATCAGTTGATTTGCCCAATTGATCAGTTAATCATTCACCTTTGTTCCTCTTGTGTATCTTCATGTGCATGGTTAACGTGTATTTATAACGTAAGGCTTTCCCACACTCTGGGCACTTGTATGGCCGCTCACCTGTGTGGATGCGCTGGTGTTTTTCTAGTGTGCATCGCCGCTGAAAACTATGTCCACACTTGTCGCAAACAAAAGGCTTGATGCCAGTGTGGCATTTAGCATGCTGATTCAGGTCACTCAAGTCGATGAAACGTTTCTCACACAGATGGCAGGCATACAGTCTTTCCCGTGTGTGTCGGCGCATGTGGTACTTAAGAGCGTTGGGCTTAGAAAACGTTTTGTCACATTGGGGACATGGGAATGTACGTGGTTTGGCTGGCTTTGGTTGTCCAGTATGAATCCTCATATGATCTTTTAGCCAGTCGGAGCGTGCAAATGCTTTCTCACAGGTAGGGCAGGAGTATGGCTTTTCACCTGTGTGTATGCGCATATGAACTGTTAAACCAGAAGACTTGGCAAAGGTACTACCACAAAGTAAGCATGTCCTCTTTTTCAAATTTTCCTTTTTAATTTGTGCTTTGCGTTTTTTACCTTTTCTAGTTTTTCTCTCACCATGCTGTTGTTTCTCATGCGTCTTCTTCACCTGGGTTCTGTATCTCAGAAGATGGCAAACCCGGCCATCCTGATTTAATCCCTCAGGTTCAGTGAGGACCAAGACCTCATTACTACGACAGTCTTTCTTTAATGGGGTCTGATGCTGTGGTCCGTCGCCTTGGGATAATTGTGCACTTTCCTTCAAATTGTCTGTCATAGTGTTGTTGCTTGCTTGCTTGCTCATTGTCAGGTGTAATACAATGGACATCTCTGAATGGGTCAATGATCTTCTCGGCATATTCAAAAGACATATGTTCCTCAAATTAAGCTCTTCAAGTATGAAAATAATGGTGCTTCATTATATCCAATCAAATGTCTGAATGTCTTCTGAGTGCAGTTTTGGCATGTTGTGTTTCTCCAAAGTCCAAACCCTGATAGAGATTTCTCTGATGACCCTATGCAAAATAAAAAAAAATGTTTACTGGATTTTGTGTTTACAGTCAATGGAAAAAAAATCAGAGCATCAATTCAATTAAAGTGAAATACTGGTACTCTCCTGCTATGGTGCAAAATTAAAATCCTTCTTTTTTTTATTTTGACATCTTCACTTTTACAGCTGTTTATTGTTGCTATAAAGGTACTCTATGAGATGTTGCAGGATTTCAGCGCAATTTTATATTTTATCTCAAATCGTAGGCATCTCTTTGTTTGGCTGGCTTTCTGCCCCCTGAAAGCCCAACACGGGCTGCCTCTAGACCAGACCTGGACATTTTATGGCCCGAGGACCACACACAGCCCTTTGTGCATCCTTGTCCAGCCTGCAGCATGCCAATCATAAACACAAATGAAGAAGTGTTTATGCTGTGTATCCAATACAACTGTGTTGCTTTATTTTGAAAAGTCCTGCAACTGATGATTTTATTTTCCTTAACCTAGACGCATGCTTCATAAATTTACTCACAAATATTTACAGAATATTCCTGTACTTCTGATTACCAGTAAAATCTCATCACACTGTATTATCAACTGCATTTTACAATGGGAGAAAAATTATTTTCAGCAAAATTAAGTTCAAGTTATCGTTATTTCGGCCAGAATTTCATGTGCCCCCCGGTAGAAATCAATTGCCCACCTCTGAAGTTATGTCCCTATACCATACTCTTTGCCAAACTTGAGTAGGAACTTTTTGCCCCTCTCGATGGAGCAACGTAGAAAGAACAGGTCGTTGTCAGTGCTTTGTTTAAATTGCCTTGAATAGTTAACCTAACCCCGGAACCGAGACAAACTACACTGAAAAAAAGTTCCTGTTAGTTTCTATCACGCTAGCTACTAGGTGTTAACGTTCGATCTGAGTTTGGACAGAGACGTTTAAATAGTAACGTTAAACTGATTAACAAAATTTATTACATAATGTTTTAACAAAATGTATTACACAATCGATTAAAGGACCTTGCCTGAAATGTTAGGCCAGATACTGGTTTGTTCACGAAATCTGTCGCATGAATTCCCAGGTAAAACAAGAGACGTTTTGGCAAAAATTTGATTCTTCTTCTTCGGCGCTACACAGCAACTGACAACCTTGTAAGTTGCATTGCTGCCACCTACTGTTTCACTAGTTTCCGTAGTCTCCACAAATTAACAGTCTGAAGTGCTGTAAAGACTATAGGCCTATATAGTTATATCTTATTCAGATAAAATAAGATTACTACAATGTACTTTTTTTTAACACATAGGCCTAATGCCTCGATGAGACTCCTTCAGAATCAGAATCAGAATCATTATTGTCATTATTCAACAAGTTGAACAACGAAATTTGAAGGTGACCACTAACAGTGCCGGTGTAAAAATAAAAGATAAGAGATAAAACCTAAATATTATAAATATAAAAACCTAAATATATAAATAAATAAATAAATTCACATCAGTGGGATCTAGCAGCAGTTAGAAGTGATATGGTTGATGGGTAAAAACTGTTCTTAAGTCTGTTTGTGTGTGCTTTTATGGATCTGAAACGTCTGCCAGAGGGCAGGGTGAGTGGGGTCTTGGAGGATCCTGGCAGCACTCTTGAGGCAGCGCGAGTTGTACAGGTCCTCTAGAAGGAGGAGACCGCTTCCGACGATCCGCTGGGCAGTGTGAATTATCCTCTGTAGTTTTTTCTTCTGTGCAACTGTGCAGCTAGAGTACCATGCACAGAGGCAGTAGCTCAGGACACTCTCCACTGTGCTGCGGTACAAGGACACCAGAGGTTTCTCTGTGATGTTGTTCCTCTTGAGGACCCTCAGGAAGTAGAGTCTCTTCTGGGCCTTCCCCACCAGTTCTGTAATGTGCTTCGTCGTGCCTTTCTGACCAAGGAGCAATTAACTGCTGATCTTGATTCCAGGATGATTTGAAATTATACAAACGTGTTTGATTTGTCAGTATCATTTATTATTTTAATGCTAAAATAGGACTGCTACACAAAATCTGCACAGGTGGGCAGTCTGCACATATTACAATACATCTTTCTTAATGGTAAAATATTAGGCTACTAGAAAACAAAATTGTTACTCATTTCCATATTTAATATTTGTGTGGAAATACAAAGAAACAATCATTACCAACATGCTGGCTGAAAACTAAATAATTTTCATATTTTATTGCCCAATGCATTGCATTACAGATATTTGAAATGTCATTATAAAGGGTTAATCCTTTGAACACTGCTTCCACGGGTCTCTCCATTCCAAACCAACCTGATAGAAAATAAGGATGCACAGGAAGATGGCTCCCCCGCCTATCTCAGCTCCACAGACCCCACCCTCTATACCCCCACCCAGGGGCTTGCCTCACATGCCGCCTTAGACACCCAGGGCTCCACCCACTAAGCCCTCCAACCTCTCTGTCAGTCACCAGCAACCATGTTAGGTGGCAGTTGGGTACACTCCACACAAACAAGGCCACAGGTCTAGATGGCATTAGGCCCAGAGTCCTGAGGTCCTGCGCAGACCTGCTGTGTGGGATTCTCCAGCGCTTTTTTAACCTCAGCTTTGAGCTGGGGAAGGTCCCAGTGCTGTGGAAGACATCCTGCCTTGCTCCTGTCCCAATGAAGCCCTCTCCATCGACCCTCAATGACTACAGTCCGGTTGCCCTGATATCACCGATTATGAAGGTGCTGGAGAGGCTGGTCCTGGCCCACATACGACCGCAGGTGACTTCCTCCCTGGACCCTTTTGTTTGCCTACTGCCACAAGGTGGTAATGGTGGTAATGTATGTACTAAGATGTCGGAAATGTTTTATCAATGTGGTGGCTAGTGCCGTTTTCTCTGCTGTCATCTGCTGGGGTAGCAGAATCAGGGCCAGTGATTCTAACAGATTAAACAAGTTGATTAGAAAGGCGGGCTCTGGGCTGGGGTCTACTCTGGAATCCATGGAAGGGGTGGTGGAGAGGAGGAAGTTACAGAAACTGTTTCAAATTATGGACAATACATCATATCCCCTACACACTCAGTTGTAGTAAGGACAGATAAAAGGGACTTTCCTACCCATAGCAATATATAATGACTCCAGCATGAGCGGCGAGAGAAGATTAATCTTTTAAGGAAATCTGGTGTTTTTAGTCTAGTTGTGAATGCACCTTTTAAGCTTACCTTGTTGGGGAAGGACTTTGTTTTACTTCCCCCCAGACAACTACCCATCGCTATGACTCATGGCTGGAAATCATGTATGTCTGTTTGGTCTTATATGTGTACTTTTAAAGGCTGCAGTAACAACATAATTTATCTTTGGGTTGTGACATGCCTTTTGTAAAAATGCGCTATATAAATAAAATTGAATTGAATTGAATTGAATTTGGGTTGGTTAAAGTATATCATCTACCAGAAAGCATTAAATTAAGAATGATTTTTACCATAAGTGGGACAAAAAAAGCAGATTTAACCATTTCTTGGCTCTTTTGTGTATTTCCATGTGGCTTTTTAGGCACTGAGTGTAAGAAGGTGTTTTCCTTTCAGTTTTTGTTCTTTGCTTTGTAGATTTCACATCTTGTACCTTCACAATTCCCTCTCACTGCGCCATTTCACAAGGGTCTTAGTCACCTGGGTTCCATATCTCAGAAGATGGCAAACACGACCATCCTGATTTGAATCATCCGGCTTCACTTTGGCAACGCCCTTATTAGTTTTACCTTGTGTTAACGTCTCGGATGCTGTAGTTCATCAATGTGAAAAAGCACCCAGACCTTCATGAAAGATCTCTGATAAACCATAGCGGTTTACTGGCTCAATTTAAGGTTTAATATGAATATTAAACAGGTCCACAACCATATCAGCATCCTTAAAATAAATAAAATACAAAATAGGCCTATTTCTGAAGAGCTATCTGTATGGCTATTTCAGAAGTTTGCAGTGGTGGACATTTCCGGAAAGGTACTGGCTCGTTAAAATTCATTCTGGACTCTCTATCCAACCACAAGACGACCTCGGGATACTTTGGTTTGGCTTTAGAGACCCTCTACTACCACGTAAGTGTAATGTTGTTTGGAACTGTAGAAGAGGTATAAAAATAGCGTTTTGTAGCGGCGGAAATAATATCCCCTGGTCACCTCCAGGCTAACGAGTTTTGGCTCAAAACGGTAAAATATAACTTTTTCAAAACACATCCAAATTACATGATTTTGATGTCAACTCAACGTATGTACTCCCAATCATCTTAATTGTATTTTACTCCGGATAATTCCTTTAACACCTTATCACGCTATTAATTGCACCATGCATTTCATGGAGACATTGGGAGTGACATTGTTTTTTACACATCTGTACATTCATCACAAACAAACAAACTTGGAGACCACATCTGATGAAAGATTATTGGACAGGTTTATTTTTCCTGTCTGTGTCTAACGATTCTCATTCATCCAGGCAATGGCAGTGAAGCTTTAACTGTACTTCGTTCTGGGGCTTTTTTCATCTTTAAAGATTAAAGTTTCATCAAATATTGTATAAGTGTACAGGTGTATGAGGTTTTTTTTTTTATCATAACACCTCATGTACTCTAATATTGCAAAGCAATAAAAAAAAATTCACAGAGAAAGCTTGGCTTGTGTTTATTTTGGGCTAAATGCCATCTGAGAGACTGTCAATCTTGTATGACCTTAGGAACTTGGGTTAGGCCCAAGATGTAAATAGGGGATTTCCTTTCCCCTATGATGCTGTTGGTACTCATGTGTGCTGACTGGTGTGCAGCACTACAAGACATTGATTTTGTATAATGCTCTGTATCAGATGCTAGCTAGCCTAGCTGTGCGAGTAGAACATTAGTAAAGCTTCCCTCCTGACACTTCAAAGAGTGTCCCAGTAAGATGACTGGGAGCCTGGGCTTTTCGGGCAACTGGTTAGGACGTTCATCATCTCCCAATCCGTGGCTGCCATGTTGTTGTGAGGTTGCAGGTTCGAGCCTGGGCTGGACTGCCCAAGAAGACCTCAGTTACATATTAATAAAATTGAATTGATCAGTTAATCATTTCTTGTTGCTCCTCTTGTGCATCTTTATGTACATGGTTAAACTGTATTTGTGACGTAAGGCTTTCCCACACTCTGGGCACTTGTATGGCCGCTCACCTGTGTGGATGCGCTGGTGTTTTTCTAGTGTGCATCGCCGCTGAAAACTATGTCCACACTTGTCGCAAACACAAGGCTTGATGCCAGTGTGGCATTTAGCATGCTGATTCAAGTCCCTCAATTCAATGAAACGTTTCTCACACAGATGGCAGGCATACTGTCTTTCCTGTGTGTGTCGGCGCATGTGGTACCAAAGCAAGTAGGCCTTAGAAAACATTTTGTCACATTGGTTACATGAGAATGTACGTGGTTTGGCTGGCTTTGGTTGTCCAGTATGAATTCTCATATGATCTTTTAGCCAATCAGAGCGTGCAAATGCCTTCTCACAGGTGGGACAGGAGTATGGCTTTTCACCAGTGTGTATGCGCATATGAAGTTTCAATTTACTGGAACTGGCAAAGGTATTACCACAAAGTAAGCATGTCCTCTGTTCCAAGTTTCCCTGTTTAATCTGTGCTTTGTATTTTCTGCATTTTCTACCTTCACTAGGTTTTTTCTCACCATAATGTTGTTTCTCAACTTTCTTTTTCACCTGGGTTCTGTATCTCAGAAGATGGCAAACCCGGTTTTCCTGATTTAATCCCTCAGGTTCAGTGAGGACCAAGACCTCATTACTACGACAGTCTTTCTTTAACAGGGTCAGATGCTGTAGTCCGTCTTCTTAGGATACATGTGGATTTTCTTCCAAATTGTCTGTGATAGTGCTATTACTTGTTTGCTCATTGTCAGGTGTAATACAACGGACATCTCTGAATGGATCAGCGATCCTTTCAACAGATTCAAAAGACAGATGTTCCTCATTAGATAGTTCTGATTTAATCTCTGATTTGAGATCCAAAACCTCAACCTTAACCTTGTCATCTTCTGCATGGACAGTAGTTCCTTCCGATGCACGCGAGTATAAATCTGAAAATTCTGGTTCTACTTTCACATTCATGTGAAGAATGACACAGTTGACAGTTTTTGTAGCAGATAATGCATTGTCTCCTTTTCTGCATACAATTTTTGTTTGTGGGGCTGATGAATTATGCCGTCGGAGCGATTGTTCCTTCATTTTTTCACTGCGCATATTTAAACCCACTATGTGTAAGTTTTATTTTTTTCGTATGAGAATTTCTCCCATCTATCGGCGAAGTGGTATACTGCACACGTTTGAATAAAATGTATTAGCCCTTCCCTTCCCACGGTCCTCATTTCCAATGGTCCTCATTTTGAAAATGGCGGCGCAAAATGGATATTCTCATTTGGTACCCAGCCACATCTATACATAAATGGAAATTACCAAGTTTACGGGAACACTACAATTTATTCATGGAGGTAATTACCATCGTTTTACATTACATTTTTAAAATAAAAAATGTATTTTTAATAAAAGACGAAGATAAATAGAAGATAAATCCTACACATAGTGGCTTTAAATGTGTAGCTCTAAATATTGTTCAAGCTCTTTGGTTGTAGCGCAAGGTATTTACCGTAGGCCTATATTGCTGATCCAGTCTTGTGGGTGCAGTTTTGGTGATGTTGCATTTCTCCACAATCCACAGCCTCATAAGGACCCCCTGATATGACCTATGCAGAATAAAAAAAAGAAACAAAAACATTTCTTTAATTGACTTTGATTGTAAACAAAATGTCAATCTAGAAGGTGTATCAGATACGAAAACTGACTATTCCATTTTATTGAAGTGAAACGCTGGCACTGAAGCAAAATTACATTACAATGACCAATGTGCCTGTTGCCCAGACACATTTAACTAAATCAGTATGTTTTTTCAAACTGTTTGCTTTTTGAAGTCTACGGCAGTGTTTCCCCTAGGATGTCTTCGAAGGTGCGGTGGATGAGAAAGGGGGGAAGAGAGTTCTGAAGGTGCGGTGGCCAGGCTTGAAGGTACATAGGTACTTGAAGGTACTTGAAGGTACAAGTGTACATAGAGGAAACCCTGTATGGGGACCGTGATGTTACAGAAATAAACGCTGACCCTATAAGTTTCCCTAGTGAAGGCGGTTTGAGGAGGGAACTCAAAACAGACAGTTTTTTTGTTCAAATGGCCTAAATTACTAACAAAATAAGGATCAGAGTCTCTCTCTCTCTGCACGCTACTTGGTTACCGTTAATGAAAACTGCCGTCCCTTAGTTTGGAGAGAGACGTAAATAATAAACAGCATATCCATTAACATTTATTACAACGTTTGATATGTTAATGGACTTAAGCTAGAGACTTTCTTAAAATGTCTCTAAATTATTTGTTCGGGAAACTTGAGGTGTAAATCCAGAGACTGCATCGATCTGGTAGAAGTTCTCTGACCAAACCACAAAGGGTGCACACGGAAGCCGAGAGTGGCCAAGGTCGTAATAATTATTTTTCACCCTGTTATCCCGAGATAACGACATAATTATTTAGAGATCTCGAGAAAACGAAACCCTTATTTAGAGATCTCGAGAAAACAAAACACTTATTTAGAGACCTTGAGAAAACAAAACACTTATTTAGACATCAAAAATACTGAGAACATCAAATGTCAGTGACTTCTGCATTCAAATGTTAGTTTCTCATTTTCAACGGCACAGTTATGTCTGGAATAATCGATCAGCATAATAAGGCAATATTTTGATCAGGGGTTGACACAGGGGGAGATTGCATTAAGTCTTCAATTTCTGGGTGATGTTCTCCTCTGCGACCCCCCTCTCTTTCAGAGCTTCGTAAAACGTCATTTCACCATTTTGTCTTCCTTCCTCAAGCACAAGGGGGCGTAGACGTTTCCAGAGCTATAGACCGGAGTCCAGTATTTGTTTTCTCAAGATCTCTAAATAAGTGTTTTGTTTTCTCGAGATCTCTAAATAATTATGTCGTTATCTCGGGATAACAAGGTAAAAAATAATTATTACGACCTTGGCCACTCTCGGCTTCCGTAGGTGCAGGAGTCAGGACTCTTCTTCTTCTTTCTGTTTTAATGGCGGTCGGCAACCAACTAGAAAGGTGCACTACCGCAACCGACTGGGTCGGAGCAGAGAATTTTCAATATGGTTGGAGCTGGAGTGTGGAGCAGGTAGACTGTTCTTCTTCGTTAAACGGCAGCTAAGCTATAATATCCATGTAGTTGTGTTTCTGCCACCTACTGTTTCAGTAGCCTACATCAGGCATCATAGAGCTTTTGCCATAGACTGTAGGAGAGGGCTTTTTTGTGAAATCGTAATGAACTGATTAATTAAAAACGCGTGGCTCCTGAGCACTGGTTCGCAAAGCAAGTAAAATAGACAGCACGCAAAGCTAGTAAAATAGGCCTAAGCCCTGCTGTAACATGAACGTCTCCAGTGTGATTTATCTACAATAAAGACATTAGGTTATTAATAACATATAATATTCAGTAAAGATAATTATGTTATTAGGATCTCTATATAGGGTTATTGCAATATGCAATATTTCATGCCTCTCTCAACATACCCAAATAGCTGTGGTCTCTCATGGGTACTGGTATAGTATGTTGTGTCTAATGTTAAAAAGCATTCAAGTTTCAAATGACAAAGACGGAGCTGTCAGATGCTGGTCAACGTGCGGCTTTATTGAACAGAGTTGTGCTCATGAAGCAACCTCCCTTCTTCAAAATGACAGTCCTATACCTCTTTGCACAGTCCTTTCTTCGCAGCCTCTTCTTGATCTGGTCTCCTGACTTGTACTTAATTCACTCCCGCCTTGTGACTTATCTCATCTCATGTCCCACCTAACCCTCCTTGTCTTTGTTTATTCATTTCTACTACCCTCAAGCTATCTTTCTTGTTACTTTGGTCAGTTTACGATCCCTGCTGACTACTCACATCTGACCATCTGCTGACCTACCCCCAGCATTTCTATGACTAACTTCTTATACTATTTTCTATATGTTTAATATTTTTAACCACAAGTACAAGATTCAATGATAAGATTACATTTTTAATTTTCTTATTATTTGAGTAGAAATACAAAAAAACAATCTTTACCCTCACGCTTGCTAACTAAATCATATTGTATTGCCCAATCACATTACAGATCTTTGAACATCAAAAGGGGAAATTTCTTTTTGGTTCATTTAAACACTTCTTCCATGGTTCTCTACATTCCAAAGTAGTCCACAATAAGGAAACACAAAACTGATTGAATCATTTCTTGGTTCTTTTGTGTATTTCCACATGACATTTTAAAGAGTGAGTGTAAGGAAAGGTTTTCCCACAGTAACCACAGCTGTAGGGTCTTTCTTTGGTGTGGATCCGTGTGTGTTTTGTGAGAGAATCTTTGCGCTTGAAGCTGTGCCCACACAGACTGCATACATAGGGCCTCCTGTCTGTGTGTGTGCCCTCATGGCTTGTCAAACATTGTTTGGTCATGAAAGCCCTGCCACAGCTGCCACAGGAGAATTGCCGCTCTCTCGGTGCATGTTCGTTTGTTGTTTGTTTGTTTGTTGTTGTTGTTTTGTTTTTTGAGAAGTCATGCAACCTTTCCTTGTGCAGCTGAAGAAAGCCTCTGCTTGTAAATGTCTTTCCACACTGATCACAGTTAAATGGACGCTCGCCTGTCCTCTTCCTGTCATGATACCTCATATGCAAGGCCAGGAAATCTGATCGGGTAAAGTCTTTACCACAGGTAAGACAGGTGTATGGCCTCTCCCCTGTGTGCACCCGCATGTGAACCTGCAGACCACCCGGGAAAGCAAAGGTCTTGTCACACTGGTTACAGGGAAATCGCTGTCCGGATTTCTTTTGACCCAAGGGAGTTTTGAATTTGGATCTAAATGGTGATACCTTTCCACAAGTGGGATCTTTGTGTGGCTCCTCCCTGGAGTGTATCTGCATGTGAACCTTTAAACATCTAGAACTGGCAAAAACATTACCACAAAGGGAACATGACACATGAATGTTTTTAACTTTTGTCTTTGCTTTGTAGATTTTGCATTTCGTACCACAGTTTCCTTTCTCACTGTGCCTTTCTGGGTCTACAATCTCCTTAGAATCCGTGAAAGAAACAAAATCATCAAAGGACATTTCTGACTTCATCTCTGATTTGAGGTCCAAAATGTCAAGCTTTGTGTTGTGGTCATCTGGATGGATTGCAGATTCTTGTGAGAACAAGTCAGATGAAAGCAAATATGAATCTAGATCTGGCTCTATTTTCACATTACACATGAGAGAATGTTGCATCTTCTCCTCCAGTCAAATGTCCACACCTGCAGGAAACTTTAAGACTGGTGTTGACTTTTGCAGTTAGTCCTATTGATAATGCTACCAGGAGGCTAACAGGAACACATGGGCGAACAAACTATATCTTTTCTATTGATTACTCCAGACTACTTTAAGCTGAATAAAAGTATTTAAACCGCATGCCAACCTTGTACCATCTTCATTTCTTCATGACAAACGGCAAGAGACGAACATACGTTTGGAGCTCAATCTTGAAGTAAGCACTTACAACACTGAAATAAATGGGGAGCGATTTCCGGTCATATCCGGTGATGCGAACGAATTAAGAGTCTAGAGTCTATTAAAATAAGTTTGTTTGACCCGAACAGGTCCTTACGTCTTTCGGTTACGTTTTCTTTTTTTTTTATTATTATTAACAAAAAAGGCCTAGTGCAAAGTCTTTTAAATGGCCTTACCCGGAATGTACTGAGAGGCTTTCTTAAAATGTCTCAGTTTGTCCAGGATCTGTCACATAATTCCAAAAATCGCTCATCAACCATCTGTAGTAATTATTTCGTTCTTCTTTGGCATTAAAGGCGACATCCATGTAGGAGTTGTATGCTGCCATCTACTGTTTCAAAGGCCTACATTACCAGACACCCCTTTCCCATTTTTTCATAAAGCCTACAATCACCTCATTGAAACTTTTGTGGATGGAATCGGCACTGTTTGAAGAGCATCTTAAAGAAAGAACAGATAAAAGAAAAAAAACGGCCAGCACACGCTTTCTGTTGTCATTTTAAGTGACGGTATCTCCGGAGTATTTTAAACCGCTTTAATGACGTGATCTCTGAAATTATGGGGAACTCCGAAGTCTCCAGTAGGTAATCTTCCAAAAAAAAGGGGGAAATGTTTTACGTCAGTATTTCAATGTATGTGACAAATAAACACTTTGAACTTTGAATGTGAACACCCCCAGGTACCAGGAAATTACACCATCTTGGCACCAATTGGCTGAAGGCTTACACTTAAAATGTCTATATCCACCTTTCCCCAAATCCTCTGGATGTGTAGAGTCTCCTCAGAAATTTCTCCCAGTGTTGTAACCCAGCCTCCTCTTTCTTGCACAGGGAGCTGTAGCAAGACTTTGTCAACTCATCTGCAGATGACTCCCCACTCAAGGATGCATGCAAATGTAAACATTTTTTTGTAATAATCTCCATATAATCTCTGCCAAAATGCAATTTGAATGCTATCAAGTTAAACAAATCAAGCAAAAACAATTATGTTTGGAGTTGGACTAATTTGACCTATTAATATGAAAATATAAACTGATAATATCCATTATGTAACCAGGAATTGTATCAAATATAAATCCAGACATGTAACACAAACAAAAACTGCAAAAATGTGTTTATTGTATGAAACAAATGAAGCCTGCAAGTTGTAACGAGTTAAGATCTTACAGACTTAACTATTTTCTGCCAACAATATGTACAAGTACAACCTGGCAAGATTAGGCCACTGTAGCATGATAATAATAATAATAATCATAATAATAACAAAAAAGGAGGTCAAAACAGCTTAAGTCCAGATTTGAGTTTGTTGAGTTCAGCAAGGCTCCAAAGCTGTCCATCAGAACCTGTTCTGTTCTGATTGTGAATGCTGTGAATGAAAGGGACAAATTAACATGCAATTTGTTTTGTATATTATTCGTGTTTGAAATTTGATTTGGAAGAATGATTTTGGTGCCAAAATCTACTAGGCATTTTACCTTGGAGTAATATGGTGTTGTGGCGCTTTATCAAGTTCCACCTGCTGGTCAAAGACTGTGATGGTGGAGTATGTCTCAACCATTAAACAAGAAGGGTCCTCTGACTGGCCAGGAACTTTTCCCAGAGGGTACAATTTCCATGGGACTTTGTCTAAGTACATTGACCACACAACATGAAGCAATGCATATAACGTCAACATGATCCCACTGTTCAAACATATCATAACGTCAACATGATCCCACTGTTCAAAAATACCATAAATCAAAACAAAAACCCATTGTTTCAGCATGAAGGACAATAACATCCATAATTTCAGCATGAAATTAGCATTAGCAGTTTCATCATGACATCATGAAGTATTGCTCACCTGTGCACACCTGCCATGGTGAGCCACGCAGTGCGGCTTGTCTCTCCTCTAAGACACTGGGACTCAGTTTCTCCTGGAGGTCCTCAGTGGGAAGGCTGCAGACGGAGGAACCGCTGTGATTGGCAAGCGACGGTCCAGGCCCCAGCCCATGGACGTTACTGTCCTTCCTGAGTCTTTCCTTCAGGTTCTGCAGGGTGTAGACTGGTTTTGAGGAGTCGTGGTGCCCACGGGCATCGTTATCGTCATTGTATTCTCTCTGTGTGTAGATGCTACACAGACGGAGCAGCTTCTCCTGCGTGTCTGAAGGAGGAGGCTCATCCATGTCTTTTAGTAACCTGCCGGCAGGGTTAGAGAAAAATAGCACAAATACGGTTTTTGCCCAAATAGAAGACAGCCCTAAATATAAAGCTGACCCTTTTACTCACTCATTTTTGGGAGAGAAAAAAATGTTGCCTTTAAAGCAGGGCTAAGCAACGTTCTGTTTTTTTTTCTCTCACGAGCTCCCTCTAAAGACAGCTGTATTGCATTGTATTGCACTGCATTCTATTGGAGGTGGTCCGCGCTGCTGAACATTGCAAGTGCTGTATCTACCGCTATAGGCCACAGTGGCGCATTCTATACCGTACACAGTATGAAACAAATTAATTACATGAAAAATGTTGCATAGTGGGCCTCTAAAATTAATTATTTTATTTGAAAATTCTGGTTAAAAAAAATAAAACAAACAAATAAATAAATAAACTGGTAAACATAAAAGTCTTTAACATCAATTATAAAATTATATACATATCTGGTCAGCAAATTGACACAAACAAAAACAGAGTGTGTGTAAGAGAGAGAATTAGATATTCAACTCACAATTGCAGTAGGTATGGAGTAGCAGCACATGGAGAATTTAAACAAGCAGTTAAAAGTTGCTGCCACCCGAGCTGCATTCTGTTCACAAAGAGCTCCATCATTTGGGATTTTTTCTTCACCTTAAACAAACCTAAATGAAAGCACACAGAGAGGTTGAAATGTCAGCCATGAAAAGAGAAAATCGAAGGAATGGCTGAACTGCAACAAGCTCACTAACCTTAAACATTTAAAGCTCAATGGTACATTTACATTTACATTTATGCATTTAGCAGACGCTTTTATCAAAAGCGACTCACAAAAACGAGGATAACAATCAAGCTAAATAGCAGAAACCTTAAGGAGCATAGTGCTAGGGGATAGTGCTTCAGTTAATTTTAGTGCTAGGATAGAAGATGTCCTCTGAATAGCTGGGTCTTTAAGAGCTTTTTGAAGGCCTCCAGAGATGGCCCTGTTCTGATTGTTTTTGGTAGGTCATTCCACCAGCGTGGGACGACACATGAGAAGAGTCTGGATTGCCTTGGGCGAGGTGCCGGGACTGCCAGTCGACAGTCATTGGAGGACCGGAGTTGTCGGGGGGTAGCCTGAGCTTTTATGAGAGCGCTTAGATAAAAAGGGGCAAATCCTCTAAGCACTTTGTAAGTCAGCATCAGTGATTTGAATTTGATGCGAGCCGCCAGAGGCAACCAGTGGAGCTCGATTAGCAGAGGGGTGACATGCATCCTCTTCGGCTGATTGAAGATGAGACGCGCCGCAGCATTTTGGATCAATGGTAGAATCAGCTAATCATTAGGAGCAACGTCCAAGTGTTGGGATATCTAGTTTGATGCAAATTTTTGCTGATTTAAAAATAAACACTTAAATCACTTAAAATAGCTGTATAAATATTAGAAGAGAGTGTTTTGAGAGGTCCCCCAAGGTATGTTTTCCAACAAAATGAGTAGCCTTAGCATTTACAATAAAAAATATATTGTTTTTGCCAGGCTTTCCCAATTTTTATAATAATTAAGTTAATGCACAGGGGATTTTGGCCTTACAGTAGGTTTGAGAGACGAGATAATAACACTGTGCTCAATTTTATCCACTTTATGGTGCCACTCCATTAATGTGACCCAAGATAAACAAGTGCCAATGGCAGCTTACTCCTGCTACAGTTCACACCCACAGGCCAGAGATATAAGCTCCTGATAATCCCAACATCAGTCAGAACTAAGGAGGCTTTCTAGATGGAAAGCGAAACGTCTTCAAGCTCAAAAAAGAAGTCCAGTTGCTTTAACTGAACTCTATGACTACCACAACCTGGATGAACAGGAATCTTCAGACACTTACTCCGGCTGTTACAGACAACGACCTCAGAGATCCAGGCTGAGAGGTAATAGCTTCTGTGGGGGTCTGGCTCGTTTGAGAGCTCAACAAAGAGCTTCTCAAGTATGCGGCGGATGAAGGAGACTTTGTTCAAGGTCTTCAGCAGGGGAAGCCAGAACTGTAAGAACACACGGGGAACGGAGGGCCTCAGTGGATCATAACATCCTGTGGGCAAGACACAGAAAACACACAAATATATAGTAGGTTTAGAAGCTCAGGTCAAAACAAACTTTTGATTGAGTTTTCTTGCATTAACATACTGTAATAGATAAAAGGAATGTACTCATTCAAATAACTTTGCAGCCAACTGATTTACTCAAGTCAAACCGTCAAACAGCAATGTCCAGTAAAGTTTACTTTTCTCACAGACTAGCTATTTTAGTCTACTCCTTTCACTATTGCATCAAGCCAGCCACCTGCTGTAACCACACTGACTTTATGACTGCACTGGTCTCTAATTTGGACTTATTAATTACAAGTGAAAAGAGCATAACTGGATATTTGTATTTCTATAGAACACTTCAATGGGGTCAGGTGAAGCCGGGGTTGAACCTCCAACCCTCTGACTGCCAAATAGCATCCCACCCACAACTGATGAAAATACACATTTGTTGACATAATGACACAATTCATCAACTTTAAAGCAGCACCAAAGACTCAAGATTCAATTTAAGCGCATGGCAGTATTCACCTGTAACATCAATATTCAAGGATTCCAGCTGTTCTTGAGTAGGTATAAGGAACCCATCCAGAACCATCGTGTCAGTTAAGATCTCTCTACAAAAAAAAATAAACACAAAAAAATATATTACCAATTTCCAAACAGGACACCAAGGCTTACAAAACGACTCAGGAAAATAACTCACAGACCTTGAATCGGATGCAAAAAGCTTGATTTGTTTCAAGATCCAGCTGAGGTCGGCGCTGGGTTCCAGCCACGCCCCATGGGAGGAGCCATGTTTAAGCCACTCCTCATACATCTGCAACAAAATAAAATTATACCATGGTAGTGATCATGAGACTGAGTTGGAGTAAACATAAAGTCTGAGCATGAACAGTACATATTAAATATTTACCTGAAATCGCTCTTTTTCATAAGAAATAAGCAGTTCTCTAGCTTTTTCTGGAAGTATGAAAGAGACAAAGGTTTTTTTCTGTTAGAGACAGAAAAGAGCCAGCAAAACATAGGATTTACATCTAGGACCCATAAGAAAGAGGTTGTTCTACTCACTATGGTTTTCAATCTCTTTCTGACGAGAGAGGAGTTCTTCCTCTTGCCGCTGTGCCCAAGATTCATTGTCTTCCCCTTCCTCAGACTCAGAGTCCCAGTTCTCTGCCAACCGACTGCCCAGCTGTCTGGACCAGTACTCCTGCTGGAGCCACTGCAGAACAAAAGAACAGCCTGGGACGAAGCAGGAGAAAACAGTAACAAGAGAGCATCAGTGTCAACAAGTTACACAGAAAACATGGCTATTTATACAACATAATGATGAGGCTGATTATGAGTGTGTGTGGGTGACGATTACAGTAGCCTCTTAACTTTTAATTAGAGCTGGATGATATGGCATAAAATAACATCAAAATATATTTTTCTATATTGACTTATATCGACTTTTATCATGCTTAGGGCTGGGAAAGAACATCAAATCAAAATATTTAATTGACTGGTCTAGGCAGAATCACATGACTACACATCTGAGAGTGTGCTTCCAAGGAATAGTGCACAAGCACAGTGGAAGTCACAGAAATAAAGAAAAAGCTTACAAAATAAATAATAATACTAATGATGACCACAGTTACTGGTTATGTACTTGATCATTTACTGTTAGTTCCTAATTGGTAACAATTGTCAGTTTGACTAATTGCCCAGCTCCAGCTCTCAATATTATCAAAATTAACCAATACTTAAATTGTATAATAATTGTAATCATATCAATTGCTCTAAGCACCTGCTACCTACCTTTCCGGCACCATTTGAGAGATGGAAGCCGCCGGTGAGTTAGATCATGTCTAAGGTTTACAATCCATTCTGGAATATTCATCTAAAAAAAAAAAAAGGGGGGGGGGGGGTAGGTTGGTTTTCACAAATATTAAATGGCACTTGGGTACAGTCATAACGTGTACTTGTCAAAAGAATTGACAATCAGAATGGCAATTTAAAGCCCCATTTAAAATTAATGCAATGACTTACATGACCTGCCAGATGTCTCAGCGGTTTTGCGACTCGCCCCTGTTTCCTCTCAGTAATAAGATTTACAAACCTGATGGAACAATTTTTATTTGTCAAATGTAAATTACAATGAAAGACAATTCGTGATATTAAAGAGATCAGTGCACAAGAGTGTACGTGTATATCTTTTATTATTTTGACTATAATCACACCCTACCTCACAAGGGCCATTCCATAAAGCAACACCAGGTCATCAGAGTCTAGTTGTCCTGAATTATCTAACACTTGGCATCTTACAAGATCAGCTGTGCTTTCCACTGCAACTGGGGTGTTATGTCCAAACCTGACAAATAAAAATAACGAAAACGATATCACATCCATTAGTAATTTTTCCTGACAAATAAGAACATTTCTATAAAACACAAACCAACGTAGCATATACAAAACTTGTCACCACGAAGACAGAGAAACTAGAAAACATATTTAAAGGGGCATTTAAGTAAGCTGTGATTTAAAAAATTGCATGTTAGGCAAGGCAGGTTGAATATTAGCTAGCAGATGACAAGTTTTTTTGACAGTAACGTTAGACTTAATCGCCATTCAGTTTCGACAAGGATGTAAGGTTATCCCAGCAAATACAAGTCGATATAATATTCAATAATATTGAAAAACATTCACGTAAGTGTTTTCACAACAGACAGGTAATGGTAGAAAGTCAACTTGATATCAACTCACCTTCCCTTCCATGCAGATATTCGCTGGAGTGCATGATTCTGTAAGGCAGCATCTTTTGAGTACAAGTAGTCCAATACTTGGTCCCATTCCGCTTTATTCACCCATGCTACCACATGGCGCATCTTGGTTGCCGGTTTATTCTTCATTTTGTACACCTAAAAGGGTAGGCTGTCGCAGATGAACACGATACACAAGGGACACGATATACGGTGTGGGATGGAAAAAAGCGAATTGGTCATTCATGGGCATCCAAATAAAGGTTCCGCGTTAGACGTCACCTTGTATTGCCCATTTTTGACCTGAATAACATGCGACTATTTGACAAACCTCTTTTCGAGTGGAGAAGAAATAGAACAAAACCCTGGGTTAAATAAAACAGACCTTATTTAAACGAATGGATGATGCTAAGTGGCTAGCCCGGAGGGCGGAGAGCAGCAGAAACTCGCGCAACACAATGTGTCATTTCCGGTTAAGCCTCAATAAAAGTCCTCTTGCTTTTTACAGACTTGCGGACTATGCTTGTGGACAGAATCATAGACATATGTACGTCTATACGTAGGCTATATCTATGGACAGAATGGTAGTGTTGCACAATGATAATATTTACTGAGCGGATATGAACACCACATTGTATATGGGAACTTTTGATTTTAGCCCAGGAGCTCGGAAGAAAACATGAAAAAATCATTTCAATCACTAAAACATCAAATTGACCGATGAGGTGAGGGTAAAATGTCATTTTCATTATAGGCCTATATTAGGCCTAATAATATTTTAATGGCAAAATTTCCATTTAAATTTGAATTTTGCATATAACCTGAGAGCTAAATAAACATAAAAGTAATTTGGACTTTATTTGTATTTTTTATATTATACAACACAAACCATTTTTTTCTTTTTAAATGAAATACACTTACATCAATGGCAATGCAAAATAAAACTTATAATTGAATGAAAAGAATCATTATGAGACCATTTTTCCAGACCCCTTGCCCTAGAGTGAGCAATGTTAACAATTAAAATAGTTGTTAACAATTAAAATAATTGTTAACAACCACCACATCATGGCATAGCATATTTTATTCTGAGGAACGTGTTTATTTCAATCACACTGCATAAAAGAAAAAAATAAATAAAAAATTGTTACCATTCCACCTAGTCAGTGAGTAAATAAAAGTTATCATCACTGCTAGGAAAGGCCAGAGCAGCATTCAAGAAATAATCATGGCAATTAAATGTTGATCTAAATAGCCATTTAATCATAACATCATGTGACCAATTTACAGACCTTTTGTTCAATATTACTAATGACATAGTGAAATATGTGTTCACATGTGTACATTTTAACAACTTTTACTCGGGGCACCAACTACTATAAATCTTTCTTTCATGTGATATCAGTTTGATACTATGGGACCCGTCTGACATGTCAGGCAATGTCAAATAGTGTGATGGACCTCATTAGGACCTCATTGTGTTGGCTTTGTGCCTAAACATTTCCATCACCTGTGAGTCATATTTATATCATCATCTTATGTGACATTCATTTTCACATGACTTATATGGTCACAGCATCTAAAGTCAAGTTCTTGCCTCGCTGTATACACATTAGAAAGGCTCTAAAGGCCATTTGAAGGCAACTGCAAGGACAAATTAGATAAAATGATGGACAGGGTTGATATGGTCCCTATGGTATGGTATGATATGGTATTTTGTATGTTAGCAGGCAACGATTTAATATCAGTGAGTAGAGTCTGAGGGAGACTACACCTTAAAGATGCTTGGCACCTCAAAGATGCAGGTATTCAACCCACAACAACAAGCTAAGAATCAAACTGGTTTGGCTTTGATCCGGCTCTAATGCATCCGAATGCATTAGATCAGGAGTTAAAGTGCTGTCAAAACATGTTTTATACATTTCACACACAGGCAAAACCTTTTAATGTGTCTAAAATAAAATAAAACAAAAACAAACAAACATTGCAACTTGTTTCATTTGTACATGTGTTACTAAGCACGAGAACAAACCTGAGGCTGAGTGTTGTACCTTACTGAAGGAAAATTCAGCCGAGCAGCCTGGACTGGACAAAATAGAATTCTGGGTACCAGAACACACCAGTGCAGAAGAATGTGTGGGACTGAAGTAAAACCAATGAAGGATCATGCCAGAACAAGAAATCAACTCTTTGTGTCTTCGCTATTTCATTTTCTTCTTTGTTCTTTAATAATGTACTGATAGTCCTCCCTCTCCTGTCTTGGCACTTGTTTACTGTAAGATGCACAGGGAGTGTGAGTCGTCAGTCCATTAGGTGGCATCAGATGGTTTATTTAGATCCATCTTCACACCTTTCTCTCCAGCACCTGTAAACCCCCACACAACAAAAAACAACATGGGTCTGAACAAACATATACAGTATAGATACACAAACACACTGTATATTGTGTAGATAGATTTACATTTACATTTACATTTATGCATTTAGCAGACGCTTTTATCCAAAGCGAAGATAGATAGATAGATAGATAGATAGATAGATAGATAGTTTGATTGATTGATTGATTGATTGATTGATGCTACGGTAGATGTAAATAGGTAGCCCCATCGCAAAAGTGCAGATTCTGTTCCAGGCAGATAAGGTTTGATATAGTATTACAAAGTAAACAGTTCACCTTGTCTACATAAATGGATGACTGAATGGTTAATCCATCAGTCAATCAATTTTAATAGACTGCAGAGTCAAATAGAAAGACAGTATGATGTATTTTAAATACCTGTTAAATATTTTTCTTTTGCTCGAGCTCTCTCATCTCCATCAAAATACCACACAGTAATAGCATACCTGTGGAGATATACAGCAGTAACAAACATAGGTCAGAACTACTTTAAACAGAATATGAACACACACAGAGAGAGACATGACTGTTGACAAGGCGACATGATAGAACACGTATGTCAGGACAAATACTGTATATCTACTACTACTAAAGAGATACTATATATCTCTTTATCTTTCTGTCTTTTTGTGTGTGTGTGGGTTTGGGTGTGTATTTTCTCACCTAGTTGCATGAGCAGGCTGTACTTCATGGGGGTTTCGCCTATCAGACCAGAACAGCAGCAGTCGGTCAAATTTGGGTTCAATATCTATTGCATAGTTGGCCTTTCCCTCTGGAAATATTCGTAGAAGACCTCCATGTGCCTATAGGAGAAAGGAAGAAATGACTGACCGTTACAGATGCACTTTGACTGAGCAACAGAAAACAGAGAATGAAACCTATTGTCTGTATTTGACCTCAAACACGAATAAACACTAACACACACGCACAAACATACACACACACACACACACACACACACACACACACTAACACACATGCACAAACATACACACACACACACACACACAAACACACACACACACACACACACACACACACACACACACACAATGTTAACCTTAAATACACACACATACACACACACACGCTCACACACACACACACACACACACACACGCTACACTGGATGAAGAGGAGCGTCCAGGATAGGAAACACCAGCAGGGAATGGTTTTCCTGAGGAGTGCCTGAGAGAATAACCCACAGGAAAAGTGCGCTCGCAGGATAACACGGAGCGCAAAAAGGAAAAGGCCACCGCAGAATAGGGGAAAGGATTAACCTTTCACACGCACAGTCCCCGTGGCAACAACACTCACACGTACCTCACAGGGGTCGGCAGCAGAGGGTGGGGTCACACAACTCACGCCATCATGCCACAGAGCTACGTTAAGAAGGTGTGAGAGATGCTGACTAGACACAACTCACGGCATGCCACAGAGCTACGTTAAGAAGGTGTGAGAGATGCTGACTGGACACACCACATCATATCGTATGGAGGAAGACCGAAGTTTACAAGTCAGGAAAGTCTACACATCTAGGTCGGTTCTGAATCACCTGATACACCTCATTCACCTCGCACACTCATTTTGACTATACCTGTAGACATCCATCTACCTATCCAGTGGGTCTGTATTTGAACAGTAATTCTGTTCAAAAAAGTATAATAGATTGAATCAATGTACTGTTTAAGGAATGCTGATTGCCTGTACTGTTTTAAACATGCTGATATCTGTTTTAGACTTAATTTACACAAACCTGGTAATTAGAAATTATTTCCTTATATGATGCTCAAAAACAGCCAGAGTTGGCTGTCAAATACATGTCAAACAAACAGAAAGCCAACCAGAGATCTTACAATCAAGGAGGCACTGTCATATCAGTGTTAAAACTCCATTTTCTCCATCTACACAAAGTTAAATTTCTGAAAATATCATCTTTGGCCGAAGTTTTTAAAGGTGTACGTTTTTAGTGACTGTTACGGCTGTATGTGTTTTGTTCCCTGTGCTGTTTGTCCCTTTTGGTTTGCCATGCTTCTAGCTCTGCTAAGGTGCCTTGAAGGTGGATCATCTTGATTGGCAGCACCCACCTGATCAAGATGCCTTAAAAGCTCCAAGTTCCTGCTGCTGGGGAGAGGCTTTTGGTGTGGGGACTGCTGCTTGTCTTGTTGCCTCTCAGCCTGGGATTTGTGTTATGTATTGTTAAATTGTGTGTCTTGTCAATATGTGTAATACATCCCACTGGTTGGGCATTACTTTTAAAGGTGTTTTCTGTTTTAACTTGGGTCAATGGTGCATTATTGTTCGCCTCAGTAGGGCCATTTATAGTTGGGGGCGTAACAGTGACTGAAACCTAAGTTTATCTGCAACACTTAGCTCCGAACAGGTCTTAAGACACTGATTCATTCTCAACACTTTACAAGCAATGAAAAGCCCTTAACACATTACAGATTGTGCTCAAGGAAATCTACTCTTTTGAGCACTGTATCTATATAAAAAAAAACAAAGCCCAGAAAAATTAAACAGCGAGATCTAAAAAAAAAATACAACTAAATCCAAGGCCACACCGTTAGATTAGCAACCAACCCTCCACACATCACACATTTTGCATATACTATATCTGGCCCCTGCTGCTTGCAAGAAAATGTAGAGTTTCTGGTCCATCTGGAACAGGCTCTGGGGTCGTGCATGCGTGTGGAGGGGCTCTTGGGAAGAGCAGTTAGGTTGCATTCACAGTGTCGCTTCCTCACTACCCCTTGGGGAAGCATCTGACTCACGGTTCCCACCGAGATGCCTCCAACAGGCCAGCCTCATTCACATGAGACAGGGCTCTGAGCAGGGTCAACCATGTGTGATCCGGAGGAGAGACAGTCCGGCATTCATAGCACCGTAATAGCTGCCAGGGTCGAGTTAGACAACGGGTCAAGAGTGCCAAAGAGCACTTAATTAAATAATTCATCCCTGATGCTCATGAGTTCACTTAATACATCAAGCCTGTCTATATCCATAACATTACAGTCAGTAGCTCAGATGCCAAAAGAGCACTTGAGCAGACTAGTTCTAGTCTGAAAGCCTATATTATGTGATTACAAATAAAGAATCTAACAAGAAGCTGGAAATCATCCATTTTCTATCTCAACTAAAAATGAATGCAATATATTTTGCTTGTGACTGTTACCGTACATTCAGTTTTTCAGTGTCAGTATTATCCAGGCATAAAACTATATTACGTTGCACACATTGCTTCTGGTTTCTAACCAGTGAATTTGAGTCAAGGACATAGCCTTCTATTCATGAAACAGTTTTACTCATTGCTCGCTCGATTAGTAAACAACACTGTTTGATCAGGATGTTAAAAAAGAGGCATTCAAACTAAGACATTAGTTGCAGGGAATGAACTGCACTTCAAGTTCAATCCAAATATTCACAATAAGAAACAAATGTGATGGCATGCAGAGGAAAGTTACTTTGTTACTAATGTTTGTTGATGTTTAGGGACAGTGTAATTTGTCATCAGACTTGATTAAATTTATCTTTTAAATCTACACAAATACAAAAACCTAATGCCAGTAAAGACTTTTCACATACCTTGGCATCCCAATCCTTGTTTAGGTAATATATACATGTGACACATCTCCCATCGCCATTAGGGTTATCCACATGGCGCACATACCCTGTTCCTTCGCCTGGGTAACATGCAACCATTGCCTGTGAATTTCACACAGAACGCACTAGTTGAAGGACATTGGGTTGAATTTAAGATTTCACCATTTTTAAAAAAATCGACACAATCAATTCAATTCAATTCAATTTTTATTTTTATAGCGCATTTTTACAAAAGGCATGTCACAAAGCGCTTATCACAAGAGGCCCAATGAGCAACAGGGGCAAGGAAAAACTCCCTAGCAGCGTTTTTTGTTTTTACTTGTTATGGTAAAGGAAGAAACCTTGTGCAGTTCCGACGGCAATCAAGCTGTGTCTGTATGTCTGTAAACAGTCAAAGACAGTTTTAGTTTTGTTGCATTAGACCGTAGTTGTCATCTGTCAATTTGGGAAGGCATGGAAGGAGCAAAACAGCTTTCATCCCAAAAATCTGTATTTTTATTACCATTTAACCATTTAAGTGACAACAAATTAACCTAAAAACAGCATGAAATGTTACTTTGTCTTCCTTAAATACTGTGCAACGTACTGAAATGATTCAAAAAGTTCACTCAGCATCTGGACTTTGTTCAGGATAAAGGTGTACCCAAATAATTATATTTCAGAGAGAATCTTCTTTTTTGAACCAAATTTCATAATGGCATATCTATTTGATTCAATCATGGATCAGGAGCCAGGTCTTAGGGACCTGGAAACATCCATGGTTCAAAAAAAAAGAATAGAAAAGAATGAAGGGGGCATCAAAGAAGAGAAAGAAGCAGAGAGGGAATAACAACAGACATCTGGTTTATGCTGAGACAAAAACCCTCTGATTCACTGTCACCGTCAGTCAAACATGTTATGAGCTGAATGCAACACAGATCACAAACCCATAAAGAACATAGCAAACATAAAACTATATGACAAATACATTTCTTGGAGCTATTTGTACCCCAAAACTATTTTGAAATTGACTGTATGTGTGTGTGTGTGTATGTGTGTGTGTGTGTGTGTGTGTGTGTGCGTGTGTGTATGTGTCATAACTAAAAGCATAATAAAAAAAGACACTGGTCTATCCAGCTATCCAGCCGTGTATAGATAAAAAAGCAAGGCATCTGGAGTGTGAGGGAAAATGGCACGTTCACCCTCTTTATCAGCACTTTCACATCAACACAACACAGGTTCTTCCGCCTTCTGCTGAGCTCTCCCATCTAAAACAGTCACCACATTATTACAAACAAGCTCATGAGTAAATGCTTGTAGATGGACTAGCGCCAAAACTAATAAGACATGACAAGTCACTGTACAGTTCTCCTTAAAGCAAGAGAGAGAGAGAGAGAGAGAGAGAGGAAGTTGGATCCTACTGAGGTGAGATGTTTGCTTGTTAGAGAAAAAAAAACTCTTCTTGTAAAAGTCACACAGAGCTAACTTCAGTAATATTAGATGACAACTGGTGTGTTTATAAAACATTGAACACTGCAAAACCTTTTTCTAAAAAAAAATCTTACTTATTCTATTCCTGCTCTGCTAGAGCTTATTGGAACATTTGGGAAGATATCTGGGTACAAGATTAACACTTCAAACAGTATGCTAATGTTATTAGGTGATAATGATAGAGTACAGCTGCAGAATGATCCTGGTGTTAGATCCTAAATTAGAGAACATTGTCTCTGCAAATTATGAATCCCTTTTTGAAAATATTTCTAACTCTATTGAAAGACGGACATCTCTACCCATTTCCTTAATTGGTCGCATAAATGTCCTGAAAATGAACGTCTTACCCAAACTGTTATATCTATTTCCGAACATTCCTTTGCCACCTCCAAAACGCCTTTTCATAAGGCTTAACAAATTATTCACTAACTACATCTGGAATAACAGACGACCCAGACTTCGCCTTTCACTTCTACACTTGCCATATGATAGAAGGGGGCTTCAGTGCCCCAATGTTCAATGGTATTATTGGGCCGCTCAGCTCAGAACTATTATGTTCTATTTCTCTTCACAAGGTCCATCTTGGGTCAATATGGAAACAGTTGCAGTTATGCCTGGCCTGTCATTAAACCTGTACTTATACTCTGCTGATCTCAAGGTCCTCAGGAAGAAATGTTCTAAGCCAATAGTTCTCAATATGATTCATGTTTGGTATGAGGTCAGGAGATATTTTGGAATGTCAAATAACCTTTCTTGTTATGGCCCCATTTGGAGTAATACAAACTTTAAAGCAGGACGGCTTGATGCAGGCTTTAAAGTGTGGGCAGATAGGGATTAAGTCAATAGCAGATTTATACTCTTCTAATAAGCTCATGTCATTTGAGGAGATAGCTAATTCATTTGATATACCAAAAAAATAATTTCTTCAAATATTTACAAATAAGAATTTTTATTTTGTATCTTAAAAGAACTCTCTAGAGATGCCAATACTACATAGCTTAGAGAAGGAAATGGTTAAAGGTTGTTATAATAGAGGTTTAATTTCACAGTTTTATGGATAGTATCAGGATCACAAGAGTCATCACTTAATAAATTAGAAACCAGGAGGACAGACTTAAAAGAAGATCTGTCTATGGATGATTGGATGGAGGGAGGCATGTAGGGAAGCTCAAACCCAAACTGTAAGTGTAACATTGAAACTGTTTCAGTATAAGCGGTTGATGCGTACCTATAACACCAACTATTCTACATCCTCATACCTGCATAAAGTGCATGGTAATCCCCACACATCGACGCAGCGGCCTCTGGTTCTCCTGACCGTGCACATCACTGTGGGATAGCTTGAAACGTAATTTCGATTCCTCTGTATATCCAGTATATGTAGAGAAAGAGACTCAAGATTGTCCTTCATCCAAGTCATGGTGGAGAAATGCAGAATTTCTGTTGCCTACAATTGTACCCTTTGACAGTGAGGGGAAGCTCACCCTAACTGTGCTGCCTGTGACAGTGATGCCCGGGGGACAATGAGGGGTTAGGCTCCTTGCTCAAGGGAATTTCAGCCCTAGATGTAACTGGTGGGGATTGAACCAGCAACTCCATTGCTTCAAGCCTGAAGTCCTAACCTGTAGGTCAAGGCTACCTCCATGCATTATTGTATAGAGTGTCAAAATGCTATAACCATTCATTTAAAACAATTGGAATGCTTTTGTTTGATTTTTTATACATTCAAGTTAATAATTGAATTCTGGTCAATAATTACTGAAATGGATTAATGGATTAATAGCAATTTGGAGCCGGTGCAATTCTGTGCTATTTAGTGTTATTGTTCCGAGTCTATTTTAAACACCCCAACTTGCGTCAGTCCACATGATAGGCTACAGCCACACAGACGGAGGTTGCGTTTCTCAGCGTTTTAAAGCCCTGGATCCATGACCCACATTCAGGGAGCGAGTGCAGGTTTTGTCATGGTGTTGTCTGCCATCCGGCTGGGGCAAGGCGGAGCTCGGTAGGTGGCTCGTCTCACACACACTAGGGGGTCCCAAGGTTGGGTGCACGCCACGCTGCTGACTGGAAAACTGTTTCCTGCGCGTGTCAGCACTTCCTGTTTAAACGTTACCCGTGGAGACACATGCAGGCCCTGATGCCTCCCTGTCTCTTTCTCTCTTGCTTGAGTGGGTGCATGCGCACACACAGACAGACACACACACACACACACACAAACAGAGGAAGAAAGACACAAGAATAGAGAGAGAGAGAGAGACAGAGACAGAGAGAGAAAGAGAGAGAGAGCGAACTAATGTAAACTCTGCACTGTTGGCCTCCCTCCAAGGGGAGCAGTATTTTAATGATTGTGTTACGTGCGGTGCGTGAGGGAAGTTCTCCGATGTCCAGCCCTGCTCCAAGGGGGAAAGCCCCGGGATAAGTAAACATATTTGTCCCCCCCCCCCTCGCCAAACGGGAACTTGCATATAGACTAGGGTTTGCTGTATACATATTTTGGGCCAGAAACAAAAATAAGTATTGATGACCTTGAAACGACATATTCAAAACTCTGCAAACACAACAACTTGACAATGATAAATCAGCATGATGACTCTAACTTAAGGTCCTCATCTGTACTGCACTTGTTAAGGGAAGCCCACTCTTCACTAATTGGTGACCTACGGTCATTGAGACCTCAGATGCACTCAGAGATCAAAGGCCTTTGGTTTATTCAGTGCAGTCTGCAGCTATCCGGTCATGTTGGACCTCCTGCCACAATGTGAGGCCTATGCATGCTGTGTAGTAGCTATGCAATCTGCTGTTTAGCTCAGTTTACGTTTCTAAGCAACAAAAAGCAACCCCTGCGCTACATTGTTTGAACAGACTGTGCTATTCTACATAGAATAGTATTCTTTAGTGTGAATGAGTTCTTAACTAATTAATCTTCTCATCTCAAATCGAAAGTCAAGTGTTATTACGCTTACTCAGTGAACCTTGGCTGTTTAGTCTGCCAAAAATTTAAATTCCATTTACAATAACGTAATTTATTTAAGTTATGCGTTTACCTGCACAAGGCCCCCCACACAAAGGTCTTAGCACCATTAGTATAATCACATCTGTATACAATTTATGTTTTTCTTTTCCGCACTAATACTTTTAAGCAGGCTTCCTAAGTAGGCCCTCTGACTTCAAAGGACCTAATGCAGCGAGCACATGGTTTACTCAAATCACCCTGAAAACTTGAGCGAAAATCCCCTACGGAGACATTGCTTGACTCTCATGACTTCTGTTCTGGTGTTGGACATCATGGAAATACGATTAGCAGTCCGCTCATTAGGCCCCTGTGTCACAAGGGGAAATCTATATCACAGGGCCAGGTCTGGTCAAGAGCTGGCCAGCTTCTGACATGAAGGCATGTCTGCCATGGAGTCTCACTGGGCGTGTGCTGTAGGGAGCAGAATGGAGGAGTTCAAACCACTGGAGGTAATATGTGATGGCGCACTAGTCAAGAAGGTGGAATTTTCTGATGTCTTTTTATAAACAACAGATTAAGATCTTACTTTGACACCATCAGGGTTGGAGTCCTTTAGTTCTGAGGGGTGGCATGATGAGGCAGCCCTCATCATGCCACCCCTCGGTGCTCTCTCGGCCACGTCCGCTCTTCCCTATCAACACCCTCATCATCGGTGATTCCATAACTAGGAACATCAGATTTTTTGATTCTACCACTCACTGTGTTCCAGGAGCCAACATCAAGGATATTCACGAAATTTTATGTGAGTTGCTGCCCTCTTTGGCTTCCTCCATCACTAGAATTATTGTCCATGTGGGGTTAAATGACACTGTTCAACGTGAGTCGGAATTAATGAAACGGGACTTTCTTGCTCTCATGGGACTCCTTGAGCAAAGTGGGAAGTCAATTTTTATCTCAGGCCCTATACCAACTGTTAGACGCGGCGATGAACGCTTTAGCCGACTTCTTGGCCTGAACAACCGGCAGCAGTATACCTGCAGAGAGCAAGGTATCGGTTTTATTGATAATTTTAACATGTTTTGGCACAAGGAAACTCTTTTTAAACCCGACGGAATTCACCCAAACCACATGGGCGCCCGCTTGCTTGCTTCAAACATTTCATACGTTGTTCAGCTCACCCCACGCTCCACCAGAGACGATTGACTAAATAAAACAGGAAAACTCCCTGCTTCAAGCACCCGCCTTCATCAGGCCCAACACGCAGCCCATAGCGGTAGCGCCCCCTGCTGTTCCCTCCAGCCACCACCCATGCTCTGCTCCTTGGATTCTAGGACAAGTGCTCCTAAAACAATAATAAGCCACAGAACAAATCGCAGACGCCATGCTCATGGGGCCATCGTGGCGAATCTTAGACCTGTCCCCAAAAAATATATAGAAGTGAGCAGGACCCCTGAACCTACCTTGGTTTCCCTTGCCCTCCTGAACATCAGATCTCTTTTAAAAAAGACATTTTTAGTTAATGAGCTTATTTGCACACATAAACTGGATTTTCTTCTTTTAACCGAAACTTGGCTGGACCAAGCCACAAATGCTACTATCCTTATTGAGTCTGCCCCCCCTAACTTTAACTTCATGAGTGAATCGTGCATGGAAGGCAAAGGGGGAGGAATAGCAAAAATATTCAGAGACACTTTCCAGTGCAAAAAGACATCCCTGGGCGATTTTACATCATTTGAGTACTTAAGTGGACTTATAAAGTGCTCTCCTGACATCCTGCTGCTGACTGTTTACAGACCGCCCAAGCTCTCTGTCAAATCATTTTTTAATGAATTTTGTGAACTGCTATCAGCTGTCTGCTTAGACTATGATTGCATTATCATATCTGGAGATTTTAATTTGCACATTGATAACACTGAAAATACAAGCACCAAAGAATTCATGCATCTGTTAGATACTTTTGATCTAACACAACATGTTAAAGGGCCAACTCACTCTCAAGGTCATACACTAGATCTTGTTATAACTAAAGGTCTTCATGTCTCCACCACTGTAGTGGATCTGGCACTATCTGATCATTATTGCATTTTCTTTGATGTCAAATTATCCCCTAATCTATGCACCAGATCCCTGGCTACTGAAAGGAGGACTATAAATGAAAATACGGCCAGACTCTTTGAACATGCCTTATCACAAGCACTCTCACAGGCCCCAAGTCAACTTTCTGACTCTGCTGATGACCTGTTGACCAATTTTAATGCCAGAATGACACACATTATGGACAATATTGCACCATTAAAGCTTAAAAGAATTGTGGATAATAAGAAAACCCCATGGAAACAAAATCCAACAGTTAAACACCTCAAAAGAGAGTGTAGGAAGGCAGAAAGAAAATGGCGCAAAACCAACCTCCATATCCACTATCAAGTATATAAAGGAACGTTAAAAAAACTATAATCTTGAAATCTGTAAGGCAAGGCAATCATTTTTCTCTGAAATTATAAACAGGAATTTGAACAATGCTAGTGTGCTCTTCTCCACAGTTGAAAAGTTAACAAACCCCAAATCACAAATAGCACCTGAGTTTCTCACAACTGACAAATGCAACGAGTTTGCATGCTTTTTTAGAAGTAAGATTAATAACATCAGAATAAATATTACAACACAGTTGCAGACAGCCCAACAACCAGAGCCTATATCACCAAAGAGTATATCATGCTGTATGTCAACATTCAACTCCATTGATTACGATGTACTGGTGAAAACCGTCCAAGACCTCAGTTCTTCCACATGTGAAATGGACATTTTGCCAACCAGCTTCTTGAAATCTGTCCTCCACCTTGTAGCACCAGATCTGCTCCAGATTATAAATGCTTCTTTGGAGAATGGCATTTTCCCCAAGTTATTAAAACTAGCAGTAGTAAAACCACTACTGAAAAAGAATACCCTGGATCAGTCAGCTCTTAACAACTATAGGCCAATATCCAATCTGCCATTTGTAAAAGATAGTTGAAAAGATAGTTTTCAATCAACTAACTGTGTTTTTGTCCTCAAAAAATTGTCTTGATATATTTCAGTCTGGCTTTAGAGCCTATCACAGTACTGAGACTGCCCTCATTAAGGTTGTGAATGACATCCGTCTAAATACTGATGCAGGACAAACATCTGTTCTGGTGCTACTGGATCTCAGTGCTGCCTTCGACACTGTTGATCATGGCATACTACTACACCGGCTGGAACATTGGGTTGGTTTTACTGGTATAGTGATTAAGTGGCTAAAATCCTACTTAGAAGATAGAAGCTTCCTCGTTGCCATGGGCACCCATGCTTCAACACCAATGCCCCTGACCTGTGGAGTCCCCCAGGGGTCTATACTTGGACCTTTACTATTCAACCTGTATATGCTCCCACTTGGTCAGATTATCACTAACTACACAATTTCTTACCATAGCTATGCTGATGACACCCAAATCTACATTTCATTGTCCCCTGATGACTATACCCCCCTTGAAGGTCTCTATCATTGTATTGAACAGATAAATGACTGGATGTCCTTTAATTTTCTGCAGCTAAACAAAGACAAGACTGAGGTGATTATATTTGGAAACAAGAAGAAAAGAGCAAAGGTGGCCACTGGGCTCAATGCAAAGGGGTTCACAGCCAAAGAGACCGTTAAAAACCTTGGAGTCATCATTGATAGTGACCTTAACTTCAGCAGTCATATCAAATCAATCACTAAATCAGCATACTATCATTTAAAAAACATCTCTAAGCTGAGAGACCTAATGTCAAGTAAGGACCTTGAAAAACTCATTCATGCTTTTATCTCTAGCAGAGTTGACTACTGCAATGGCCTGTTAACAGGCCTACCCAAAAAGCCTTTTCTTATTATGCTGTGCAGCTATGGAACCAACTTCCAGAAAATATAAAAAAATGCACCTACCGTTGACAGTTTTAAATCAAGACTTAAGACCAAATTATTTTCTGATGCTTATTCCTAATGCCACCTGATTTTAATTATTTATCTGTTTTGGTTTTATGATTAATTTTCTCTTGATGTTCATTTTATGTTCATTTTTACCTGATTGTAATTATTTATCTATTGTGGTTTTATTATTAACTTTCTTTTAATGTTCATTTTTTTACAAATATTTAAATTTTTTGCATTTTTTATTTATTTTCTGTTAATGTTCATTTTACTATTTATTTTCTTAAATGATCATTTTACTTCATATATTTTATATTTCCTCTCCTCTTTTTTTCATCTATTTTGTTCATCTTTTTATTATCAATTTTCTTTTAAATTCTCTTTTAAATTTTTTTTTTCATCTATTTTATTCATCTTTTTATTATCAGTTTTCTTTTTAAATCTCATTAATGTTCATTTTATTATTTATTTTCTTTAATGATCATTTTACTTCATATATTTTATATTTCCTCTCCTTTTTTTTTCATCTATTTTATTCATCTTTGTATTATCAATTTTCTTTTAAATTCTCATTTTTAACACACACGTTTGTTGCCTTGTATTGTATTTTGTTTTGGTCTCTGTACAGCACATTGAGTTGCCACTGTGTATGAAATGCGCTTTATAAATAAAATTGCCTTGCCTTGCCTACTACTAAGCAAACAGAATCATTCCAGTGCATTCTCATCAAGCTGATGCATATCTGACCGACATCAACTGGTCTTTAAGAAGCCGAGACTAGCCTGAATTAAATTAGTAATCTAAGTCAATCTATGGCATATGGTGATGTCTAAATCTAGGAGATATAGAAGATACATAATCATTACCGGTAAACATGGAGCACACCAATGTAACCATAAAAGACTCCCCAAAAATCATATGCATTCACCAATGCACCATACATTACTAAATTCCATTTCTTTACATCAGTTTAACAATGTTGATTTCTGAACTATTTAGGGCATCTCATTGCAAAATTTAACTTCAGCAAGAACATTTACAGATGTGTATAAGTATACACAACACTTTTGTGAACAGAGTAAAAGTTTAGCTAAGCAATAGGATAAAAATAAACAGATTATATAAAAACGACCACTATTTTCCCTGGATAACAAACATACTGTTAACTTGAAGCCTGGCCAGTTTCAAAACATCTTTGGCTGCTTTACAGCAACTAATTAATGGAACAACAATATTTGGTTTGATGATTTGATAAGAGGACTTAAATGTAAACAGTGTTCAATTCCACTAAGGTCTTGCTCGTGCCATTGTTTATTCTTGTTCCAAAAGTCGCCTGTGACCTTGATTAACCTTTGGTTTTCCAAAATTGAAACTGTAAATATATCAACATCCAATTCAAAGATCTGTTAGATGATCTGTAAACTGTTAGGCAGTGACAAAAAACTGCACTAAGGACATCAGCACAATAGACACAGGAAGCAAGCTACCCACTTGGGCATTCCTGAACTAAAACCTCTCTTTTTTATTTTAGGAAGTCCTTACTGACATTATTATTTTGTCTTATTAAACCCAATATGTGTAAGTTTTATTTTTTTCGTATGAGAATTTCTCCCATCTATCGGCAAAGTGGTATACTGCACACGTTTGAATAAAATGTATTAGCCCTTCCCTTCCCACGGCCCTCATTTCCAATGGTCCTCATTTTGAAAATGGCGGCGCAAAATGGATATTCTCATTTGGTACCCAGCCACATCTATATATAAATGGAAATTACCAAGTTTACGGGAACACTACAGTTTATTCGTGGAGGTAATTACCATCGTTTTACATTATATTTTTAAAATAAAAAATGTATTTTTAATAAAAGACGAAGATGAATAAAAGATAAATCCTACACATAGTGGCTTTAAGTCCTTAGTGACTTTATTGGCCTTATTTAGTTTAATTCAGTTAATTCATTTAGTTTAATTTTAGTTCAATCAGAATCATCTTCGCTTTGCTCAAATGTAGCCAAAAATAGAAACTCCCACAGATATCTGCATCTTTTTTGACACAGATTAGAAGTTATCTGTCTTTTTACAGGGATCCGCCCTTGAGTTTTAACTGTCTACAGTTCATCCAGCTCTTCTCAGAGTCTGACTACGGTACTTTAAGGTCTAGTTTTGCAAAGGTCACTGAATCACATTAAACCAGCATCTTGTCTATTAACATCTTGCTCAAAATCGACCAGGTGATGTCACTTTTTATCCAGAAAGGTTTTGAGATTCATGACAGCTTATATCCTCTACATATGAAGGGCTTTTCTAAATGTTTTAATTAAAGAGAAAGTATTTGAGTGTTTTTAAATAATGTTAATCTTATAGGTCCTAAAGACCAACATGTCTATAGCAGGGATCCCTGCATGAGAGCTTTATTCCTGCTATTGCGGAAAAGATGCTTATCCATATCCATAACACAAGCACGAACAGCCAGTCTGCAGTAAGGAAAAAAGCTGAGAGAGAGAGAGAGAGAGAGAGAGAGAGAGAACAGACAGACAAGGAGAGAGAGAGAGAGAGAGAGAGAGAGAGAGAGAGAGAGAGAGACTGTGTGGAAAACGTGATGACGTGTAGGATAGCTTGTATATTATCACTAGCATAGGGGAGCAACTCTCTGAGGAAGTCACTGTTTAAAGTAATGATCTACTTTCTGTCTGTGATGACCCCCCCGCTCCCCTCTCTTTTTACAGTTGAGTAAGAACAATGGCTAGAGATATACATCAGAGGGCTTCATCATCATTACCGAGATACCTTCTCAACTTGCAGCACTCTTCGCTGGCTGTCAACAAGGACCAGTAATCAAAAGACAAATGAAGCAAGTTTTTAAGATGCAAAAAATTCAGAAAGAAGTCCATTTGTACAATTCAGTTGATTTCATTATAATTTTCAAGCCATCTCTTTTAAACTGCCATTTGAATGTTATTAAGGTAAAGTAAAACTAGCAAAAAAGTCTAATTAAACCCTCTATGTGTAAGTTTTATTTTTTGCGTATGAGAATTTCTCCCATCTATCGGCGAAGTGGTATACTGCACACGTTTGAATAAAATGCATTAGCCCTTCCCTTCCCACGGTCCTCATTTCCAATGGTACTCATTTTGAAAATGGTGGCGCAAAATGGATATTCTCATTTGGTACCCAGCCACATCTATATATAAATGGAAATTACCAAGTTTACGGGAACACTACAATTTATTCATGGAGGTAATTACCATCATTTTACATTATATTTTTAAAATAAAAAGTGTATTTTTAATAAAAGACGAAGATAAATTGAAGATAAATCCTACACATAGTGGCTTTTAGTTAATTCATTGCAAATTTCATCTGACCTCAAAATGATCAAACATTGTGGGATGATTATAGAATATCTTTCCTGGTAGACTGGCAAATATCTGGGAATATTAAGGCACACCCGCCCATACCGCTTTTTTGTTTTTTTTTGATGGTTATGCTTGTGTCATTCAATGCCAGAAGGAGTAACTTCAAATCAAGCAAACTGACATGAAAGCCCAGGCCTTGGCTTTCATTTGAAACCAATTTTATGTTTCTAGGTAAAGGGGTTTTCAAGTTATAAACTTTTGAATGTCAGTAGGCCCTCTTGTTTACAAACAGTCTCTATGGGAATTTACATAGGGGTCCCAATCAAAACGCATACATTTTTTTTTCAAAAATGTATATTCAAAAATCATATTTTTGCTCTTTTTACTTCAATTGTTTTGTGTAACAGGCTGAGAGATGGAGTTAGGACTTTTTTGGGGGTATCATATGGATGGTACCTTCATATCTTAGTTAGTAGACATTTGAAATGAGCGAGAAAAAAAAACTTAGTTCCAACCTCTATAACTCTGTGTCCATATGTCACAGAAACATACATATTCCTCTAGAAAAAAGTTGAGGGTGTCACTTTTCCAATGGTACTAGGCACATCCCTGAGTCTAAAACTATGTAGGAACTGTCAAGCTTTCAATTTGGGTATGCCGTTGTTTTGAAAAAAAGGAAAAATAGGGGTGTGCCTTAAGAGGTTAAGTAGTTTTGAGTGAACGATGATGGACTCTCTGGGTGAAAGAGTGGTAAGTGATATAAGTGAGATAAGCAGTGCAGTACACAAGGATGTGTGTGCGTGCGTGTGTGTGTGTGTGTGCTATGGTTTGTACAGTAAATAGACTCTACTAAATGAAACCTTCTCAGCTCTTAAAAGCCCACTAAGCAACATTTTTCAGTTAATTAATCCGTTTCATACTGTTTAGGATGCTAACATGAGTCATTACACGGCGAACGAACTGTGTAGAATGCGCCACTGTGGCCCACAACGGTAGATACAGCATCCGCCTCCAATTGAATGCAGTGCAATACAATGCAATACAGTAGTCTTTAGAGGGAGCTTGTGAGAGATACATCTGGCCTATATCATGAATGCGTGATTGGTCAGCAGAGAAGTAGCCTGATTGATAAACCGTGGCACTTTAAGACATAATGATATTTAAAGTCGGAAATCCTTTTAAACTCTTTCCTAACTTTAGGCTTGTCTTATTCTTTGCTGACAGCTTGAAAAAAAAAATCTTCTATAAAACCACTCACATTTTTTTTCCATCCTTGGGGGACAAAGGTCTCCACGGCCAACTATCTTAATTTTCCCATGTTCAGACAAGACATTGTGACAATACATCTGGAAGAAAGCTTATTAAAGTTAAAAAATGGATGCCCACTGAATTGTCACAGTGACCTGCAGAGGAAGCACAGAGGACCTTAAGCAAAGAAGCTCTAAGAAGCACAAATCATGTGACTTCCCGCCACAGCACAGCACACCAGCAATCTAGGTCAAAGGTCATTTTATGAAATGTATGAAAGGTTTCACAAGGAGACAAATGGCCAAGACCTGTACTTGATGTACAAAATAATAAGTCACTGCCAATCAGGGGAGGACATTGAAATCCTTTCTGTCTATAAATACCCAGGTGCTCATCTCAACAGCACACTGGACTGGTCCCTCAGAAGACTGGGGCCTTTTGGTGAGTGCAGATCTCTACTAAAGACTTTCTATGATTCAGCAGAAGTGTCGGTCGGATTTCATATCTTAATCTGTTGGGGAAGTGGCCACTGTTGCTGGGGAGAGAGAGATGTTGGATAAACTGATATTTTTTATGAAATCAACAACAACAGGAAATGCCCCATATTATTATTTTTATTTTCAACTGTACATTGTGTTAGCCCATTCGTAAAAACTTAATTTACTTTCACATCATTATCTGCATTCTTTTGGCTGTTTAAAGGCCCACTATGTGTAACAGAGTCAGGAATTTGTGTATGAATTTCTACAGAATAGATGTGATATAGTTATAGTTATGGGATATAGTTATGGAGCCTCCTGGTGGTGTTATGTGCAGCTGCGCAACAATAGTTTTCTCTGCACATGTTACTACCTCTAGCAGAGAAAGAGCTTACCCTGCTGGAGGTTAGTACATTGTAATAGAGCTGTCCTTATGTTTTTGATTTTAATATTTTAAAATTATATATACCTGGGATTAATGGCTGACAGTGTGGTTGTGAATAGTGTTATTCTGTAATTATTACGTTTTATGTTATTTTATGTTTAGATTATAACTTTATTTTTGTAAAGATATTCTCACCACGTTGCAGACTGCTAGTCAGCCCTTGCTAGTGCACCATGCTGCAGCACGATTTGCTTGATGTTGTTTGATTTTATTATGTTAAGTGTAAATTGTAATTTTCGTTTGCATTTCGTTTACTTTCGTGTGCTGATGCAGAGACGTAGCTGTGAATGCATTGTGTTTGTATCGTGTTTGTCCAGGTAGGCTCGGTTTTATTGCTTTAGAATGTTGTTTTAGAATGATAGCGTGTGAATGTTGTTTTAGAATGCTAGCAAGGGAATGTCTATTCAGAATGCTAGCGTGTGAATGGTGATTATTGCGATCACGGCAGAGAAAGAGCTTACGCTGCTGGAGATGCAGAGACGTAGCTGTGAATGCATTGTGTTTGTATCGTGTTTGTCCAGAATAAAAACTTTTGGAGAAATTCAGCCTGAGTGCCCTTCATCAGCGGAGAAACACACGTCCGTTACATATGCAACATTTTTCATTTAATTAATCCGTTTCATACTGTTTAGGATGCTAAAATGAGTCATTACACGGCGAACGAATGGTGTAGAATGCGCCATCGTGGCCAATAGCGGTAGATACAGCACTTGCAATGTTCAGCAGCGCGGTCCGCCTCCAAAAGAATGCAGTGCAATACAATGCAATACAGCGGTCTTTAGAGGGAGCTCGTGAGAGAGAAAAACAGAACGTTGCTTAGCCCCTCTTTAATGTTAGTGGAAATGACCAAGCCTTAGACTGTGACCTAAGACTAAAATAGAATTTAAAATCTCTTGCATTCTAAATTACCCAGTAATTCCTGAACACTTAACAACCTGTTGAGAGAACACTTCAAAATCAATAGACTGCCACTTTTCTACTGTGTAAGCCTACTGTGTAAAAGGCAATTCAATATTTTAATCAAATCTTCCAGTGTCTTCCAGTGTAACAATTACTGAAGATAACAAAATTATTTATGCTGTGCGAGTGCCATGCAGCAACTGATATGCAGTCTAATTGCGGGGCACATGACTCAGCCAAGTTGAAAATGAACCGTCATGTTCTGGTGCAAACAACAGGATGCATGCATACAAAGAGGTCTTCTTGTATCTATGTTTATGGATAGCATATATGTGAATGCACTGACTCAGCAAACATAGTTTTCACTATTAAATCTTCATTGAAAAGATCAGTAAGGGTCAACTGAATGTTGGTCAGTGCAAGATATTCAGCTCTAAGGCTATAGGCCTACTTAATCTTTTTCACCCAAAACATGAATTTAAATTGAAAATAATATGAGGGAGTCCAAACTGAGTCAAGAGAGCTACAAGAAATGTACAATCAAGCTGACATAAGAGAATAAGGGAGGTTGTGAAGCCCAAATCAGCAATTAATCAGTAATGTCTTAGTAATAGGCTAATAGTGGTGTTTAGAATTTAGAGGTGATGTGTTTGATGGATACACGAATCCAGACTAGGCTATAGATGCCCTTAAAATCTTAGATGGTTGTTAAAAAGGCTGCATTTGCATCATGAAGTCAATTATTTATATTGATTACAAATAGAAGTCACTAACATTCAAGACAAATTCCTTAGCACAGACTGATTTTAAAAAAAGCAACTTCACGCTCTAAAATCAATGCGTGCGCTTCGCGCTAACCCTAGCTTTGGAACCGCTACTTACTTTCGTTCTGCCATTTATTCTGTAGTTTCCCAGTCTACTGTTACAAAGTCTGAGGAGGTCATCCATGCGGCTCATGAGAAAACGGATCTTCTCACATCCTTCTTCGTTTCCTTCGATCCACACTATCTGATCTCCCCGAATATCTCTAGTGGAATCGCTTCTTTGACCGACCAACTGTCCGTCAGTGAATCTGCCACTTTTATGGAGAGCTACAACGTTTTCCAGTACACCCGACCCAGTCTCCTCGCCCAGAAAGTTATCAAGAAAGAAAAAACCATGGTCATTCATGTTACGTATGACTGTGTCACCCAAAGACCGCTTGTTTTTCTGAGCGTTAGATGCTGTGTTGTTATTTATTCCGGAAGCTTCATTTGTGGTCGTATCTGTCGTGCGTTCTGTACTAGGTGAAACCGCTTCATTTTGGACATGTGGCGATGGCTGCAGCGTCTTAGAAGGTTTTACATATTGTTTTTTGAGCTTACTCTTGTCGGCCTCTTTGCAGATCAGCTTGTGCGTTTGCCAGTCCTGTTTCTGGTGATCTTTGCAGCAGTAAAACGAGTTTCGGCAACGTCCACATTTCAGCAGGTTCTCCATTTCCCCGCAAAGTTCGCAATACTGCTTGTCTTGCTCCGGGTCCAGTTCCTTGTCTTTTTCCATTTTGACAGGTATGAACTCTACTTCCAATAGGCTACTTTACACGCCTTATGTCATAGTTAAGTTGCGAGTCTGTCACACATGGAATCCCACATGAAAAACCAACGCCCCCTTGCAAAAGTCCCTACGAATTAATCACATCGCATGCGTTAAATTACACCTTTCTTGTGGTGATGAGATTCATGAATTAATTGTATACCGTGTCACTTCGACTGTTATACCGACTTGGAAGTGCTCATTCTCATTCCAGGATCGCATGGCGCCGTTCACTTCTGAGGTCTGAGCGCTGCGCTGCACGTCCTCCCGCTTAACAAACCCTGCCTCCCTTACGTCAGCATACCGAAGGCTAAACTTATGCTTCTGGGGGGCTCATCTTCTACATTCACAAATCTGGACATGTGAGTTCATAGGCCATTGCCTACATCTTCATAATATAGGCCTAGGCTACACCTAGGCCTACAATAAAGTAGGTCTGGAAAAGCTGACATTTAGTTTGCACACCAACAGAAAAGGGGGCACCCTGCAGAATTCAAACTGCAATTAGGCCTACCTACTGTATTACTATGCATTAGACTGAATAAAAACTGCACTTTTCCTGCAACACTATCTATTGGTCCTTCTGATCACGGTATTTGTAAACCAGGCACAAAAAAGGCTATGCTACTTCGGCAACCTTGGCTGAAAAACTTCAACCGTGGGTTCCACCTGCAGTGATGCTGTGGCTAGGCATAGCCTACACCATGTATCACCATCGCCCCCTGTTGATTCCCTCGCGTTCGAAACTTGGGCTAGTGTTGGAGTGCAGACGGGCATTCATTCAGGGATCCATGAAGAGGCACGGGGCGGCACGTACACATTTGGCAAGATTCCTATGTGGAACAGTTCCTGGAGAAGCAAAGTAATCTGATATGTGTAATCAAGAGGGGATGTGCATTCTGAGACCCTAGATCACGGGGACATTTTACAGCACTTGTGATTTTGCATTTTTTGACATTAAATTATATAGCTTACTTGGTCCAACGTTTCTTGGTTATTTGGAAACTTAGCCAGATCTGATGTGAGTTTTAATAGGCTTAGGCTATTTTTCGAAAACATGTTTTTTATAATAGGCTACAACGGCCCAATCGAGGACGGTGTGATCATTTCATGCGGGGAGGAAAGTTATTAAGATTGTGAAAGTTTTAAGATTGTGTTTAGCTTATTTGTAAAGGTCAGCAGGCTTCATTGAACGCTCTCGGCGAGCTTTGCATAAACGCACCTCATCCGATGCTGTGTCTACAACGTTATGTTTGCGTGTATCATTGTTTGCAACATGTAGGCTACTCGGGTGTTGTCTCTACTATTCCATATTTCATCAGCCAGAGAAATAGAATTCCATACTAGATCTATTCTATATGCACCTGGGTGCACTTAGCCACGTTTACGACACAGAGAGCATTGAATTATTTGCCCAATAAAAACTGCTTAGGCTTTAGGCCTAGATTATACATTTGACCATGATATAGCTCGAAGTGTACAGATGCTATCTGCAACAGGTTTCTATAAACAGTCGCTGTATACACAAAATTAATCAGCCTTTACTTTGTAGTTGGTTTTTACATGTATGGTAAAAACACGAGTGGTTTAAAAATACATTTCCCGAAATGCAATACTCTTTACGCATCTAAATGGCGCAAGTCCTTGGTTGGTATCCGCTAGACATGCCAGTGCTGAAGAACATGGAAAATTACTTTGATTAGTTATTTGGTCTGTCTTTGCTAAGTACTTTAACGACAATAATATGTTATTTTTTTGTCTTTTGCGGTTTTGAAAAAAAATCTGCAGAAAACATTTCTGTGCGAAGAACCTTATTGCAAAGACTGACGTTGCAAATGCGACAGTTAACGAAGAACCCATGCTGAATTGTTGTCTGCTACATTTGTATTGTATTTTAGAGGCATAAAAGACCATTAGTGACGGAAGAATACAAGCAAGTCATGAATAAAAGAGAAGGTATTTTATCGGCGTAATTTAGGCGCATAAAGTTATTTTGTTTTTCTTCGAGATTATGCCCTCGTGTTTGTTGCCTGGCTTGCATGAAACATTGCATGTTTACAGCTGCAAAGCAGCTGCTAGGATACTGTACATAACACATCTAATCTAAACGTTTTCCTTGCCTTTTAATTATTCTTGCAGTTAATATATTAAAAGCGGGTTGTGTTCTCCTTAGGGGAAGGATGCCCCCGCAAAAAGAAAAACGATGGTACACCGATTCAGAAGAATGATCAACGTGATCCTTCTAACACCAACCCATCTTCAGCGGTAATGGCTTCTTTCAAAGGTAAAGGTCTTGCTTTTTGTCAGGTTCAGCAGTGTGCGTGTCACAGCAATCAGTTTTATATGAAGTTGCAAGGTGCTCAAGACTGGGCAATTCCTCTGAATTAGTGCTATTCGCAAGATGATCACTTCAAAACCAAATTTTCTTTTTAAACTTTTACCCTTTAAAATCTAAATGGAAAAAGTCCTTTGTTGGTATCAGCTTGACATGGCAGTGCTTACTTTTATTAGTGTCTTCAAAATTAAACTTCATATTTACTCTTATTGGTCAGTCTCGACAAACTGTTTTATTGTTATTATTCTAAACATATTGATATTTAATTTTATCACCCTCAAGTAACAGCACTGAATGTAATGAAATTTGCCATTTTATCCAGGTCCAGCAATGTACAATGTCATAAAATATGATGTAAATGAAATGAAAGTAATTAAGTGTATGTCCAACTTAAATCCCCAAAGACTCAGCCTGCAGTCTATACAAGTGTTTATTCTTCTTCTTCATGCCAGTGTTCCAGCAGGAGCTTGACACCAAACATGACAAGTATGAGCGACTGGTGAAGATGAGTCGCGACATAACAATCGAAAGCAAGAGGACTATATTTTTGCTTCACAGAGTAACCAGGTTAGACATCTTCAGGCTTACATTTACAATATTTTCCCCTCCTCCTTGGATGGATGGATGGATGGATAAGTACATAGTTGAATAAATGTACTTAACAAATTATGTTAATCATTTAATCCTTCACTCCAGTGTTCCAAATGTTGAAGAAGTGTTGGAAGAAGCTGATGGGAAGCTGGAGGGTGTGAGGCAGAAGATTGGACAGATTGCTGAGGAGCTGAGAGGGGAGGACTTGTATCAGTTTCACAGAGCTTTCACCCCTGGTGAGTGCATAAACCATAGGCCCGTGCCACTTCTGGGCTTTCGCTGTCCTGTAAAAATGTTGCCATGATATAAAACATTTTTGACTTAACACTAAAAACTCAGAACATACTGTATAAAGTCCTGACAAGTTATTTAGTTATTTATTTTTTTGAATTGCCAAATTATCATCATGCCAAAATGTTTGACGATTAATGAGCAATTGGTTCCAGAGCCACTTATAACAAATAGTAATCTACTTTTACTTTTATAATTTTCTATGACTGACTTTGGCATTGTATTGTTAATATCTGAAAGTAGGCGATGGCCATCTTTCTGTTAGCTTACATTTTGATTTCTAAAAGCCTGGCATAAGATGTGACATGGTACTTTTTTTAACTGCAAGCTCTGCGAACCACATTTGTGTCCGCTTCCCACAAGTTAGGAAATTCTCATCTAGAGTCCACAGTGAGCCCACTGAGCAACATTTTTCAGTTAATTAATCTGTTTCATACTGTTTACGATGCTAACATGAGTCATTACACGGCGAACGAACGGTGTAGAATGCGCCACTGTGGCCTACAACGGTAGATACAGCATTTGCAATGTTCAACAGCAGCGGTCCGCCTCCAATAGAATGCAGTGCAATACAATGCAATGCAGCGGGAGGGAGGGAGCTTGTGAGAGAAAAAAAGCAGAACGTTACTTAGCCCTGCTTTAAAACCTTTGGTTTTGCCTACACTACACTCAAGGTACTCAAGGCTGCTCAGAGGATACAGTAGTAAACACTTAGAGAACGGGGAACTAGACACAATTGGCAAGATCAGTGACTTTTGTAATGGTTGCAGGTTTTCAGTTCTTGTGAAAGCCAGGGGTTTCATGCTGCAAATGTTGTGATCATTAATGTCATGACTGTGTCCTCTGATGAGTTTGTGAATGGTCTGCGTAGACCACGCCAGTGTACATGGTGTGTAGACTGTACACAACACAAATTTACATATTTCTTTTTGTTGAATAAACTCTAGTCTGTATTTGTATTGGTCACCCAAAATGTCCTGGATGTAATTAAATTTATTGTTTAAATTAGTTGAATTCTGCTTTCAGTTGGTGATAACTTTAACAGCCAAAGTTTAAGGTTTGATATTATCCAGTATTGTTATTGAAATTGAATTTATCTGTAATGAAATTATGCAGAACAGCTAACCAGTTTGTCTTTACATTGTTATTCAGACCCATATTCGCCCAAGTAGTATTCTCTGGTAGTTTGTACCAGAGAATATTGTGGAACGATAAGCAATTTTTGATCCTACCATACTTTTGTGGCTGTACAGCTTTTGTGGCCTGCCGATTCACACGATTAATGTGCATTAGGCCTGTTACCACCCCACCCCCCTCTTAACAAAAGTACCAAACCCTCTGTTTTCCTTTTCATAATGAACTGATAGGAAGTGATTTTTCTCGGAGCACCCATTTCACATACACACCATACAAGGTCTTCACAGAGCTGATAGAAAGTGACTGAAACAACTATAGATAAAGTCCCCTTGGTATTCTATCAGCGTTTGTTCGGCACTCTGCGGCGGAGACACTTGGTCTGTTGTGTTTCTGAGGAAGCCATCAAGGAGGGAGGGGGGCTAAGCATTTTAGCTGATAGCCAGCTGGTGGGAAGTGGTTTTTAAGATTATGGTCTCAGGGAATTCACTGAGGCATCCCTCGCGACGTGACCAATGGCACTTCCTATCAATTACACTTTTTTTTTTTTTTTTTTTTAGTTGTTGTTTTGTTTGCCTTTTATATTTTTTTCATCTTTATTAGATTGTGTGGGAGACCCATAATCTGTACCCTCTCACACAAAAGCTGATAAAAACCAGACGATTCTGAGGGCAGTGGTTAAATGGTGTTGTTTTTAAGGCAGTTCCATTAGGGTGCGGGGCTACTTTTGACAGTAATTGCCACTGATAGAGAACCCTTGATGGGGAAACCAGGCAGCTGATAAACTGCTTTTTATGGCGTAGTATGGTCACTGCAGGTTCAAACTGTGATATTTCTTCCCCTTGTTTGGTCCTAGGTCAGCCCACAGTCGTGTTCACATGAAAATCTGCCTGCTTGTGACATGCGTTTCTGGGTGTTGCTGCATTTGCAGTGACCTCTGCTCAGTGAAAGTTTGTTGCACGTGTGTGCAGTAAAAGAGATGTTGATGATGTTTGATGATGATTTCTCAGAATCACTGTTTTGAACAGGTGGAGACACACTGTGAATTGTATTTTCTATAGCATGGAGTCACCGGTGTGTGTTGTTTTAAAAAGTTAGGTCTACCAGATCATTCAAGTTGGATTTGAAAGGTTATCAGTAATGTAAAAGCAAGGCGTTTTTACTCCAGATTATAGCCAATGTGTTAGGTGTAATGGCAAGCAAGTATATTTAGCTGTAAACACTGCTATGTGTGAATCTTGAAGTTTTGGGGAGATGGTGATATGATCTGTCATACCCAGGGGTACGTAATGGGGAGTGACTGATTTGCCCATATTTGTACTGAATAGGACATGTTTTAGAATGTGCTATACCACCCAGTGAACAAACAAAAAAGCTTCATATACATTTACATGGTGCTTCATTCATTATGCCATTGTTCTCGGGATGCATGTCCCAGCGATAGGCAACAACCGCAGTGTTCATCAGTCATTTTTACATTGGCTTTGTGCACATGTAGCAAGATATTTTTGAAAACAGATATGTTTTCTTAGCCTGACCAGACTTCAAGATCTGAATTTATATTCTGGCGAAGACTGAAAGACAGACTGAATACTAGGAGTAGAATCAGTGTTTTTTCTTTAAACTGCCAGTCAGGAGGACAAACAATGTCAGACAAACAAATAGAGCAGTCAAAGGATGGCCAAACTTAAGAGAGGCAGTCATGTCACAATGCTAAAGCACTGTTTTTTTTTTTTTTTTCATCCAAACATAGTCTTCAGAAACCTTGACGTTTGGCTGGGCTATAAGAGTAGCTGGTTTCAGTGAATGAAACCCTCCTTTATGTGTGACTAATAGGTGCAAGTAAGTAATAATTAAATGGATACCTATTTACGTATGGGAAACCACCTTACTTTAGTTAGTGAGATGGAACATGCCTCATTCATTTTTGGAGCTTTATCAAAACTATAAAAATTTGTTATTTATTTATGTAAAGTTTTTTTTGCTCAAGGCCAAAAATTTAACAGATATGGGCTGAAGTGTGGCTAAACTTGCTGCAGCAATCCAGCAATGAGTTACATGTCTGGACCAAACACACCACCGCCAGCCATTGCAAATGGAGACTGTTGAGAGTCATTGATCAGATGACGAGTACAAAAGGGAATTATTGTGACAGTTGGGACACAGGACGTGGAGGTCAACTGTTGGTCAGCGTTTGGCAGGGCTCCTTTCTGGACTTTTCTCTTTACCCAGCCAAGCAATCCCAGGCGCCAACAGGCTAATGGCAGCTGACTTTATCAGTGTCCAGCCCCTGAATGTTGGCATCAGGGACACTAGAGTGGAGGACAGGACTGCTGGCTAGTCATGTTTCCGCCTGCACCAAATGTAACCTCTCCGGACAATAAGAAAGAGATATGATTAGCTGCCCTGTTCATGGGAGACCAGTTTAAGAGGACAGAAAGAAAAAAAAATAATGATCCTTTAATTTGGCCTCAAGTTTAATATCTTCCAGTGGCATGGCGGCTGTTAATTTGAAAGGCTAAATCTTGTTAGGTGAAAGAGGTCTTCCGTTGGCTGCTACTCAACTGGGTGTTGAGAGAGGATTAGAGCTGCCTTGGTAGTATTTGTGCCTTAAAAATGACAAGGACGGAGGCACCGTGGCTCAGCGGGCTAAGGCGTCATTCCATAACTCCTGTGACCCGGGTTCGAGTCCAACCTGTGGTCCTTTGCCGATCCTACCCCATCTCTCTCCCATTCATTTCCTGTCTGTCTCTCCACTATCACTATCCAAATAAAAGGCAAAAGCCCCAAAAATATCTTTAAAAAAAATGACAAGGACACTGTCAGAGTTAGTTGAGATTAAGTTATAAGTAATAAGGACCAGTCAAGATGGTATGATTAATATAGATGTTTGCTCATGTAGTGTGTTATTTTATTTTAGGAGTTTGAATTTAAATTCGGCTAATTGTATTTGATGTTGTATTGATAGCCATCCACTCAGAATTAGGTTTTTACAGAAATTTTCAGAATAGAAAACATTGTATTTAAACCCTCAAGTATGTATTAACCTCAATTTTTCAGTAATAACCACAGTTAACAATCAGGATCAATGAAATATTGTATGAATGAAATATTATTGTGCTGACCCATAAAGATCAGGGTGAAAAGTTATATGTGACCTATTGTCACATGATGCAGGGTGTGGTTTACAATTCGGGTACACCCACAGTCCAGGAACATGCAATGTGCTCATTGGTTCTTCTAAAATTTCTGATTGGCTCTTCAGAAATGATGACAAAACAGTGCTAAAAGTCGTAGTTGTAAAAAAGTTTTGTAACTTGTTAAAAAAGTTTTGTGACTTGAACAATGGGTGGCACACTTCGTCCAATTCTTTCCTCACACACACACACACACACAAATATATTTCACAGCTACAAAACTGCTCTACACATGCAAAACATAACCACAAAGACATTTTTAATTTTTTCACGCACGCACAAAATGTACTTATTCAAGCCACAGATGGTTTTATACAAATACAAAACTGTTACTGTACAAATTGCAAAGTCTTTTTCAGGTAGAAAATCCTTTGCCATTGATTTAATTGCATAATAATCCATTATTCTCTTTGGGGAATTTTCAGTGTTTCCTATCTTGACATTAAGTTACAAAAGCCCATTACGTCTGTAAAACTATCTGTAATTTGTGTGCAATTGCATATTTAAAAAATATTCAGTACTTGGTTTGTTTCTCTATTAGTCAATAGTGGGCTAGTTGTTAACCTGCAAGAGGCTCTATATATCTCTAGTTGCCTATGTTTAATGAGTAAGATTAAGAGTTCGGGTAGACGTGTGTTTAGTTAAGTAAACCAAAGAGATGCGTGCACTGAAGGATGCTGCTGTATCCTCTTTGATAATCTAATCACTTTTCCTGTCAAGAGTGCGGAACCCAAGACTTGTATGCATGTAGCTTTGAAGTTTACAGCAGCATGAGATTGTTTTTGCGGTTTGGCCTCCCAAAGTCACTGAACAGAAACTGAAAGACTGAAAAGGCATAAAAAAGCTGCCGTCAAAAGTGAGCCGAAGTCACGTGGTCTTGTGTGGTTATAGTGGGTATTGCCGGAGGCAATATTGAGGCAGTATTGATCTCTGTAAAAGGCAATATTGATCTCTGTAAATGTACAGCAAAAAAGGTAATGATCTGCACACCAGTGAGCTCCCATTTGAGGGTCTTTGCTGCCCTTCCTCACACTTCAGGTGTTAAATCTTTTTCGTATTTTGTATTAAAAAAACATCAGTCTTTTTGTCCCTTTTCTCTTATATTGAGGATGGTATTTATTCTACCTTCAAGATCTCTTTCAACAGAGTTCCACTCTAGGTTCCAAATAGAAAAGAGGACAGTGTAAGAGCTTTCAAAAGTGTAGCGGTTGTTCTGTGAAATGTTTTGTGATTTGTGTATTTACTTTCTTTGCAGGCATTCAGGAGTATGTGGAAGCCGTGTCATTCCAGCACTTCATACGCCACCGCACCCTCATTAGTCTGGAGGAGATCAATGCTCGCCTGGTATTCATGAGGGGAGATAAGTCAGATGCCAAGGTATCCCTTCCATGGTGTGTTACTGTATGATCTAGTCTAGGCGTTAAGGCCATCAAAAAAAAAAAAAAAGCAGCAGGTGCAGTGAGGCACAAGTTGAAAAAATTGATTTGCCAACAGGCCTCCAAAAATCCCAAGCTTTTTTTCCGGCTCTCACACTGAAAGGAGTGGGCATGAAGGGTAGTTTGGCTTAAGCCATGAGCGGCCTGTAGAATGGCATTAGAGGCAGCACCAAACAAAAGCCAAACAAAAGACATAGGACATCAAGAGCGGAGCTCCAATTGCAACAATTCTAAATAACAGCTCCCACCAAGACATCTATAGTGAGAGTAAAAAACGGCAGCGCAGTAACAAACCTGCTGTATAGGAGTGTAACAGGTGGTCAACTAGAAAAACAATATATTCTTAGGCTGTTCAGCAGTATCTAAAGGTAATAGTAATCAAATTAAGGTGCTTTAAAAACTTCCTGAGTTCGGTCATCAATGTAGTTAACGTCTACGTTACGTCTACTACGGGTACGTTAGTTTAACCTGTTGCTGTGTGTGTTTGTAAGTGTCACATGCACATCCATTTCTTCTAATATTTGTATGGTATTTTTGTCTTCTCTGTCTGTTTACCTCTGAATTGAAGTAACTACGTTTTTAAAAGAACTTGCGCCCCACTTATCAGATGGGCAAGATTGGTTATCTTTGCTTTTCTATTTTGAGAGAGGGACAAGGAGCGACCACGATGTACTGGCGAGATTTTGGCAAGAATTGTTGTTAGGCTCCAAGCCAAAAAGCCTGGGGTGTATTTCTGGATGCCTCTTGTACGTGCTCTAACGGCAGCAGTTGTTTTTGTTGTTGTTGTTGGTGGTGGTGGTTTGGTGATATGGTGTAGTTTTCATCTGTGTTACACTACAGTTCTCTGTGTCATCTCTTCATCCCTGAAAGACTTTCATTTCAGGTTACACAATTAATACACCACCACATTACACAACATTATTTATTAATTCAATTCAACTTTATTTATATAGCGCATTTTTACTAAAGGCATGTCAAAGCGCTTAAAGGGATAGTTCGGTTTTTAACACATTGAGCCCCTTTGCTGACATGACTGAAGCTTTATTTCGCTACAATACATGTTTTGGAACATCATTGAGCACCACTAACCACTTGGTGAGTAGCACTTTTTTAAAACCAGTTTTTTAAGGATAAAAACAACACATGCCCATTGCTAGCCATTTTGAAGGCAGGCAGAGGCGATTCTACATTTCCCAAATAGCCGAGACAGAAGCAATCGTCACACTTTCGATGTCAACCACTTCATTGCATTTTAGACAACCTGTGAAAGGGGCTTAATGTGTTAAAAACCGAACTATCCCTTTAACACAAAGAGGTCCAATGAGCAACAGGGGCAAGGAAAAACTCCCTAACAGCGTTTTTGTTTTTACTTGTTATGGTAAAGGAAGAAAGCTTGGGCAGTTCAGACGGCTCAAGGGGCTAGCCCAACTGCCTTGGGCAGGTTTTCAGTCTCTCAGAAGGTGATTAGTCCACTATTATTCCATTAGGTACACATTATAAGAAAATTGTGGTATAAATAAAGCAATACAGGAGTCCCATTATAATCCCAGGATATAGTCCCATGTCAAGCCAGGGGCCAGCTGGAGGCTGTATCAATCATGTCAGGGTCGTCTGTGGAGCTGAAGGCAGCCCGCCCAGGAAGCCAGAGATGCAGGATCAGGCAATGGAAGGCAGGGGTGACCCTCAGCAGTGAGGCAGTGGCATGGACCGTGGAGTGGGTTGAGGACCATTCAGGAGTGACGCCGGATCAAACGTTGGAAGAAAGTCCTCAGCAGGGTGGCATGTTCGGTGAGGTTGGTTGAGTACCCAGGAGGCAAGAGGTGCAGGGTCAGGCAGTAGAAGGCAATGATGACTCACGGCAGGGTGGTAAGCCATGGAAAGTCAGAGAGGAGATGAGTTAGAACAGACTTCAGAGAATGTGGGAGTTATATTGCATGTGCAACCATGTACAGGTGTTGGCTAAGTGAAGTGAGAGAAACAAGTGGAGAGAAAAGAGAGGAGGAGAAAGACAGAGTGAAAATTGTACGGCTTAACAGATGGGTGGTTTGTGGGGCATTAATCTATAGCAGCATGACTAAGGTATGATGTATAACAAGCCAACACCACCAAAGGAATGGTCAGTGGCCACCAAGCCCTGGACAGGAGCTTACAGCAGAGGCAGTCCTTTCCAATAATACCTTGAGGAGGTGTGGCTTACCATACACCATCCCTAACTAAAGGGGTCAGTAAAGAGAAAAGTTTTGAGTCTACACTTAAAGGTGTTGAGAGTGTCCGCTTAGCAAATGTTAGAGGGGAGCTTGTTCCACAGGACAGGCGCACGATGGTAATGATAGTAATGCTCTTCCTCCTATTGTGGATTTTGATATTCTAGGAATTACTAGAAGACCAGCATTCTGTGACCTTAAGGGTCTAGAAGGGTGGTAGGGAAGAAGTAAGTCTTTAATATATGCTGGAGCAAGGCCATTAAGGTTCCTGACCTTTGTGTTGCCATGTTTTCTAATAACAGATCCCAAAGGTAGCATGTAAAGGGAGAATAACAGAGGTCCCAGTACTGATCATTGGGGTACACCAGACTTAACTTCAGTGTGGCATGATGCTTCATTATGTGCATGTACAAACTGGTAACGTCCAGTAAGGTATGAGCCTGGGCCAGGCTAATGCAGAATCTTTGATGCCAATCATATGCTGAAGTCTATGTAGTAAGATGCTGTGATCAATAGTGTCAACGGCAGCACACACACATGTATGCCATTTAACAATCTCCTCATGGCCTTACTGCATTAGTGCCATAAATCTGTGCAGAACTGTGCTGTAGTAACAACATTAATAAGACAAAACTGTTTCTATGCATGTATAAGGCACAGCCTGTTTTATGACGGTATAACCATCAATGACGGTATAACCATCTTATTAATTACATAATAATATAAATTGCATAATATATAAATTACATAATAATATTATGTATGTTACCGGTATTTATAATATAACCGGATAAAACCATTTGCTAACCTCAACTAAATAGAAAACTAGGCATGCATAAAGCTCGCAAATGTATAAATAGTTTTTACAGTTTTTTTTTTGTTTTTCTGACAATTTTTATGTGTGATTTTTGTTTCCTTGGAATGCTGTTGTACTCCTTCATAAATAGTAAAAAAAAAAATGCTTTTTTTGGTACCCATCAGAGTGACCAGACCACAACCTTGACCTTGCGGCAAGAACCAGCCGTGCTGACCTTCCAGGTGACCCCTACCGACTACCTACTGGGTGTGGCAGACCTGACAGGGGAGCTGATGCGCATGTGCATCAGCAGTGTGGGCAACGGCGACATGGACACGCCGTTCCAGCTCAGCAGCTTCCTGCGCGAGGTCCATGACGGCTTCTCCTACATCGGCAACACGGGCCCGTACGAGGTGTCCAAGAAGCTGCACACCCTCCGTCAGAGCCTGGCCAAGGTGGAGGATGCCTGCTACACCCTCCGTGTGCGAGGTTCCGAGATTCCCAAGCACATGCTGGCCGACGTCTTCTCGAGCAGGGCAGTGCTCTTGGACCCAGATGAAGGCGTGGCTTAGAGGACAGCTGGCCAGCGGTTCTTTTCTCTAGTGCTAATCATCACGTTCTGCATGGGACTAGCGTTCATGCATGGTCTCCCGATGTGTCCATTCATACGGTGTTTTGTTTTCATTTGTTTGTTTTTTTTTGTAGATGTTATGTTGTGGGGGAATTTCTTCTAACTGGATGCAGTCTCCAGTAAGATGTGGAATCTTTGATGGCTTTGTTGTAAAGTGTATTGATAATGATGTAAAAGCGATCTATTGTTCAGTTTATTGGTTTACATGTTTGAATTGCCATACAGCATTTGGATAATCTGCAATGTATCGGTATATGACTTTTTAATTAAAACATTTTTGTTATAAACTGTGAATTGTTTTTTTTTCCTGCTTCTTCTGTGTGCATGTGCATAGATATTACTGGGTGTTGTTATTGGAGTGTTATGATAAAAAAACAAAACAATTTATTTACTAGTGTATTTCCGGCCTGTTTGCTTGTTTGCATGACTATCTTTTGCTGACAATCTCAGGTAGGTGTTGTCATTGTCCCAGGTCATTCCTGTTGTTGCTGTGGGATATACCAGTCAGGCGAGGCTGGTACGTGCTTGGCTGCTGGCATGTTGTGAGTCACACATACCAGAACATCAAGGCGCTACCCGGATCCCTGCCAGAGTACATGACCATGACTTTCTGACTGTCACTTGGATTGCAATCATGCATTTCCTAATGTGATACCATAATAGTGTAATTTATTATTTATTTTATATTTTTGTCTGATTGTAAAGTTGGCATAGAGTTGGTGTAAATATTCTACGTTTTCTTTTCAACGTGGCCGCTTTAATATGGGTATCCACCTTGCTAGTAGCTTCCTGTATGTGAAAATCTCAGTAGATCAGCAGTCAACAGTCCACAATATTACAATGTGCATTAAAGTAAAGTGATCCATATTCTGTGGATTGTAATTTTGAGGTGGTCAAGGCATAAAAACCTAGGACGTATCTGGTCCGCTCTGTGCCGTGGGAACAGAGTACAGTGGGATTGTGAAGAAGTCTCTTTGGCACATTTTTTTTTTTTTTGTAATTTAAGACAAAGCATACACGTGGATGTCTGGGTCTGAGGGGTACAGTGTGTGTGAATGCTAGCATTTTAAAGCCAGAACAACACGCTCTCTGTCTGGTGGGGGCTTTCCCAGATGCCATCTCTTGGACTTCTCTGGGTGTCCGTTAGCTAACGCTTTCAGCCTCTGTTCTATTATGTTATACCTGACCAAGATACACTTTTAAGATATTTTAAGATGTTTAGCAATGTGAAATTCTTAAACAGATATATTCCTCCTGTGTGAGAGTGTGAGAAAGAGAGAGAAATGAATGCATGAGTGTGCTTTACAGGCAGACATTATTTGCACAAGTGTGCCCTCTACTGGGAGAAAGTGTCAGTACAAAGAAACCCATTTGACCAAATGGGTCATTACTTTTTAAAGGTTCTGCAGAGCACAATTTTTCTCAGGTGATGGCAAATAGTGATCTGTTACTGTCAGACATTATAATGACACACAATGGATAATTGTTGATATTTGCTTAATGAAAATGCAGTAATATCCCTAGCACCATATACACAGCACCATGCATAGTATATTTTTTTGTATTTTTTTATGCTAATTAAAATATAAAGTTATGTGTTGACTGCATCCATTCACTAATTGCAGTTGAATAGCATAGCAATCGTTTACTTATTGGTGTCTAATGAATCAGAATCAGACTTCATCTATTCATTTAGAAATGTTCCTAAAATGTGTGCCCAGGTGACCAGGCCCATGTCTTTGTCTATACATCAGCATAAAGAACTTAAGAGCATGACTAATAGGCGATTAGTATTTTCTATCAAATGACAGACTTTTAGCTGTTAGATTGAAAACAGCATAATAATACTGTAATTCTGCAAGGGTGACCAATAAGGTTTCACCTGCTGAGGTCACAGCAGTAAAACATCTGTTTTGTTGTCACGCCAATGTACTTTCCACTTTCCACAAAATAGATAATTTTCCAAGTAACAGGTGGATACAGCTGATAACTAAGTGAACAGAGTCTGCTGCTGCTGTGCCCTAATCACAACAGGAAACTTTGTGAAATGAGCAGATGTTTGGCAGGGGGAATAACTAACCCATCTTTAATGCTGTTTGTCTGGCTGGCTGCGTGTGAGATAATGATAATTGTGCATTTCAGAGGGTTACCTATAGGCCTACTCTGTTTACTTAGGCCTACTCTTTAAGAGTACAAATTTATGGACAGTACATACGAGATTGGAGCTGGACAGCATGTCCAGAGCCATTTCAAGATCCGCACCCACCCCCAAATTAAATGAAACACCTACATTAACTAGAAATATCAGGGATTTGTAACACAATGTTGAATGTTCTTTGAAGCAGTTGAGTGTTTGCATAGAATTTTTGGATGACATGGAAAAATAATTCATTAGACCATGCATTAGGCATAAAGCTGCAATATATATCAGAAATATGACCATCAGCTGATATAACAGTGGAAGACTACGACTCCTTGAATCCTCAGGCAATGGTCAGCAGAGCTCCTCTTTGGGGCTCAAAAGATGCTCAGTGAGTGCTGTGGGAATGTGTGTATTAGGAGCCTACTAACAAAGAACAGCTCTGTTCAATCACAGCAATTGTCTGCTGCCTGCATCTGGAAGTGTTCTTAGATGTAGTAGCCTGAAGGTTCCGTCAAGCTGAGTGAGAATGACGGTAAGGACAGAAGACATGCAATGCAGGCAGCCAGAGTGCTCCTGAAGATGTAGGACTTTTTCCATTTCAACAGTAGCCTATTAATAAAAGCAGTGTGTTCATATATACCTCATTGTGCTCAAGTATAAACTGAACTGAATATGCAAAACTAAAATGTTATTGTTTTGGTGTGTTAGAGTAGTTTTCTGGAAGATGTCATCAAAGATGTACTTCTTAGCAATTCATTTTTCCTAACTATACTACTGGTCAGCACATTTGTTTCTCTCCTGCCAATCCCAGCCTTTGCGTAATTCGAATAGATTCTCTGCGCAGCCACTGAGACGTCTGGGAAAAATGCGGAGTCAAATTCCAACACACGTAGGAGGAACTCCCACATTATACCACAACACATAGCGGACCAAAGGGCATATGGGTGCACTGCCCTCTCCCGTTCAACGAACACAATATCAGCCATCAAATTAGAGCAACGGTACGCGTTGTTATCAACGGCCCGTGGACTGAGCTGTCCTTTTCCTTTCGAACCGTCATTGCGCAGTCTGGCTAATTTGACTTATCGATGCGTCGGCGCTATATTGGGGACTAATCGTGACTTTGAATGCCATCAATTTTGCGCTTTTAAGTTTTTGATTACTATCATAGAAGCTTTGGATTAAGCATTTGACACGGTCACTTTGTTCATATTATTTTCTATCTGAAAACGCCTAAGAAGTCGTATTTAATGGGAAAACTGTACTAACGGAAATGGGTTCAGTGGCGTAGTCGCAGTGGTCGCTACACGACTTTTCCCAGCCTGAACCATGCCAGTGGAATATCCTGCTGTGGAAAAGCTTGTGTAACGCTTTCGGTGAAGATGTTCGCCGGGATGGTCACACTGGAGTGTCAAAATGCAACAATGGCAAACGCTGACGGGGTTCACTGTCACCGGTGTGCGACGCATGTGGATGGTAATAGTGTCTTTTATCATTTCGTTTTGTCTAGCTAATGTGTAGCGTCGTATCTTGAAGCCCACACATCAGGGTTTCAAATTGAAAACTTGTCAAAGTTAGGTTACCAGTCAATATTTTTAAAGTCAGTTTAATTTGTCAGCCGAGTCAGTTGGATTTGAGTGTTGTAAACTTCGACAGACTTGAGAAACATTGCATGTATTGTTTAATAATCTTTCTAATTTTTCTTTCCCATTCGGCCTACAGAGTACAGACTATCAACATGTTTTTTTCTTTGTAGCGTTTTTTTTGCTGGTTCCATAATTGATCAGTAGGCCTATGCCCTCTATTAAGTGCATGTAGCCTACTTTAACATCTGTGTTATTGAACAAAACTATTGTCAGGTCACCAACAGTGAATCATTACATATTATTGACAATCTGCCCAGAATACTGTATTGACATGAGTACCCCATACTAAAGATCTAGATCAGAAAAGTACCAAAGCTGTATAAAAATGCAGAGAAATTATGATTATGTTTACTGAGTCAGCACTCTTTCCAACGACGGCATCTCTCTGAGCTCCTGATTTTTATCTTGCTTTTAGAGTAAATGTTCTACTCCCAATACTGCAGAGAAATCCTAACACAATAAATGAAAGTGATCATGTGAACCTAGATTCTTAAATCAAATAATCAAACCGCTGCCTCAAAAGATGTTTTACTTAGCCAAGTATTTCCTGAACATATATGTCCTGAACGTAGCCCACCAAACTCTAGGTATAGCTCAATGTTGTCTAACTGACCTGTGTATGATGTGATGAGTGGTTGCACAGTGAACCTGAGTGAAGCCTGGTAGCAAAGGTTGGCACCTCTTCAACAAATGAAAAGATTAAGGTCAGCAGACATTAGGCTTTTAGTTGCCGGCTGTCAGGTACCCATGCCAACAGTATATACACACCGCATGCACATACACAAACATACAGATATACATACATACAGACACACTTTCCAAATGCCCCAAAAGTTTTTACACTAGCCTACCCGACCTATGGTATGGCTGAGACCGCTATTTAGCATTCAAAAGACCATAGTAGAGTTATTTAATTTAAAATGTTGCCCTGTAGATTAGTCCACCGATCTTAAATCTGAGGGATTTCTTTACCACCTGTGTGAGTAAACTTGAGTCCTGCTTTTTTCTTTCAGCAGTCCTCAGCAGTTTCTTTCCCATGATGCTTAGCTCTTTGCTACACTTGATCTGTCAGGGAGTAAGTAGCAGCTGAACCCAGCCTGGGAAGCTTTGTGTGAATTCAAAGTTTTCTTCTGGTTTATGTTTCTCATGTGTCTGAGGAGGAAGTGCATATGTAGCCGTGCCAAAATAGCAACGGAAGGAATTCCTTCACTGATTATTTAGACTGTCAAGTCTTGGATACACAGATTAACTCTATCCCAGGCTTCATAAACAGAAAAACAAAAAGCAAAGAAATGAAATGAATCAAATCCTTTGTAAATACAAAGGGTATTTTTCCTTTGACTTATTTGATATTTCAGTTAGATTTTGGACGTGGTCATGACGATCAACATAACGAATCAGGATGGAATAAAAACAGATTGATAAATGAAGTACAAAGAAAATGGCTAGCCTTCTGTGTCTTGTATGTTTTACAGGGAAGGCATCAGCCTTTCCTCTGACTAGTCACATCTCATGTTTCAAAAAGGGATGAGGTGGGGTGATGGAAGGAGGAGGAGGGGTTGGGGTATTTTTGCAAAAAATATCCACTTTCACTTCCCCTATTTGCGTGGCTTCGCTGTAAGTGACAGTTTAGGCTGGCCCTGAGTCAGCTTCAAAGACGAACCACGCTAATGCATGTGTGTGTGTGTCTCAAGACCAGTGCATGTGCTCCTCAAGTTCTTTGCTTTTTTACGATCTCCTCCACATTCCTGCACCCTTGTGCTGAAGAACCGTGCACAGCCAATGGGAAGGCTTGTTTTAACAGAGGGGAGTCTGGCCGGCCCTCTTTAATCATCTAAGGTAAATACGCAGCCATCTATCAACAGCCCCCCCCCCCTCTTCCTCTTCTTTTGGCAGACTGGTGGCTTAGCAACACACATCTTCTCACACTGGGATACGAATACTTTGCTTCTCTTGCTTCCCAGTGTCAGTTATAACAGTCAAGTTGGACATGTATTGTTTTTTAAGGCAGTTTAGAAATGTCAGGCGAGTCACTCTGGTTGCAGAGCATACCATAATGAACTAGATAACAGGTATCAAGTAATAGCAACTGTGACTGGCCTTTGTTGGCTGTTATTTGCTTTCTGGGAAATAAGCTATTTTTTGACGTCGGGAAACTTGACTTCATAGTCAAGTAAAGCAGACCGCTCAGTTCTGCTAACAAAGGGGGAGATATTTCCTTCCTTTCGCAACGAAAACAGGCCCTTTTTATGACAAGTGTCCATGATTGTTTGAAATGCGAACGGTAACATTTACCTTTCATCGTTCTGACAAAGCCGGAGGATACACAATACATGTGGCATATGGGACACGATGGAGCAGCTCGTGTTTCACCCAGGGCTTAGATGCTGGGCACTGAAACCCCAGTACCTCCAGACTGTCGTAATGGAGATTTGTGTAATACGATACCCAGGGGTGCATCCTCTGGGGAGAGAATGTGTGTGAGAGAGGAATAGACGACAGAGAGAGAGAGAGAGAGAGAGAGGGAGGGAGGGAGGGAGGCAGAGAGCATGTCTAGAGGAAAGAGAGAGATGAAGAGCTAGAGAAAGAGAGTGAATGAAGGAGAGGAAGAATGGGGGGTTGTAAAGACATGAAAAGAGAGAAGAGTGGTCTGTGGTCAATGCCTTGTCTTTGTCCACTGGCTTCCTAAGAGGATGTTGATGGGGTGCCGTCTCAATTAACTCCTACACCCCTCCCCTTTTCTGCTGAAGACATTCTTTTGTGCTGACATCACTGGACAGTGTAGAGGTCGTTGGGTCAAAACCATGAACTTTGTTATAATTTCTTATGCCATGGTGCTAATAAGTGAATATACATTATTGTAACGACAAAAGCTATTGTGATAGATGCAAAAGCATTTACAATAGCAAACCTGTATTCATGTAGGTCTACAAACCATGTAAAAATCATTATGTAGTTGGATTGACATTTTGATCAGAGCACTCGTTCTATAGATTTTTGGTATTGTAGTCGTACCAAGTAAAAATAATTTGGTAGAGTAATAATCTCATAACTGTTTAACTTGCTCAGCTGTGCTCTGGTCTTATTGACACAAAGGGGCTACAATTCAACAACCATCTCCAAAGTTACTACAGGCCAAGGAGTAATGGCCAGTCACAGACAGCCAGAGAGAGAGAGTGTGTGTGTGTATGTGTGTGTGTGTGTGAGGAGGGGGGTGGTGGGGGGTACCACAGCTGCGCACAGCACAATGAGGCCGTTGAAGCTTCCACTGTGCCTCCTCTTGCAGCATTTTCTAACAGAGAACAAGACCAACTCACATGCCTTTCAGACCTTTGTGTGCGGTTTGGCTGCACATCCTCCCTCAATAGAACAACTGTCACTTTCAATGAAATAAAAAAAAAACAGAGAATATACCGTTATGTGACAATACATCTAAAAAAAAATTCATTTCTGTGATATGATATCCAAAAAAATCTTTAGCTGCAGCCATGGTTAGTGTGTTTCCAGTGTATCTTAACCATAAGCCATGCGCTGAATGTATGAGTCTGGTGTTTCACAACAGCTGGATTATCTTCACACAATCAGACACAGTGGTCATGTTTAAGTCTCACAGACATTAGGCATGGTTCCCTCGCCACATTCACGTGGGGGGCTCAGCTGTGCTCAGTGTCATTTGATATGTGTTGTGGAGTTGCATATCACGAGTTTTCTTGCCAAACAAGAGAAGCTCCATAAAGCTACCATTTGCTGCATCTAGGTATCTACTGATCAGTGACAAATGTTGACAAAAGGGTTGTTTTAAAGCCTGAGATACTGTACCAATTGCTAGTCATTTTGAAGAAGGTAGAGGTGATTCTAAATTTCCCAAATAGTCGGGTCAGGACCAGTCGTCAATATTTCGGTGTCTATCACTCTTTTGCATTTTAGACAAGCCATGAAATGGGCTCAAAGTGTTAAAAAACAAACTATTCTTTTAAGATAATTCTAATGTCACATAATGCTACTTTTTAAATTTAATGCTACATTGTTGTTGTTGTTGTTGTTTTTCTTATTATAATTTTCATGCCCCATAATGATTGGGTGAATGATACTCAGTTATGTTGCAGTACAAGGATGGATGGCAGATGGCTATACCCCCTGTCATGTTGAGTCTTGTTTTTGTGATGTTTGTTGCTTTTTTGGTTTGTCTCCTATTGCTTGTAAATCACCCACTGACATTCCTGCTGGTTATTTCAGCTAAGGGATTACATAATGCCTCACATATGCACAGACTACAGTATTGCTGGTGGTTAGAAATGCACAGTATTGCTGGTGGTTACAAAGACCATCAACACTTAAGGTAGCATGTTTAACTCGAGTTACAGTAGCTAAACTGATACTTTTTTTTAACCACAGATGAAAAATAGGAGATTTTGTGAACCGAATGCTAAATCAGCAGTTTTATAGTTCAGTATTAAGGATTGATTTAACTGATTCTGTTTCAGAGCCAGCCAGTGAGCCACATGCTGGCCTCAGCAGAGGTTTACCCTTGATTGGTATATTTGGTTATTTGGCGTGAGCGTTGGCTAATCTAATCTAATCTAATCTGTAATCTCTCCGTATGGACAGGTGGCACAGGTGCTTCTGCGGTCGGCGTCTCCCGCAAGCGGAGCCAGCGCAGGCCTGGGTACATGAGGGCAGAGCAGCCACGACAGCTGGCCACTGCTGCCCCCACCCATGCCACTGCCAGGGTGGGAGAGGAGAGCGCTCCCGGCCTACCCAACACGCAGCATCCTGGAGCCGAGAGCCGCAAAGCCTCTGCCACGTGCGCCAGGAGAGGTGACCAAGTTTACAACACTTCGCCCGTCAAGGCCAAGTGTCATCGACCGCTGCCAGCAGAGGAACAAGGAGCAGAGTCTCCAAGCTTTCAGACAAGGGTCTTTCCTTTCCCTCACGGCTCATCGGATTTGGGTTTGCAGTCCTGCTCCTCATACCTCTCGGGATCTCCTGGGACCTCGCCGGATACTTTCAACTCCAGCTTTAGCTTTATTCAGATGTCACTGGATGCAAGCGCAAGCTTAGATGGAACGTTTACTGACTCTCCGTGCAAAGACCCTTTAGGTCAACAGCCTCTTTCATGTACACATAAATCCCGAGCACTTGACCACTCACCTACTAGCTCACAGAGACCAGAGCATACCAGGCTCAATTCAACAATTCAATCACCATCAAGAACAAAAACCTCTGACCAATCACTATCAAGAGCAAAAACCTCTGACCAATCATGGCCCAGTACTCAGGCCACAAGCCAGGCCTCAGGGATTCAGGCAGTCCCTGGTGTAAGTTTAACCACTGAGAACCTTGCTTCTGTAACAGGGCAGAAAACCAAGAGAGTACAGGATTTGTACCTGGAGGGCAACCTGTGGAAGGGGTCCGGCATCATGCCATGGAGCAGCCAAGAAAGGATGTCCCCCACCGCAACCTCGACAGACACAAGGGAGAGTCCCCCTGACTCGGACTGCTGTTCCCTGGATGCTGAGGCCACATCCTCTCTGTCCATGGACTCCTCGGATGCCGCCTCAGCGTCCTCGTTGACGTCGGGGTATGAAAGCACCACTCCTGCCTTCGACCACGCCTGGGACAACCTCCTGAAGAAGTACGAAGGTGTGCTGCAGGAATGCTTGCAGTGCACTCGAACAAATACTAAGGTGAGGCATTGTTACACATACTGTAGATTGTCATTTCAATACTTTCAATACAATAATTTTTAACATGTAAGTTTGACAGCCAAATTAGTAAATGCTTCCATTTATTGTGTGTATGGCTCCAATTTCTTTTCTTAAGTGCGTATGGCTGCAACGTCTCTGAGACCTTGAACTCTTTAACCATAAAACAGCCAAATTAGTAAATGCTTCTATTTTACATCATCCTTGGCCTTTAAATAGCGTTATTGATATGACAAGTCCATTTTCCAT